>OX387247.1:6507292-6657292 GCA_947562095.1 Branchellion lobata | reverse complement strand
TGATACAAGTTAGGACGCTACAACGTGTTGTAAGACGAGGCATTGCATCGGAAAAAAATCAATTTTTAAAATCTGCACTCTCATGTTTAAAATAAAAAATAATCACTCACCTAGCTACCTAGCTGACCTTATGAAGTTGTCTCTTCGTGAGGGACTGATATCTTCTACTTATTCTCATTTTTTAAAGAAACCATCTAAGGGTAGTTATGCAAAATCTGCACTTTCCTTCTGTGGCCCCTTTTTATGAAACTTTCTTACCCCAATCATACCTCGATATCTTCTCTACTTTGTTTTGTGAAGCTCTTAAAACTTTGTTGTTTGAACAGTTCGTAGAAGAGGGCTTTTAGTCAGTGTTGATCAGCGCTATACGAATGATTTGACTAGATTTGATTAGATCAGATGTATTATAAAGTTATACTCCACAAAACTAATCAATGCATTCGTAAAGCGCCTGTTAGCCATGCTTCGAAGGCGCTCCCAAAGGAAGGTTTTTACATTAAAGTTTTCTTTCTACCCCCCTTATCCACTCACACCCCACAACTGTCCCTCAAGACTGAACGCATGTAGTCGCTTCAAAAACTAAATCACGTTGATTGTTTCAATAATTATGAATAAATGATTACACTTCATGCATTTTATAAGAATTATTTTATTTTATTTATTGTATTTTATCGAATTTACTTTCTTTGTTTTTCATTTTATTGCTTTGTTTTACAGATGCCGTCCAAGAGTGTCCTCTCTTCTAGTAGCCCATAACGAGTAAAACGGCTTCCACGGGAGGGCCCTCAAACATTGTTTTAAAGGCGGGCTGCAAATGTCTTGATTAGATTAGGTTATTTACGCATTATGAAACCAAGCCATGGAGGTCTCAAGACCAACTTCTGTGACGCCTTTAATAAATCGAATTATGAGTTCTATAAATCGATTTTTTTATTTTTCATTGAAGTTCCAGTGACTATTTTCAAAATGTATTGGCAAAATATTAACACTTGTAAGGTCGATGTGGAATATAAAAATATAAAATAATAATATAAATAATAATAATGACTATTATTATTATTATTATTATCATAATTACTATTATTATTATTATAGAATAAAGATTTTTAATAAAAATAGAAATTTTATGAATAATAGTTTCTAAACGGAATCATTTTGAGCCAAGTGAATTGAATTCCATAGTCAAGTGTGGTGAAATGAATGGAAAAGACCAAAAGCAAAAGATAATATTGATAAATCAAAAGATAAGTGAATAAAATAATATTTTAAAAAAATTAATAAAATTAAAAAATTAAAATAATATTTTAAAGAATATAATATATTATTTAAAATAGATATAATATAAGGTTTGAGCTGAAATAATATAAATTTAAAAAATATATAATATAAAATATGAAATGAAATAATTATTAGAGTCATACAAATACGACAGTTGATTGAATGCAATTCAACATTCAGCTTTATAGTTTGCGTTTCTTGCGATGGAGTGTGTCTTGCAAGTGGAAGCGTAAAATCACTGTCAGATTGGAAAAGATTCTGTTTAAAATGAACCTGGTAAAAATAAATTTATTTAAATTTTTTTAAATACCAGAAAAATCGACTCGAATCATGAAAAATGTACCTGTTAAAATGAAATACATGAATGTGTGTGTCGAGACTGAATTGATAGACTTAATGTCTGGTAACCACTGAAGAAAAAAATTAAATAAATAATTAAAAAAAATAAAGATAAAAATGAGGATGATAATGATAATAATAATAATAATAATAATAATAATAATAATAATAATAATAATAATAATAATAATAATAATAATAATAATAATAATAATAATAATAATAATAATAATAATAATAATAATAATAATAATAATAATAATAATAATAATAATAATAATAATAATAATAATAATAATAATAATATAAATAATAATAATAATAATAATAATAATAATAATAGTAATAATAAATAAAAAAATAATAATAATAATAATAATAATAATAATAATGATAGTAATAATAATAATAATAATAATAATAATAATAAAAATAATAATAATAAATAAAAAGTTCAATAAAAAAAAAAATAAAAAAAATAAAAACAATGAAATGAAAATTAAGTGTCAATTAAAAGTGAATCTAATAAAAACATGTTGAAGAAGTGAACCAAGACGAGACTTGGCTCAGTGATGGGACACGAATAGATGTCACTTGGTTAGCATGGAGGAAGGAATACGAACGTCTAGGACTAAAAGTGAAGAGTGGTCGCTAAGGGGAGACGGAAAAAACAAAGGGTCGTCAATCGTTTGTGTTTGAAATAGTCCGGTGAGTGGGTGAGTGAGTGGGTGAGTGAGTGGGTGAGCGAGTGGGTGAGTGGATGAGTGAGTGGGTGAGTGGATGAGTGAGTGGGTGAGTGAGTGAGTGACGATCAAGAAAACAAGAGCGAAAGAAATCGAATGAGCGAAGTGGTGATAAAAAAATAAATAAAATAAATATTAATAATAATAATAGAATACATAGGACAAAATGAATTAGTGGGGAAATAAGAAAAAATAATAAAAAAGAAATAACTTGAGAATCTTTTTTTACACCATTTTCGAACAACAAAAACAACAACAATGCATTGAGGAAGGTGGTTTCAGCTGGTTAATTATACTCATCCATCCATCAACTCTTCCAACAACTCCTCCAACAACTCCTCCAACAACTCCTCCAACAACTCCTCCAACAACTCCTCCATCAACTCCTCCAACAACTCCTCCATCAACTCCTCCATCAACTCCTTACAATACCAACACCCACTCATTCTCCATCAACACCCAGGTAGGCCACGCCGCTTTCTCCCATGGGCACAAACCTGCCCTCCACTTTGATGAGCAGGATGTTGCGGTCGGTGTGTGACCTCTTGAACGGGTCCTTGTGGCAAGGTGTCCAGCGATGCACCAAGACCCCTTCCTGGTTACTCTCAGGCACCCAGCCCCCCCATCCACTCTTACCCCCCAGACGTCTCCAAGCCTCGCTGGGCCACTGGAGATCGAGAGGCCTTCCCAGGTTGATGTTGTCCAGCATGGCGCTAGGATCGATGATCTGGTGGTGGTGGTTGGTGGTGATGATGGCTGGTTGGTGGTGATGATGGTTGGTGGTGGTTGGTGGTGATGCTGGTTTGTGGTGGGGATGACGGCTGGTTGGTGAGTTGAGGTGGTGTGGCTGGTTAAGGATGGGGGTAAAAGTGGGGTTGTTAGAGGCGCGTGGTGTGTTGTTGGTGATGAGTTGGTGATGGTATAGTGGGTGGGTGAGGAAGAGTTTAATAATAGTCTTTTGGGGGTGATGATAGATGGTTGATAATGACGTGCTAAGTCATAGTGTATAATAATGGTAGTGAAGAATAATGGTGTAAAATAAATGATAATGGTAGGTGATGGGTGGGTGACAACACATAGGTAGATTATAATGTTGAGAATTTTTATTTCCTATGAACACTGAGCGAGGTGCGAGGGTGAAGGCAGTTAGACACCTTAACTCTCTGCGTGATGGTGTCCTTCTGTACAGGTTTGTCTGAAGCGGTTGCTGAGTGTTGTGATGATTGTTGTTGCAGTTGTTGATGTTGTTGTTGCTGCTGTTGTTGTTGCTGTTGTTGTTGATGTTGTTGTTGTTGCAGTTGTTGCTGCTGCTGTTGTTGCATTTGTTGTTCGGTGACGTAGTTGACGAGACTGAGCAGAGCGACGGACGGCTTGCTGTTGGAGCTGGCGTTGGAATTGAGGCTGGTGCGACTGATGAAGGGAGGGGGATGGTCCAGTGAAGGCGGGTAGCGTCGCATGGCGGTGGGGTGGGTGGGTGGGTGAGTGGCCGAGTGCGTTCTGAAAGAGGATTCTTCCAGATTGACGATGGATTGAGCGATGGTGCAGCTGGAAGAACACTTCCTCTTGAGACTTTCCCACGCCTGACAACACCACTTGCCGATGCCGCTGAGTGACAACTCCCGGCCCATCTGCTGCGTGTACTGCTGGTTGGAGTTGAGGTAGGAGGTGGTGAGGGGAGACACGTAGATGGGGTAGCCGATGGGCTGGTCGCACGAGGAGTTGATGATATTGCGCAGACTCTGACGTGCGTTCTGGATGCTGCCTCTCTCAGAGTTGTTGTTGCGCAAGAAGATCAACTCCTGCAACTGACCCGCCCAGAAACTCCTCACGCACTCCCTGTTCACCTGGTGAGCCAGTGATATGTGTGGTGACGTCGGCGATCGAATACGTAATGCGTGTTTCAAAGTAAAGTTGAATATTAGTTTGAAAGAATGGACAAACGTCGAAACGGTGTCGATGCGTCTGAAACAAAAAGCCCACAAAAGATAGAAGTGCTAGAGATAACATGATTGAAAAATGAAATATCGAAGAATGAAAAAACAAGAAGGTGAAGGAAAAAAATAAAAATCGAAGTGAAAAACAAAAATAAATAGAAAATGAGTAGGTGGAACGGCAGAATAGGCCTCTTTGTGAGCAGAAAGGAAAGGAGGGAGAGTGAGAAAGAGAGAGCGGATGAAAAGTATTAAAAAAAAAGAGAAAAACGTAAAAGAAAAAAAAAAAAAATTAAAAAAAAAAGAGTAAGAAAGGGAGAAGAAGAGAGTGGAAAAAACACCTTGATGAGTCTGAAGCTGAGGTACTTCCAGTAGAGCCTGATGACCTTGTAGTCGTCCAGGCCCTCGTACATCACGTGTCTCAGCGAGAAGAGGGAAGGCACGTTGGAAAGAACTGCTTCCCTGTAGAGGTGGGTGGAAGGTGGGATGTTGGCCTCTAAACTCTACAGGGTTAATGCCTCTATAATAATATTCGTGTTTGTAATTGTTGTGGCGGGTGGTGATAGCGTTGTTGTAGAAGGTGGGTTGTTGTGGTGAAATGAAAAGTGGGTTATTGTGGTGGAGTAGAAAGTGGGTTGTTGTGGTGGAGTAAAAGATGGGTTTTTGTGATAGAAGGAAAGAGTTGAGTTAATGTAGTGGTTGTGAAAGTTGTAGAGGTGGTTAATTACGGTGGTGGGGTGTTGTGCAGTGGTAGTGGATTGTGGTGTCGGGAATGTAGTGATAGTGGTGCGGTTGATGAAAAATACCTACCAAAGCAAAAAAACTCAACCAAATCACCACAGCACCACCACCACACCCCCACAGCACCCCCACAGCACCACCACCACACCCCCACAGCACCACCACCACACCCCCACAGCACCACCACAACACTACCACAACACCACCACAGCACCACCACAGCACTACCACAACACCACCACAGCACAACACCACCACAGCACCACCACAACACTACCACAACACCACCACAGCACCACCACAGCACTACCACAACACTACCACAACACCACCACAGCACCACCACAGCACCACCACCACACCAACACAGCACCACACCACCACCGCACCACCACAACACCACCACAGCACAACACCACCACAGCACTACCACAACACCACCACAGCACAACACCACCACAGCACCACCACAACACTACCACAACACCACCACAGCACCACCACAGCACTACCACAACACCACCACAGCACCACCACAGCACCACCACCACACCAACACAGCACCACACCACCACCGCACCACCACACCACCACCGCACCACCACAACACCACCACAAGTACCTCCAACGAGGATCGCCTTCGTGACAGATGACGATGTCGTTTTCGATGCTAGAGATGGCCTCGTGCAGGCTCTCGTGGCTGTCGTACACATCGATCATCGAGAATAGGTCCTGGTGTGTGTGTGTGTGTGTGTGTGTGTGTGTGTGTGTGTGTGTGTGTGTGTGTGTGTGTGTGTGTGTGTGTGTGTGTGTGGGTTCGGATGTTTGTTTGAATGTATGTGTGAGTATGTGTGAGTACGAGAACATATGCTAAAGTACTACCAAACATTCACACACACACACGCACACGCATGTTTCCCGAACCACACCTGATGTAGCTTCAAAGAGGTTCTTATGGCCAGAGAGATGCCTCTCTTCAAGAGCTCCATGTCCACAAACACCCACTCGTCCCTCTCACATGTTATCCTGATGTCGCCCTTGAATAGAGAGTACAAGCCGTGTCCGAAGTTGTGGAGGCTGTTGTGGTAGTTGATGGCTGTTGTGTTTGCGCATGTGGCCCAATGGTTAGCAAGCCGGCTTTAAAAACGTGAGGCTGAGGATTCGATTCCCGGCTAGACTCAGGTTTGAATTATATAAATTTACTCAAGTAAAAAACAGACGCCGTCCCAGAGTGGCTTAGTCACCTAATCGCGCCTCGCTTGCCTTGGCGCAAATTGGATTTATTATTACTGTGGTTGTTGGTGGCTGTTGTGGTTGTGTGTGGATGTTGGTGATGTGGCTGTTATGGTTGTGTGTGGATGTTGGTGGCGTGTGATTGTTAGTGTGGGTGTTGATAGTTGTTGATAATGTTGTTAGCGATGGTAAGGTGTGACGAGGCATGTAACCGTTGGTGTTGTGTGTAGTTGTTGCTCATACTCAACGTAAATAAAATGTATGAGAATAAGGGAAATGGAAAAGAGTGGGGTGGATAAAAAGAATCGAATGAAGTAGAGTGGAAAGGGAGAAAAAATAAAAAGTTTTAAATTGAAGTTAAATGTTGATAAGATGCGAATGGTGTGAAATTGAGATTGTAACAGAGTTAATGATGAGAGGATAAGGAACAAAGTTGCGGATTAATTTTGAACTTGAAATGAAAAGTTGAAAAGATGAGGTTTGTATTGAGGTTGGGGTTTGATTGAATGATTGTAAAGGATCAGTGCAGAGACTGTAAGTTGTGAGTTGAAATTGAAACAGAGTAAAAAAGATTGAAGCAGGTTGTGGAAGAAGGTTGAGACTGAGACGAAGGGTTGAATAGGATGGGAGATGAGTCGAAGAGATGAACAAAATGGCGACTTGGTGTAGTTGTTGTGGAAAGCGTCGTTGCTGAGGGACCTCCTGCCCAGCAGTGACATGGCGAAGCACATGGTCACCAGTAGGGACGCCTCACCACTTTCCAACGCCTGCATGAGAAGACAAAAGAAAGGGAGGAAAAGGAGGAAGAAAAAGAAAGGGAGGAGAAGGAGGAAAGAGGAAGAGGAAGAAAAAGAGGGAAAGAAAGTAGAAGATGAAAAAGGAGAGAGGGAAGAGAAGAAGGGGAAGAAGGAGGTGGTAACAGTGATGGAAGATAAGAACACACCAATCCACTAAAAATATATCATTATTATTTATATTATTTTGATCACCACCACCACCAGCAGCAGCGCTTACGGAGTCTCGTCTGGAGGCGCAGTACTGGATCCAGGACAAGTAGACGGAGCAGAACTTGCTTCTAGTGACGGCCTGGCTCTTGCTGTCGAAGTCAACGTCGTTTGAGTGGGAAAAGACCGGGTCGAGGTCGGCATAGGTGGAAGAATGCATGGTGGAGAGACTGTCTGTGATGCTCTTGTCCGAAAGCCACACGGGCAACTTGGGCGAGTGCACTATGTAGTAGATGATACACTGTGGGAGGAGTGGTAGGTGGGTGTTGGACGTGGTAGTAGAGGCGCTTTAGGAGAAGTTGTGGGTGGGTTGAGGTGACAGTACTTTTTGCTGGAATGATCGCTAAAAGCGCAACGAGCATGCATGGATGGGGTGCCTTTCGGATTAGTTCTGAATCTCTAAATGACCATGAAATGATGTTGTTGAGATGATGTTGTTGAGATGATGTTGTTGGGGTGATGTTGTTGAGGTGACGTTGTTGAGCTGATGTTGAGGTGATGTTGTTGAGGTGATGTTGAGGTGATGTTGTTGAGATGTTGTTTGGGTGATGTTGTTTGGGTGATGTTGTTTGGGTGATGTTGTCAAGGTGATGTTGTTTGGGTGATGTTGTCAAGGTGATGTTTTAAAACGATCGCTAGGTGGTCATGAGGGAGGAGGAGGATACCTTGACGTAGAAAGACACTAGGGATCTCCTCATCTCGAACGCCTGCGCGATGCGGTGCCAAGTAATTATAATGATGCAACAGCAAGAATAGTATACATACCAATATTTAATATAAACAATGATTGAATATAAACTATAAAATCATAATTTCATAAACACTATAAAAATAACAAAGTAATACAAACTATAAAAAAAATAATTTAAAAAACTATAAAAGTGATAATAATTATGTTTATTATTGTTGAATAATTATATTAATTACTAAAATAAATTAATACCCCCAATAAACACCAATTCACATCCGGCTATTTACTCATACGTTCACACATCCACAAACCACCCGTAAAACCACACGCCCACCCAAACCAACCCACACCCGTTCTCACCCACTTACTCACCCATTTAGCCCCCCACATCCACAAACCACTCATAACCCCACACCCCACTTACCCACTCAAACACCCACCCACCCACTCAAACACTCACCCACCCCCTCAAACACCCACCCACTTACCCACTCAAACACCCACCCACCCACCTGAAGCATGTAGATGGCATTCCACTCAGACACGCTGTAGCCCTCCACCACGTACTTCACCGACGCCACCTCCCAGGCCATCCAACGACGCAGGAACGAGGCGTTGGCTGAGAGAAAGAAGGGCAAATGGCCTATCTTGCAACAACAACACCCTGGTGGTAGCGGTGGTCGTGATGGGTGTTTTTGTTGTGGTGAGTGTTTTTTTTGTGGTGGATGTTTTTGTTGTGGTGAGTTTTTTTTTGTGGTGGGTATTTTTGTTGTGGTTGTTGTAGTTGTAGTGATTTTTGTTGTATTTGTGGTTGTTATTGTTGTTGTGGTTGTTATTCTTGATCGATTATTTTTCATTGATTAATTCTTTATTACGTTTTTTGCAAATTGATTATTTATTAAATTATTTTTATTTAAATATTGAATCATTAAAAGATAAAAACTAAATAATTATGCGGGGTTGCACCGCACAAACCTTCCTTGCTTCCGATGTCCTCGGTGATTGCTTCCACTTCCCTTTGCTGGCAATACGTTCCTGCACCCATGGTGGTGGTGGTGATAATAATTGAAAAAAATGAATTAAAAAAAGAATAAAAATAAATAAATAAAAATAAAAATATTAATAATAAGTGAGGTTACTTGAAATGATGACAAAATATGAATAATATTATTAATATTATTGAGAAAATAATAAAAATTGGCATTTATAAATAACTTAAAACGATTAAAAAATAATTGAAAACAAAAAGTTATAAAAACCAATTAAACTCAAAAAAAAATCTCAAAAAACGCGTAAAAAATAATGAAAAAATCAATAAAATTCAGCATGAAATAAGTTAAAAGAAATTAAAGGCAGCGACATTGGCAGTAACAACCCTAATAGCATAAGCAGTAACAGCCATAAGAGCAGTAACGGCAGTAACAGCAGTAACGGCAGTAACGGCAGTAACGGCAGTAACAGCAGTAACAGCAGCTACAACAACAAGAGAAGCTTCAACAACAGCAGTGGCAGCAAGCACCTCTGAACTCGAGTCCTCTGAGTTGGAAGGTGACGTAAGCGTTGCCAACTTGCACCACGTGGACCAGGGCGTTGAGGTACTCGGAGGCGAGGACGAAGCAGTCACCCTGCTGCACCTCCCCCCACCTACCCAGTGCCACGTCCCCGCACAACACCTGTGTGTGTGTGTGTGTGTTTGTGTGTGTGTGTGTGTGTGTGTGTGTGTGTGTGTGTGTGTGTGTGTGTGTGTGTGTGTGTGTGTGTGTGTGTGTGTGTCTGTGTATGCATGTGTGCCAACCACCAACCCATCTATCCACCCAGTCAACTATCCACCTTCTGCAGTGTCCTAGTGAGATGTTCGTAGAAGATAGAGTTGAGGTTGTCGTCATCAAAGCGGACACTCCGATCCACTTGGCTGGCCAGGCGTAAGCTGCTGTGGTCGATCCTCTTGGTGCTGTGGCCGGTGAAGAATGGATAGGATAGGAATGGGATATGGAAGGTAAGTGGGGAGATGGATAAGAATGAGGGAAAAGTGGGAAAAGGAGATAGATGAAACGATGAGTGCGAATAAAGATGAATAGTTAATGGGTAATGGACGAAAATTTGAAATGAGCAAGAATGGAAGATGAGTAAGGGGGGTTATTGGGGGTGGGTGGAATGAGACGTTAATAAGGAGGAAATGTTGAAAAAGAAGAAAGTACGAGATTTAAAAAAACAAAAAGATGCTGTGTCGATAGGAAATTTGAAAGGAAAAAGGAGTGTAAGTTGATGGATAGAGAGAGAGAGAGAGAGAAGAAGAGGGGATTGAAGAAGGGAAGAGTTATGATGGCATGGGAACATATGGGAGGAGTGTGGAAGCACATTGGTAGAGAAGAAACACCGCAGCGACTACCACGATAGCTCAACCTTCTCCAAACCGCCCCATCAAGCCACCACCTTTCAAACAACTACAAACGCCTTTTCAAGCTCTCTCCAAACAAAGCAACATCTTTTCACAACATTTCATCACCACCACCATCACCACTACCCCTAACACCATCACCACCACCACCCCCAACACTACCACCAACACCATCACCACCACCAACACTACCACCATCCCCACCATCAACACCAACTTGTAGTCCTTCTCCCAGAACTTGAGGGGCCTGACGTAGGAGAGGAGGAAGATGGTGCTCCCAAAGAAGGGGTTGAGCGGCGCTGAGGCCAGAGACGATATGAGCGTTTGAATGAGCAGCAGGCCTGAATCTGTGCATTGGAACAATGGAATAATATAAAATGCAATGCAATACAATGTAATAAATTACAATAAAATAAAACACAACGCAACACAATAGAATAAATGACAATAAAAGAAAATATAAAAAAATACAATCCGATACGATATATTACAATAAAAAAAATAAAATCAAATATGATACGACAAGATACGATATAAAAAAAGATAACCTAACATGAAACAATACAATACAATAGTCGCTAGTGGATCGGTCTCGTGCTAAATGGTCACCAACCAGTCATCCACTGATTCAACCGACCATCCATTCACTCATTCAAGCATCCATGCGACTGTCCATCCCATCATCCATTCACTCAACCACACAGCCAACCATGCATCAATCTATGCATTAATCCATGCATCAATCCATGTATTAATCCATGCATTAATCCATGCATTAATCCATGCATCGAGCACCACTCACGAGGAATGGAGAATGGTTGGGCGAAGGCGTGGAATGCAGATCCCCACGTGACCTGCCACGGAGTGATGTACGTCAGCACGAAGTTCAACTTCAGCATCATCTCTCGCACCTGGGTACAGAAGGAGGAGGAAGAGGAAGAGGAAAAAGAAAAGCAAAAGAAGAAAAAGGAAAAAGATGGAAGAAAAAAAAGAAGAAAAAAGAAAAAGAAGATGACTGAGTGTGTGGATGGCTGAATGAGTGAGAGAGAGAGAGAGAGAGAGAGAGAGAGAGAGAGAGAGAAGAGAGAGAGAGAGAGAGAGAGAGAGAGAGAGAGAGAGAGAGAGAGAGAGAGAGAGAGAGAGAGAGAGAGAGAGAGAGAGAGAGAGAGAGAGAGAGAGAGAGAGAGAGAGAGAGAGAGAGAGAGAGAGAGAGAGAGAGAGAGAGAGAGAGAGAGAGAGAGAGAGAGAGAGAGAGAGAGAGAGAGAGAGAGAGAGAGAGAGAGAGAGAGAGAGAGAGAGAGAGAGAGAGAGAGAGAGAGAGAGAGAGAGAGAGAGAGAGAGAGAGAGAGAGAGAGAGAGAGAGAGAGAGAGAGAGAGAGAGAGAGAGAGAGAGAGAGAGAGAGAGAGAGAGAGAGAGAGAGAGAGAGAGAGAGAGAGAGAGAGAGAGAGAGAGAGAGAGAAGATGGGTGAAAGACGGGTAGTAAATTAAGAGAGATGGATGGGAAGATGAAGGAATACAAACAGATAGATGAGTGTGTGGGGATGAAAGGTGGAATGAAATGGGAGAAGACCTTGTGAAGGAAGATGGAGACGAAGAAGTAGTCGACGACGAAGCTCTCACTCCTGCCCTGGAAGTCGTGCTGGAAGAAGAGCTTGGTGAGGAGGAGGGTGTAGTACTGGATGGACGGAGTGACGAAGGAAGAGTGCATGAGCTTGAAACTGCACACCGCCATCACCAGTGACGTTATGCTGTGAGGCACAAGGTGACTTGGTGGGAAGAAGGTTGGTGTGAGGAGCGGGGAATGGATTTTGAAAAGAAAAAAATTTTGAATGAACTCATGATGCTTCAGCCTGCTGTAACAGTTCCATATTTAGCGCTCTAATGAAATCTAAAAATTACGCAAAACATTGAAACAGAGAGAACATCAGAACAACAATTGGGAGAACAAATGATGGATAAAAGAATTTTTAAAAAAGATTTAAAAACGAAAAAAAAACAACACTTTGACAATAAAAGCAGAAGTAACAAGAGCAAGAAGACACGAGAGACAACGAACATGGGGTGATGGAAACGGTGGGTGGAAACGAGGTGTTGCATGGAAAGAGTGACAGCACAGAGCACCGTGGTGGGCAGCAAGAGGTTCTGTTCCACGAAGCTGAGCCACAAGAAGAGTCTTTCAAACCACATCACCCTGCTCAAACCTGCCACTTCGAACAGCTTGCGTTCGTGCGCCTGCAGAACCGGTTGAGACAGACACATCCAAGGGTTCTCGGCCCTCAAGTGCGGCATGAGGTAGTGCAGCAGGAAGCCCAGGCAAGCAGAGGAGTAAACAAGCACCTCGAAAAGCACCGGCTGCAGGGCGGGGGTGCTGAAGGCGCTGCTGGTGCAGACGGCGAACACCAAGAGAAGCGTCAGCGGACACACCACCAGGTCCGAGTGTAGGCGACTAATGGTCGACGACGTTACGTGTTGTCTTGACGACTGCACGCTCTTTGCGGCTCTGTAGTTCTTCTTGGCCGGCTTTGGTGGCAATGGCGGTGGTGGCGGTGGCGGCGGTAGTGGTAGTGACGGCTTGGTGGCTTCAAGTGAATCCTTGGATACGTAGGTGGTGGTGTTACCTTGATTTTTGTCAAAATCGTTGTTGTTTCCATTATGGATGTTGTTACCGTTATTATTATTATTATTATTATTATTATTATTATTATTATTATTATTATTATTATTATTGGCATTAGTACTACTATTATTACTATTGTTACTATTGTAAATACTATTACCACTAGCCTCTTCATCAGCATCATTATCGTTATTAGTAACGGCAACATCATCGTTGTCGTCATCCCCATCATCGCCTGCATTAGCGTAATGGCCACTCTTACTGGTGTGGCTCTTAGTGGCCGAATCCGTGTCACCCCTGGCTTTGTTGTTATTGTTGTTGTTCTCACGTTTGTTGTTGCCTCGTTTACTTTTTTTTGTTTTATTCTTTGTGTTGTTGTTGTTGGTGTCTTTGCTATTGTCGTTATTGCAGTTATTATTATAATTGGTATTATCAACATTGATATTACTGCTGTAACCTTTGTTATTTGTGACTGTACTACTGGTGGCGGTGATGGTAGTAGTTGCACTGGTGATATTTTGATTAGAACTATTGTAGTGGTAAGTAATATTGGAAATACTTTTAGGAGAATGATTATGATTGTTAATATTAATAGAAGTAATTTTATTATTATTATTATTATTATTATTATTATTATTACTATTATTATTATTATTATTTAGCAAAGAACTATTACTGTAATTCGCATTTGTGTTGGTAAGACAATCACTCTCAATATTTAGCTTCACAATGTTGTCAATGTTAGTGTTGCTGGTGTTGTTGTTATTGCTGCTTGTATTGTTGCTGTTGTCGTTATTATTGTTCATGGTGTTATAATTGTTAATGTTTTTGTTGTTGTTGTTACTATGATTAGTGAGCTGATGAGAAGAAACAGCAACATCGTTATCAAAAACATCATCATTCGCAGCAGAAGCACCATCAGCAGTTAACAGCTGCTTGAAGCAACGTTTGACGAAGGAGATGAGAAGGGTGGAGTCGTTGGAGTAGCGAGAGAGGTGGTAGGAAGAAGCAGTGAGAAAGGCACAAAAGACCGAGAAAACGATGTGGTGCAGGCTGTTGGCCTTGAAGACGTGGTCTGAAGAGTCGGAGAGGGAGATGTAGACGAGGGCAGAGAGGCACGTGAGGACGAGCAGGCAACGCAAAAGACTCAAAAGAGCGGCCAGAATGGTGGTGGTGGCAGAACCTCCGAGTAAGTGGATGTGGCACTGCTCGAGAAGGTAGAGTGCAAAGGTGTTCAGTTGCGGTAACCAGCCCATCACGCACAGAACAGGCAGCAGCATGAGGCTGTACCACAAAGCCTCTGAAGCCTTCTCGAGCACGTGGGTGGGCACGATGACGCCTCCAAAGAGAGTGACCGGGTGGTGCAGATGGTCGAGATGCGAAAGGTGGCTGGAGAGGAGGTAGAGGATGGCGATGAGGCAGAAGTAGAAGGGGCGACTGAAGGCCACGATGGAGTTGTGTCCGTGCATGGGAGACGAGGCATCCGGCTGCACGCTTTTGATCAGCGAGTACTGTGAAGAGGCCACGATGAAGCAAAGCAGAAAGGAAAATCCTGTGCAGTGGTTGAAGAAGAGAAGTAGACAAGCAAGCAGACTGACCAAAACAACCAGAGGGACGGTCAGAAAAGCATCCAAGTTGCTGCTGCGGTCGAAGATGTTCAGCAGGGCTTGTCGGTCAAGACGCACCTTGAGCTTGAGGCAGTGCAGTAGGCGCACGATGTAGAGCGAGGATCGCTCAGAGGCGTGCTTGTCGTCGTAGTGCCTCCACTTGCGCAAACATGTGCTGCCTGCGGAGGAAGAGAGGGTGATGAGCTCCTTGGAGTTTCGGTGCGACATCACCGACACCTCCGACTCGTCATCCTCTTGCACGCCACTCAGGTGGCTATTGGTGGCCTGCAGGGCCGTATGATTGTCGTTTAGCGTACCACTCAGACTTCCGTTACTGTTGTTGTTCGTGTTGTTGTTGTTGTTCGTGTTGCTGTTGTTATTGTTGCTTCCTAGGGTGTTTCTACTACCAAAAGGCTGGTTCTGTTGTGCGGTAACGAAAGATTGAAAATAATAAAACATAATATGGATATTAATAATAATATTATTGCAAATATATATAAAAATTGAGCTCATAAAAGCAACTATGAAATGATAAGAAAAACACAGAAGACAAAACATAAAAATAAAAAAAATATTTTAAATTAATATTAATTTAAATATTTTAAAATAACTATTATCAAACTTGACAATTGTATAGAAATAAAAATTAAACTTTACCTCAAATGCTCTTTTTAAAATCCATTCGTAAGTGCTGTGGATATTATGTCTGCCGTTGTAATTGTTGTTGTTGATGTTGTTGTTGCTGTTGATGTTGTTGGTGCCAGCTGGGAGGGAAGTGGTGGAGTCGGGCAGGGTGCAGGTAGTTGTAGTTGTTGTGTGAGCTACTCCGGTCGATACCGATCTGAGTTGTTGATTTTTGAGTTGTTAATGTTGGAGTTGTTAATGTTGGAGTTGTTGATGTTGGAGTTATGATGTTTGAGTTGTCGATGGTAATTCATGTTGTTGTTGATGAGGATATTGTTGCGGTTGGTGTTTGGGTGTTTTTGTTGTTGGAATGTTTTAAATTGAAATATATTCATTGATTATGTTGTAAAAACTGAAATAATAATAAAACGAACGTGGTATTAAACGCACCTTGATTTTTCCAACGGTGTCTTCCTCTTCCTCTTGGAGTTGCTCGGACCAGCCACCAACTTGACCGCCTCACTGCCAAACGAGTACTGGTACCACTTGCCTGTAATCGATAGTGATCGGGTATTATAATTAATTAATAAATTTTGTATTAGAACTAATTAAATTTAATTGTGTATAAGGACTTGATTTTATTTATTTAATAATAGGCAGCTGATGATACCGATTACATAGCTACATAAAACCCACCATGTTCATCTTGGAAGTAGTGGAAAACATTCTCATCTTCGTCACCACCATCCTCCTCCTCTTTACCGCCTTCTCCACCTTCTTTACCACGAGCGCCCAGCGTAGTGCTGCAACAAGCTACCACAGCATCATCATCTTCATTGGCATTTGAAACTCCTTTTCCTCCTCTTCCTCCTTCTCCTCTTCCTCCTCCTCCTCTTCCTCCTTCTCCTCCTCCTCCTTCTTTTCCTCCCCCTCCTTCTTTTCCTCCTTCTCTTTCTCTTCCTCTTCCTGCTTCTTTTCTTCTTCCTTCTTTTCCCCCTTCTCCTGCAGCCATTTTGAAATTCTTGGCCTTCCTTTTGGAGTCTTTTGGTTCTTTGTGTGGACTTGTCACTTGGATGCTGTGACTCTTGCGAGCATCGTCATATTTGTCACAACTCTCTTCTTCCTCCTCTTCATCACCATTATCAACAAAAGCGCCAGCAGCGCCACCATTAGCGGACTCAAGTCCTTTGAGGCCCTCCGAAGCCTTGAAGCTGGGTTTCTTGACATCATGAATATGGGTGCTGTAAATGGAGGATGATGTGATGATAATGATGATGATGATGATGATGATGATGATGATGATGATGATGATGATGATGACGATGATGATGATGATAATGATGATGATGATGATGATGATGATGATGATGATGATGATGATGATGACGACGATAAGGGGGATGATGATGATGATGATGATGATGATGATGATGATGATGATGATGACGACGATAATGGTGATGATGATGAGATGAAATGACGATAGTGAAAAAGAGTGTATAATGATAATGGCAGGAGTTTTAAAAGGTTGATGTGGTGGTGATAGAATAACAAGGATAACGGTGGTACAATGATAAGGGTGATAGCATGATGATAAAATAGTGATAAAATGATACAATAGTACAATGGTGATACAATAAATATACAATAGTGATACAATAAAGATACAATGATAATACAATAGTGATACAATAAGGATACAACGGTGATATGGACGTACTAGATGTCATCTGCCATGTCGGAGTAGTAGGAGGAGAGGGAGGAGCAGGAGGATGGGGTGGCGTTGATGCCCTGGGAAGGCTTCACTGCAGGAGCAATGGAGTGGTTGCTAGCACCTCACAATTACAGTGCACCATGCAACTTACAAAAATCATTAGACTTGCAACATTCAGCGTACAAAATACAACAAAAACTAAAAAAAAGTAAAACAGTGTAACAAAAACAGAAACATAAAAACAACAACAGTAACAACACGATTAACACAACACCAACAATACAATAACACAACACCAGAAACACACCTTCCTTCTTGGTGCCTTGTTCGCAGGAGAACTTACCTGGATGGTGTTTCTTGTACACCGCCCCCAGTCTCTTGAGGGGCTTTTTGAGGGGCAGAGGAGAGGGTAGAGCAGGCGAGGGAGCCTTGTTGGGTCGAGAAGAGATGGTGGGCGAGGACCTGGAATGACTCGAAACCTGCTTGTCCAGCCTTGGAGAGGCCAAAAGGGCAGTACCCTTGGAGGGAGTGGTGGTGGTCTCGTCTATTGACACTACCCTTATGCCCGTCTTGCAGCTAACGGTGGTGTTTGTTGTGGTGTGAGTGGTGCTGTTGGTGGTGATAGTGGTGTTGTTGTTGCTGTTGTTGGTGTCGTTGTTGTTGTTGTTGGTGGTATTATTGTCGTTGTTGTTTGTGGTATTATTGTCGTTGTTGTTGCCGTTGTTTTTGATGGTGATGTCGTTAGTAGTTGCGTTGTTGTCGTTTGCGACGGTGGTTTTGTTGTTTTTTTTCATGGCTAGGTTGACCTTGTGTGCTTTCTTCCTGGACCGCGACCTGGTGTCGTATTTGCAATGCAAGTGGTAGTGGTGTGGCTTGTGGTGGTGTAGCTTGTGGTGGTGCGGCTGTGTAGCCGCCTGGGTGCTGGTGGCTGTGGTCTTTGCTGACGCCATGGACTGCACAATTGAGTTGGATGAAGAGGAGAGGGACGACAAAGAAGGATGAGAAGAGGTCGTCGACCATTGTGACGAAGAGGAGGGAGAAGAAGAAGAAGAAGAAAAAGAGGAAGAGGGGGAAGAAGATGAAGAAGAAGAAGAAGAAGAGGAAGATGAAGACGACGATGACGATAGCGTGTTTCTGGAAGCACTAAAATTGTTTTTGTCTTCCTTGAGTGCTTTGGCATCGTCATCAGGATGAGTCAAGTGTGACGCCAGCTGTCCCTCTCTGAACTCCACACTGTCCCCTGTGGAGAGGTTGCCAGAAGGTATTACTATTCCTTTAAGAATTAAATTATTTGATCGATACAAATACGAATATTATTTAGTGGGTTTCGAAGTCAAGTAAAATTGAGTAATTAATATAAAAATTATATTCTGGTATATTATGATATAATATTATGCTCTAATGATAGCTTAGAAATATGATAAATTATTTAAATATTTTCATTGATATTCTTTTGAAAGAGCTGACAAATGTAGAAAGAAAGCTTATAAAAGCAAGAAACCGGCACAGAATATACAACACACAATACAAAAAAACACACAACACCACACAGAACACACAACAAAACACACAAAACACACCACACACAAACATACACAGCACAAACAAGACACAAAAACACAGACATACAAACACAGACACATAAACAAAGACACATAAAAAAAGACACAAAAACACAGACATACAAACACAATCACACAACACCTGACGAGAGCGACTCAGAGTCTGTGTTGAAGTGCCACTCGAGGAAGGTGGAGGAGGGTTGTGGAGTTATGAATTGGTTCCTGAGGGCCTTATTCGAAGGGTGTTCCGGCCTTCTAAACAGCATCAGAGCTTTGTCACCACTGGAGCGATTGTAGCGGCTGTAACTCATCGAGCGAGCTAGCTGTCGAGAGAGGAAGGGGTGGGCTGGGTGGCTAGAAGAAGGAGGGTTGTTGCTGGAGTGGAAGGACGATGACATGGCTTTCTGTCGCTGCTGCTGCAGCTGAAACTTTTTCAGCGCAGCGTCGTCCAGTGCAAAAAAAAAATTGTTCCTGAAAGGTTTGAAAGGGTAAAAGTTAAGCTAGGCGAAATCATGATATTGCTACCTCATCGACGTAGATCTATCATGGCTCTGTGGATAAATGAGCTAGAAGAAGTTATAACGCATTTTAATCGCAGCTTGAGTCAACTGTTTTTGTTTCATCAAGCTACAAAATGTTTAAGGCACAAAGTATGTAATTGACCAACGACTAATTAATTTAATAATTAATTATTAAACTAATTGAGTCGCTATCCAATCAAGCCAATAAAATGTATTCAACCAATTAGGGTACTGATTAAGCGTTCAAGCAAATACGTTACTGATTAAATTTGCAAGCGTTCAAGTTATTAATTGACTGGGCAATGATAATTGAATGGTTATATAGTTGAATGGAGTGGGAGGAACCTACTGGTGTTTGAAGGAGTTGGTCTGGCACATGGCATCCTTGAAGAAACGACCCTCCCCCAACAAGGTGGTGCTCTCCTTTGCCCCTTCATCCTCTTCCTCCTCCTCTTCCTCCTTGCCACCATCTCCAATGGTAGTTTTGTTGCTACAGGTAGTATTATTGATGTTGTCGTGGAGTATATTGCTGTTAGTGTTGAGTTCATGACTGATGGGCTTTATGTCATCTTGCTTTGTGTGACCTTCCAATGTGAAGCCTTCGACTTGTGACGGGTCCATTGCCACTTCTTCCGGCATGCTGCTGGGCTGTTGTTTGGAAAGAAGGGCAAGTGGCTTGAGGGATGAATGAGGAGACGGATGGAGGGATGGATGATGAGATGGATGAAGAGAGGAATGAAAGGATGGATGAAGGGAAGGGAAGTGATTGCGGACGTCATGGGAGGATGCGATCTTGTGACTGAGGTCGATGGAGACCTTTTTGGTGGCTTTGTTGCTGAGAGAGGCGTGGTGTGGTCTGGGGGGTGCTCGCATGGGGGAGTGTTTGAAGAGTGATGGGGCCTCCCCTTCAGGACTGGTCTCCTTGTATGAACTAAGGGAAAAAGTGTCTGAAGGCGGAATGGTGCTGCTCAGGCACTTCCGAGAAGCGTGCAGAGTGTCGGGCTGGAATGAGTGCTTCAATGATGAACTCTTCATCACATCCTGCCCCTTCATAATCTCCCTGTAGCTCCTCTTGTGACCAATGTCACCCCTGACTCTTGTATCTTTTTCAACAACATCACCTCCAGTACCTTGTGAGTCTAACTGGGAGATGAATAGGTGAGTGTTTTGTCGAATGAGTTTTTGCCATGACTTCGAAATGAGGTGTCGGTTGTCAAAACTGTTGCTCATCCTCCAAGTCATCTTTCTGACACCCTTTGGCCTCACACTGTACATTGATGACACAAACCTTGGGTGTCGTCTTTCCAACTCTACTTTTCCAATCACCCCTTCAGTCCTGGCTTCAAGTGCAGCCTGAGCCTTGAGTTCAATGTTGGAATGAGCTGGAATGTTGCCTTCTATAGGCTCTTTGGGGAGTGTTGATGTGCTTGGTGATGGCAGGTTATTGGACTTGTTGGAAGATGTCGCTTGGTTGTTGTTCAGTAGCACATCACTGTTCCACTCTTGAAATAGAGGATAATAAATAGAAACTAGTTGAAATTTCGAAATACAAAAGCAACAAATAAGAGCATTGCTTGACATTTTTTTTACATTATTGAACATAAATATTAAAAATTTATTGGTTCAAAGTTGTGAAATTTAAAAAAATTCCAAACACATGAAAAGTATGTGAGAACACAAATGCAATGTGTGATACTGCATTTTTCATTCAACCAAAGCAACCTTGAATGGTTGTTTCTTTGAGGGGAGCGGCGGTTGTGGTGGTGGCAAGTCGACCACTACCACTACTGCTCGACATAGAGATGCGGGAACTGCACAGTGCCGGAGGTGTCTCTGTGAGACTCCACATGTTGGAGTGTGCCTGCAGACTGCCCAGCTCAATCCCCTCTGGAGTCTCACTACTGGGTGGGTGACCAGTTACTGACTCAGTTGAGAAGTTGCCAATGGTCAATTTTTGAAGTACATTTTTGATTAATTCAATGATTTTATATACATTTTATTTAAATGAATATGAATCTTACTAACAGAAGATTATCCCTTGTTTTTTCATACTGAGTTTCTTTAATTTTTTTCATTTCTATGCCCGATTTTTGATTATTTTTATCACTAGTTTTATCAAATACTTTGTGCAATTTGTGGTTGATTAGTTTTATAAAAATGAACAGAACAGCAATAGTTATACAGTATATAGCCCATATCCATGGAGTGAATGGTGACACCTGAAAAGAATGAAATTTTCCAAAGTTGTAACTTTTCCTTTTAATTATTTTCCTTAGAGAGCAGTTAATGGTTCAACTCAAAAAAAACATATTTACTATTTTCAAAATTAGTTTTAGCACAACTTAGCCGTCAACTAACCAAATAAAGAACAAGAGGGTAGCATATCAGAAACATCCACAAGTAAATATGCACTGCGTTGCTGAAGTTATCATGCTGTGGTTCATAGACACAACCTCCTGTTAGAGAAGCTATTATTCCTTGACGGAAAATCAAAGAAATATTTCCCATTTTTGTAGATTTTAAAACTACTTTCAAAGTTTTTTTTACATTTTTCCACTTATTACAGAAAAAATCTCTATCAAGAATTCACACAATGAAACGTAAGGTCAGCTTTATCCAAAATCACTTGTTCACAACAACATATAGATTACACTTTAACCATTGTTGAAGAAAATAATCAAAGAATTGAAAAAAAACAGTGTTTTATAAGAAAAAGCTTTTTTTCAATTTAAGTCAAAATTAATATCGGATGTATCTATTTTTATATAATCTAACTTGGCGCTTTTTAGTGTCAGTTATTACGAATTTTGTATTTTGAATTATAAGGTTTTTTAATACAGTATTATTTGTATCTGAATAAAATAAGCTCGCTTATTCATGGAATGTATTTTTAAAAAATAAATCTCTTCCATTTTTACAATATCGATTTTTTGATTTTTTAATAGTCTTTATTCAATTTAATCCATTCAGACGCTGTAAACTTTACAAAACATGACGAAAAATCGAAATAAGAAAAGAAATAAGTAAAATCAACCAAAGTTGTGAAGGTTTTTGAAAGCATATAAAAATGATAACGATAGCTTAAATGAATGAATGAATGAATGAATGAATGTACACATTGTTATAGCGTATAGTTCGTAAACTAGATTTCCTCAAAGGCACTTAGGACCAATCAAAGATTGAGTTGAAAGCCTTGGTAAAAGTGAGTTCTTAGTAATTCAACTAAATTTTAACAACGAGGTTGATGAGCCGAGGTAGTGTGGAAGAGAATTTCATAGGTTAGGGGCAGTATGGGAAGAATGAAAGATGAGCGAAGAGATTTGAAGAAATCGGCTGATGCAACGGAGGGGCGTATTGAGAGGATTTAAGTTATTCATGTGGGTGTCGAACGGAGAAAAGATCATGTGAGTGAGCTGGCTGACCAGTGGAAAGAATATTTGCTACAAGCCACATCAATTTTAGTTCAAACCTTTGATCAACCGGTAACTAGATAAAAATGATAACTCTGAGTTAAACGCTTATAAAAATGATAACGGAATGAGAATATGTTTCGAAAAAAACTAGTTATAGAAAAATAAAGAAAATAAAACATTCAAATGTAAATGCCAGTTTAACAAATACAATTAAAAATGATGGAACAATAATTTGCTTATAAAAGAAGTGAAAAGGCGTGCAAGGAAAGTTTTGTTTTGGTAAAAAGATTAGATTGTTTTTGTGTAGTTGTGTGTTCATCTCCGCATATTATGTGCTGTAGACATGATTGGAAAGAGGATTTGATGAAGTACATTGTGAAGGTGGGGGGTCTCTTTGGAGTACAGGCGTTTGATGCAAGTATCGACTTCACCATAGAATGATGACTACATGCATACGGCTCTTTTCTTTTTTGTTCTTTATATAATCATTTTCATTTGTTATTCAATTATTGATCTGTAACTATAATTATGATATTGTGTATTGGATGATAATAATAAGACAAAATAAATAAAACACTAATGGTAATGATAATTAAATAAACAGCTATAAATGGTTTATTTGATTGAAGTACGATTCAATGAATTTATTTGGTTAAAAGGCCATGAACCCCTCTTGGAAAATAGATTGAAGCCAAAATGCAACGTTCAGCCGAACAGATCAAACAAGCTTACATGAGTATTCACTCAAAAGAACTAAAATAAATAAAAAAACGGCAGTTAAAATATTTCCAGCGTCTGACTGGATTTGATCGAATGAAGACTATCAAAAAATACTTTTGATATTGCATGTACATTATGCGGTCTTGTAAAATTTTTAAAAAGCTATATGACTGAACACGAAATGGAGGATAAATGACCTAAAAATGTCAAGCCAAAGAAAAGAATACAAAAGAAAAATTTAAAAAAATTCGGACTAAATTTTGATTTTATGTTTTCTGAGCGAGTCGAGCAAGGCTTCGAACTCGTTGGGGGAAAGTACATCTTCTTGATCTTTGAGGTGGGCCTTGAGTTGATTGTAGCTCATGCACCACGGAGTGACGTGGAGGTCGCAGGTGAGTTCAACGTTGAGCAGCACCGCACTGTGCCCGTCCACCTGCAAGCGCTGTCTCGACACCAGCGAGTACCTGGTGTTGTTGACGCCCGTGGCTCGGTCTCGTTTGCGTGATTGCTGTGGTGGCAGTGGTATCGTTGTTATTTTTATTTTTACTATTATTAGTTTTATTAGCAATAATTGTAGTAATAGGTATAGTAGTGCTGCAGTAGTGACGGTGGTAATTGCAACAGCAGTGGCTGTTTTAGTAGTGGTGGTAGTGTAACTGGTAGGTGTGCTAGAAAGCTGACGCCTAAAAACGACTGATTAAAAGCCAAAAAACCCTGCTATATTGCTGCTCGAGTGACGCATGCGTAACTCAAGAAGATAACGAATTACGAAATTCGGAATCTACATGAACTTATAACCGAATCAAATAATTTATATAGTGCTAAATAACTTGAAAATTGTTATATTTTTGAATGAAAAAATGTCTACCGCTTTTTGATCTCCAAAACGAATGTTATCTCGAGGTCGCCTGAGTTTGGAGTGGAGGTGTTTGAAAGTGTGCATGCCTGTGTCAATGTTGCTGGGTCGTTTGATCTGGGCGTTGTGGTGGTGATAGTAGTTGAGGTGATGATGGTTGAGGTGATGATGGTTGAAGTGATGATGGTTGAAGGGATGGTGGTTGAGGTGATGATGGTTGAGGTGATGATGGCTGAAGTGATGATGGTTGAAGTGATGGTGGTTGAGGTGATGGTGGTTGAGGTGATGGTGGTTGAGATGATGATGGTTGAAGCGATGGTGGTTGAGATGATGATGGTTGAAGTGATGGTGGTTAAGGTGATGGTGGTTGAGGTGATGGTGGTTGAAGTGATGGTGGTTGAAGTGATGGTGGTTGAGGCGATGGTGGTTGAGGTGATGATGGTTGAAGTGATGATGGTTGAAGTGATGGTGGTTGAAGTGATGGTGGTTGAAGTGATGATGGTTGAAGTGATGGCGGTTGAAGTGATGGTGGTTGAGGTGATGGTGGTTGAAGTGATGATGGTTGAAGTGATGATGGTTGAAGTGATGGTGGTTGAGGTGATGGTGGTTGAGGCGATGGTGGTTGAGGTGATGGTGGTTGAAATGATGGTGGTTGAAGTGATGGTGGTTGAAGAGATGATGGATGAGATGATAATAATAGTGGTGAAAGTGGTGGTGATGATAGTGCTTTTGAACAAAGTGCTGAAGGACGCGCTACAAATTTCTAGATAGTGAAAGTGGTGATGACGGTGAAGATTGTGGTGATAATAGTGGAAACAAGGGTAGAAGTGATGATGGTGATGGTGGAAGAAATGGAGGTGTTGATGATAGAGATGGAAGATAGTAATTATGGAGATGGAGCCGATGGTGGCAAGTGTACTTTGCCATTTGCTTACTTGAAACTGACATAGTTTTATTGGTGATTTAAGTTCAATTTTAGGAATTGCTCATTGCTCGAGTGAGAGTAAAAAAACAGCATCAAAATCATGCATTTATCGTTAAATACGGTACTTTTTATACTTTTTTTCTGTTCAAATATTTGCCGTGACTGCAATTTCGAACATTGGTCTTATTGATTAATTATTATCGAAAAAAATAATAAAATGGGGAAAACAGTTACAAAAAATGAGTAAATTAATTGAAAAAAAAAAAAAAATTAATGAAAAAAAAAGAATGAGTGATTGCTTAGCGGAAAATAAGCAATAACTGGGATCTATTGGAAAATACAGCAACTCACAGTGAGATTGGCTTCCTGGAGTCTCACATAAAACTCATCATCCTCCCGACCCCAGCCCCAATATAAGTTGGATATTCCATTAACCTGGAAATTGAAAAAGATACATAATACTTTATTATTGTGGAATAATTGATAATAATATAAAAAAAGGATGCGAATGATGATAATGCATTATCAGTGAATTATGAAATTGTGTTATTTTATTTTGAAAGATAATGGTCCTAGGCACACTATTGATACTTTTTCAATAAAATTGTTGATACAAAGTATCATTATTAAAAAACAATTAAATGTCAAAGAGTTTGAAGTTTAGAATTTGGAAGTTAATATATAAAAATGAATTTGAAGATATGAATAATACTTGAAAAGGGGAATTACTAATTCAAAGTGGTGGTTATTTATAAGAAGTATGCCTCCGACAAACTTCTTGTAATGGTAATTGGGATGGAGTTCAGGAGCTGAAAGGTGGAATGGTTGGTGGGGAAATGAGTAAGAGAGGTTGTTGTTTAATGGCAAGAGGTCTACGTCATGCATGCCAATGTAGTTGCACTGATAAAATGTACTTGCTAATATATAGCCTATGTTCACCAATGACCCCCTATTGAACCTGAATAAAAAATTTTTGTAATTATATTCTTTCTCATTCAGTAAAAACAATAATAATTTAAATATTTTCTACTTTAATGAAAGACTTGTATAGTAAATATTAAGACCCATAATTAATGAATTTTCAAGTAATACTAACCTAAAACCATCTTGTTGATTTACAATTATAATATTGTTCTTTATTTTTTGTTGGCATAAAAACTTTTTCATGTGAGGCAAAAATACCATAACTTCATCAAATCTATCCCTGAAAGGGACGACAAGGCACAAGGTATTCCCATTTTCAATTTCATCTTGACATTCCAGCGAAGATTTATCAACTCTCAGATTGAAATTTATATCTGGATATATACCAAGGCATACAAAACCAACAAACGAGCATACACCGAAAACCAACAAAACCTTTATAAACTTTTTCTTCAATCTTCTTGAAAAAATAGTCATTGTGTGAACCTTTTATAAACACTGTGAAAAAAGCCCCTCGCAACATTCACCTTTTCATTTAAATATAAACATAGCTTCGACGAAAGTGAGACGTGGAGGCTAGCGTGATTGAAGATCAATTTAAAAAAATATAATATTTTATTAAATTAAATCCCGCAATTTGATGCTTTTAAAATAGAATATTTTTCGATAAAATCATTTTCAAGTCCAGAGTTGAGGCATTTGACTGCTTTGTAGTAGATTTGTGCGATCATGTGTGGCGAGCCGTTGGGAGACATTTCGAACTTCATGTACTCCAACCACAAATCTGTTTGGAAAAATTAATACAGCCTTTTAAATAACAAATATGACTATTTTTCTTTGAAACGGTGTATAAAATTCGTCTTTTAATTGTATTATATTGTATTGTAATTGAAGTTTAGTGAGAATACCAAATTTTAATTCTGATAATACTAAAAAATTCTTCTAATGAAGTAGGAAGTATCAGAAAAAATATTTTGAACAAAATAGGAAGGGTAAAAAGAAAAAGAAACAATAAAATGAAAGAATTAAAAAAAATATTTAAAATAAAATAGAAAGTTGGAGTACAAATATTTAAAACGAAATATGAAGTGTCAACTAGAAGGAAATCACCCACCAACACAAGTGTCCCCTAGTTCCGACACAGCCATCTCGTAGGCCTTTCTGACGTGGCTGGAACTCACGCTGTCCTGCAAAGGCAGGTTACTCTTAACGAAAGCTGTCTAAACTTTGATAAAAAAAAAGACGAAATGACTTGTATCATAATCCCTCTTGAACAATTATTAGGGCTTTGAATAATTTACTGGAAATTGAAAATACTTATTTTGAATTTAAGATGTTAGTGGAAAAATTTATTACTTGCGCATTTTCCGCCTTCAGGTAGATGTCCAGCAGAGCGCGAGAATTTGGTCGGTTCATGAACAATCTAGGTTTGAAAATTAATGAACAGAATAAATGAATGTGAGATATTGGTTTTGAAATAATTTATACGATATATATAATTATCTAACACCTGAATTTACCTAACTTCTATCTTCCACACCTCCATGCCATATAAGTCCGGTCTATATAAATAGTCTCCCTACATAAACACAACTTTCCACTCACACTATAAATAAATTCTCTTCACCCTCGATCCCCCCTACTCACCCCCAAACACACTACCTCCCCCTCTTCACTCCTTCCTCTCCCAACATCTTCAACCCTGAACCCACTACCTCACCCCTCCTCTCTACCATCATCCCCATTCCTCCTCTACACACCTCTCAAAGAACTTCCTGACGTCAGCAAGGGACTTCTCCAGCACCACCCACTCCAGGTACATCTCCTTCACTAACACCTTCACACCCCGACTCGCGCTCCTCAGGCCGGTCTTTAAAAAATGTTCCCGGAATTTTATTTTAAAAACATATGAAATAATTCTAAGTAAATTAAAAGGATATTTTTTAAATTACATTTTTAAAAACTGGAATTAAACATTTTTATAATTGAAAATTTTAAAAATTAATTTTTCGTTAATAATGGAGGAATGAATTGTGATTATTCCTTGACTACCTCTTTCAAAGTGAATGAATGGAAAAAAAGGGTTATTAATGAATAAATTAAAGAAAATATAAAATTAACTGGAGGAATTAATAATTGAAAATTGAGACTGAAAATAGAAACATTAAATAACAAAATAACTTTAAAAATGAAAATATTCATATAAAAAACGAAAGTAATTATATGAAACACAATCAGAGCGAATATTTGAAGCAATAAAAATATACCAAGACCAAACGCTTGAGTATACATAAAATATGATAAAAAGTTTAAATTAATATTGAATAATAAAGTTTCTTAAACATCCACCTCAAAGACCTTGACCACACAAGACTGCTTGTGGCTGAGCAGCCAATGCAGGGTCAGTCTCCACACCTGCACCAACACCTCTTCCTGTAGTCATATGTGGGAAGTGATTTGATAATAATAAGAATAATAATAATAATAATCATAATAATAATGATAATAATAATAACGATAAAAAAAAAAGAATATTGTTATAATGATAATCTATATCAATATTATTATTAGGAATAAAATTAGTAATGAAAATAATAATTGCTATTTCACTATTACAGTAGCCATAACTCCAGTTTTAATACTATCAAAACATCCGTTGAACATACAAACAATGAAAAAGATCCTCTTCAGTAATAATAAGTTATTGTTATCAATATTATTGATAACAATAAAAATAATATCATCATCATCATCGTCATCATTATATTATTATTTTCATTAGCAGTTTACTCTCATTTTTCTAGTTCACTCAAGTATGCTGGCAATAAAATAGTCTGAAATTTATCTCTGGCTTCTGTCATTAACTTTTACAAAACTAATAAATGTACAATTTGTTATAGCGCACAGTTCGCAAACAAAGCTGCCTTTTGAGCGCTCTTGAACAGTGTGGAATCAGCGCTATACAAATGATTTGATTTAATTAGATTGGAAAAAATGATATATTACAATGGAATACATTGGATACATTCAATTGATAACATCCACAATGTACTCGACGTTGACACTTCCATAGTGCATGACGTAAATTTTCGTGAATTCGATCATTTAAAATTTTTCTAAAGTAATTATTTGTAAATGAAATTTCATAAAATAATAATAATAATAACAATAAAAATAATAATAATGATAATAATTATGATAATAAAAATGATAACAAAAATTTCGTATAAAGAATCATGTAATAACAAGAGCAAAGGTATAAAGGCGCGCAGACACAGACATAGAGGCAGAGAAACACACAGACAAAAATGGAAAACCTTGTTGAGCACTCGGGAGCAGTGTTTCAGAAGGTCCAGCACCTCAAGCACCTCAGCCTGTCCCGGAGGAGTGGCATGCAGGTGCTGGAACAGGAAGAGCCACATTTGCTGGTTGCTCGGCCACTTGTGAACCAACAAGGCCGCCATCTGGCAACCAAACAAAGCGTCCTGCTTGAGCAGATCCAGCTGGTGATGGAGGCGTTGAGTGAGCAAGTGAAGACAAAGTATGTACACACAGATGCACGCGTAGATGCAAGCACGCACATGCACACGCACACACCCACTGCTCAGCCATCTGCTCATCCATCATGTCAGCAGCGAACGCCTCACAACACACCAGCATGGCCTCTCTCAGCAACTGGAGGTGGGAAAAACATGTGGAATGTGTGCTCGAGAGTAGTATGAACTTGAGTTTAATTTTAAAAACTATATTATTATTATTATTATTATTATTATTATTATTATTATTAATTTTAATTTTAGAAATTAGAATTAATAACAATGATAATTTTGAAGCTTGATTACTTCAAACACTATTCTGAGAAATCTCCATGAGACTGATGCAAAAGCGTATTTTGGAAACAGTGCAAGTATCAAGGCTTCTATATAAACATTAATTTATGAAAGGCACTAAGAAAAAATTGAAATGAAAATTAGGCAAAGAAGAATTAAATGAAAAGATTTTTCAAAAATATTTAAAAAATTTTGGCAAAAAAGATCAAATAAGAATTATTGGAAATTTTTAATTAAAATAGAACTTCTTGTTTGATGACGTCAGAAGCCTGTTCGGAGGTGCGCAAGAGGAGCTGTAAGTGCCTCTGCCACATGCTCCCTGTGAAGAAAAGAAGAAGTATGAGAAGAAGGCGGAGAAGGAGGAGGAGGAAGGAAAGGAAGAGGAGGAGGAGAAAGATGAGGAAGGAGAAGGAGGAAGAAAAAGGAGAGAAAGAGGAAAAAGAAAAAGAGGAAGAAGAGGAAGAAAAGAAGGAGGTAAAAAAAGAAGAAAAGGAATGAAAAAGGAAAAATAGAAATTCAAATATCATGAATATAGAAATGGAAAAAAACGGGTATGAAAAGCAATGAGGGTGGTGAGAAGGAAGCTGGAAACCTGAGTTGAAGCGCTGATGGAGCAGCTGGAAAGAATGCCTGCACTGCTGCAGCCTGCTTGCAACTGAGGAGACAAATGCGAATTCAAATGTGGATTGCAAATTTGAAAATGTGGACAAACAAAGAGTTTATCGATAAAGAAAGTGCAGGTTAACAAAGAGCAAAAAAAAATAGCCTTCATTTGAAGTGTAATATCGCTTTGTTATAAGCATCACTCACACAAACGGATGAGTTGCTTAGTTGCCCCATCATCATCCTCCTCCTCCCCATCACCACCCCTAGGGAGTGCGAAGAGGAGTTGAGTGAGGGGTCTGCAGGCTACCAAACACTGCGCCTCCTCCTCACTGCCCCAGTACTCGTGCTTGTGGAGGCTGTGGTGATGGTGGAATGGTGGTCAGAGATGTGGTGGCGATGGTGGAAAATGTGGTAGTCAAAGATGTCGTGGTGACGGTGTAAGTTATGGAAGTCGATTATGTTGTGGTGATGGTGAGACAAACAGTGACAGTAGCGGGATTGTTTTTCAAGTTGTGGAGGTGACTATGGAGAATGGTGGTGGAATGAGTGGTTGAAGAAGTAATAGCAGCAGTGTTTGATGTAGTTATAAATAAAGATGGTAGTGGGGGAACGAATGGATGGATAGATTATTATTGGAAATTGAGAAAAGAAAAAGATGAATTATGAAAAAAATAAAAAGTATGAATAAAAATTAAGAGTAAATAAAAAGCATGAATAATACTAAAAAAAAAAAATAAATAAACATACAATTGATTTATGAAACAACATTAAGGGACAATTAGATGAATAGAAATACGAAATGAGGTAAAGAAGGGGTGGAATGGTTGGTACGTGTTGTAGATTTGGTCGACGATCCAGTCAGCAAAGGGGAAGTGACGACACACATTGGCGAAAGAAATGAAGAAGTTACAGTCGTCTGAGCAAGCGTTTCAGTGATGACTCATACAACATTGATGGCTTTGATGATTTGATTTGATATAACATTTTGATTTAATTGGGATTTTAAAATAAAATTGCCTTGAGTAGAAACTAAAAACTCGAAAGTAAAAAAGCGGATTTTAATTAATTAGAATAAAATTAATATTTTGAAAAGTGGATTGGAAGACGTGAAGGGAAAAAAATGAGGGTCACCAGTGATTTCTTCAACAGCCGCCTCAAAGACCGCCAATGCCACTGAACCTTTCATCACCTCCTCCAAATCTTCGCTCTGATGGAAGCATGAATGGGTGAATGGAAAAATGAATGGATGGATGGATATACTAATAAATGAGCTGATGGGTGGATAGGCGGACGAATGAACAAATGGATTAGTGAATGAATGAATGAAGAGGTGTTTGAAAGGTTGCTAAAAAATTTTTTGAAAGTTTTTGATGGTGCAACTGAAAAATTAGATTAGACTCAAAAGGTAAGTGAGCACCACCAAATAATCACCTCTTCCTCCTTTCCTTCTCTCTCCTCTTCCAGCTTCAACTTGCTAGCCTCCTTCCTCAGCTTCTCAGCATTCAGCAACTCCATCTTAAAATACTGCCAAAGTGGGTCATGTAGGTCAGCAGTGTTACTAAAAATAAACTCATCTACATTCGTGTCAACACTGCGCGTAACTTTATCAACAGCCATTGATGCCGTTAAAGCAACATTGCGTGACCATCAACTAGGCCAAGTTCGAAGCCTTGTACACCGTTTGCTCATTATTGACTGGAACACTCGGAATGCACCAATAAAAAATGTTTCCACCCAACCAGAACGCACCACCACACAATGGCTCTACCCAATGGAAATGCACCATAATACAACGACACCACCCACTTCAAGGTAGAGTTTCTTTGATTGGGGGTTCTGTCGGAGGGCGCGATGGAAGAAGTTGCGAGCCCCCGGCATGGATGAGTTGTGCTGCAACTCATGCTGTGCTGCCATGATCCAGATGGCTGCATGGTAGTGGTGATGAGAATGGTGATGGTGCTGGAAAAGGGGAACGGTAATGGTGGTGGGAACGAAGATAATAATGGTGGAAGGAAGAATGATGATGATGGTGGTTTAAGAGAGCATGATGGCGGTGTTGAGTGACGAAAATGGTGAGCAAATGTGAAAATGGCGATTGCTCGGTGAAGTAAGAAGGTAGTGAAACGAGTGGACAGTTGTAGGAAGATGGTGATGGACAAGAGTGAGTGGGTGGTAGACTTGGTGGTGGTTTTTTTGAAATAGATGAATGTGAATGAAAAAAGACAAAAAGTTAACTAAAAGCACATACTAAGACGCATACACTCATTGTGGGGATGGAGTCTCAAGGCATTTGTGAACAGCACACCTATCATTTGTGTCTCATTCTGTGATTCACCATTGTTGTTGTTCAGTTGAAAACAATGATCATTTTATAAACTTTCATATTTTTTTGAAAATTTTAAAAATGAAATACATCAAGAGATTTTGAGACCTCAAAGGGATAGCCTCACTTCAACAATGCTCACCAGTGTATGGAATTGTGTCCGAAACGTGATATATTATTAAATAAAATATCATTTTGTTACCTTTTCTAAACAAAACTGTACTTGCTTGACCCATAAATCTGCACATTGCTGGAAACATTGGCGGAAATATTTTGAAATTATATTGAAAAATGATTTTAAATATTTTGAAATAATTTGGAAAAACTCCAATCAATAGATTACAGTTGACATCCTACAGGAAATCTTGAACAGGCATTCTGAAACTGTCTTCTGATTCGTTTATAAATAGGAATTTCTATCTTCCTTCTCTCTGAATAACAATTTTGTTCCTGTGAAAAAAATTGAATTTTGAAGGAATTTGAAAAAAAGGTAAACTTTGGAAAATCCAAAAATACTCAAGTTGTAAAGGCTAAGTTATTACCTTACGTCTTTTTTTGATCAAATCCAGAACCAGTTTTTCATACTGAAAAAAAGTAATTCTGAAAATTCCGACTCAGTTGTGAAAAGTAAAAAATATTAATAAACAGTTTATCCATTTTTCTTACCTCTATATATTCTATATATTCCTTCAGCTCCTTGGTTCTTCTTCTAATTTTATATTCATGCTCTCGTCGTTTTTTGAAAATTTTTCTAAAGTGTAACAAAAATATTTGATTGATTTTATCTTTTATATAAAAGATATGTCTCACCCAAGTTCTCCATCAGTGAACAAACCTATCTCTTTCATGAACTTCAACTCAAATAAACTTTCTTGCAAACTCTTTTCAACATATTCCGACATTTTTTAATTTATTGATACGTATGTCGAAAAGAAAAAATAATACGGAAGCTTTCAAAGCACATGAGGCAAAATCATCGACATAATAGTATACTTTATTATCGTTAGCTTTCAGAAAACAGAAATAAGCCATTAAAGAAAGGCTTTTAAAGAATCCATATAGAAATATTTTTTAAAGAAACTATGGATAAAAAATTTTTTACCAAAAAATAATGCACTGATTGTCCAAATTCTCAAAAGTGGAAAGTTGGTAACATTCTCAACTTTACCGCTTTTTTCCAGTAACGCTTGAGTTTGGGAGTTTCGTTCGCTCATTTTAAGTACTTTTTTGCAAGTATTTTAATTAATTAATTAAATGTTGAAATTTCATCATAATTCGTAAATTATTTAACTTTTTCATGATCAGTTTCGCTTGTTTCGAATATTTCGGAAAAGGCAACATCTTTCGCCATTTTCATGAGTATAACTGCAAATTAGAATGGAGTCGTCAACCAACAACAGATGATTAATGTTTTTCAACAAGATTTTAATCATTAGAAAATGATTTCATTTTTTCGAGGAGGTATTTAAAAAATGATCGCCAAAGATTAATGGAGTTTTTTGATTTTATATATTGAGAAATGACGAACAAATAATAAGAGGTATGGAAGAAACATCAAACCGAATTTTTCTTGAATATGAGTTGGAGAAGAAAAAGATTAATTATAGAAAGCTACAAAAAGTTAATGAAACGTTCATCAAATGGGTTTGTCATGATTCAATTCAAATGTTTTTTAGTTAATTTTTTTTGATACTAGCTAGTATACAGTGTTTGGGTGAAAATTCATACTATCTTTCATTCAATATATCTTTCATCTCTTAATCTAACTTTTAAATGACTGAAAAAATCAAGCTTTTTTCAAGTTGTAACAACTCCAGAGTATGTCTAGTTTTGCTTCAATGAAGTCTAAACTAGAAAAATTCATGTGGCATCGTTTGACTATAAAAAAAAAGTTTTAGCCGAACCACATATCTTTAGGGGAGCATGAAGCTACGTAAGTGGAGATGTTACCTTGAAGTTGAAAGTTTCCTGTTGCGCGAAAACGTGTTAAGCCGTTACTTTGAGTTACTTTATTCGAACTATTTTAACTAATTATTTAAAACTTAAGATTTCGAATATTAGTTATAAAAAAAGTTAATTTATCCAAGAGTTCTAGTTTTTGCGAATTGCGAAGATTTTGTGAATATGAAAAAAGCCTACTCTGTCATTTTTTCATTTTGAAAACACAAATTGGAGTGAAGTCGTCAAACAAAGCTTACATAAACACCGTTTTCAAACTTACAAAACAGGAAAGTAAGCGAGTAGTGAAAACATTGCAAGGAATTGTGGTGTCCAGAAAGGCATCCCTGTGATTATAAAAAATAAAAAAAATTAAAGTAACGTTCCAATAGTTACATTATGTAGTTTTAAGATATAATTCAGTTCTCAACTTTCAAAACTCATTATTTAGATTTAATAGAAAATTCCGCTTTTGAAGCTCTTAAAACTTTTTGAAAATCCATTTGTGGTTAATTTGAGAAAACATTCTCCAATAGTTTAAAAAAAATATTTTTATTAGATTTTTTTTAATAGTCTTTATTAGATCAAGTGCAGACATACGCTGAAAATGTTAAAAAAACACGGCAAACAGTCGAACTAAAAAAGAAAATATTAAAATATATGAGAACAGGATGTTATCAATCATAAAAGTCGACGTTGAACCTACGAACTTAATAAATTGCGAGAGAAAAAATTGGAAAAATGTTAAACACAAGAAAATATTAATTTAAATCAATTGAAAAATTTGTGATAAATTGATCAAAATAGTGAAATTTGAGAAATGAAACAGCGGCAATAACTGGCATCACGTTGGCAACGCATCCAAAGAAAAAAATTAGTCATTCGATATGAACAATTACTCAATTTTAAATGTTTCAGATTCGTAAATTTGCTTCCATAGTCAAGTTTTGAATTTTCGTAACAGGCACTTAACTCATATGGCATTCAGTTATTTATCGATTTTAGTTTTTGCTATTTTGATTATTCGCCATATGTGAGCCATTTCCAGCGTTTGTCTGGATTAGCTTCAATGAAGACTGTAGAAAAAAAGCTGCGATCATTAAGTCATTCGTTCGTAGCGAAAACGAAACAACGTTATGATCTTTCTGTTGCTTCCGAGAAACACAATAACAAGCGTCCTCTCCCTTGTGGCAGATGAAACATGTTCTTATCGACAACACTGGAAAATGATTTCTCTTCGGTAAGATTTCTAGGATTTTTTCTGTTTCAAACTATTCCAGTAGCAAATTCATTTTAGCATTATTCAACTGTTTCGAAAAAAAACTATTAAACATGGAAAAAAAGAACATTAATTTTCTAGAAATAGTAACAATATTTCACGAAGACTAAAAACATTTTTAAACTTTATTGAATTAAAGTAAGTCCAGAGCCACTGAGTGTAGTGGGTTTTATGTTATGGTTTTCGTAGTCTTCTCAAAAATGATGGAGGAAAACGTTTGTTTTTTATCGCTTTCGAGCCACTAAGAAGTATGACTGTTTTACTTGGATGGTGGTTAAATTGAATAGTTCATCGATCGTGTCTTCCATTGCCGAAATTTTAACATGGACTGGAACTTTGGAGTTCATCTTGTTTTGAATTCACAAAACTTGAGAGTTTAATTCAATCTTTTATTGAAACCACTTCCTAACAAAATGGGTCAGATAATTTTTTCAAATTGAAATTCCAATTCATCGGAAGAAAACTTAAAATGAATAATATCGACTCGTTTCGAAGTAGTGACGAAATGAATCATTGCAAGTATCGAATCCAGGTTCTCTTTCATGCAAGGAATTGCTGCTGGAAGATTCCTTTTCAAATTGCTGCTACTTCACAGAAGCTGCATCTAGGAAGAGCGCACTTCAAATCGTTCCATTCGAATTGATTCCCTTTAAACTGGAGACAGATTTCATTACCACCCGCATTATTGGGCTCTCCTTGCCTCCAGTTGGTGTACTTATCCAAACATCCACAATCAGGAAGTTCACAATTATTGGGATCAAATGAATCAGGAGCTTGATTGAACCATGTAACATCGGATTGACACTTGATGCCTCCTATCCACAATTGTTTCACGTTCCGTACATTACAAGAGGCTGCAATCGAAATACGATGATGTCAGTCCAACAGTTGGAAAGACTGAAAATTGTTTCATACATTTCACAACAACTACCTGGAACTGTGGATAAAAGCTGCAGCAAGTTATTCGTGTCATCGGCACTCTTGACTGTTGCCAAATGACCTCCGCTACTCTTGCAGTTCCATTGAGCGTTAAACCAGGAATAATGTGCAGTAACAAGCTTGTAACATTTGCCACCAGCCTCCGTGTAGCCATTTGGACAGGCTTAAAGGATTCAATTGTCAAAGTGTGCAGTGAATTGTTTCAATAATTGTATTGAATTCGATTTTGTGAACCTGTTCATTTATTTTTTTAGCGTTTCAATAAACAGTGAAATGATTGCTTCACTTTGTAGCATTTGTAAACTTTTTTGTGGTTTGTTTCAAGGAAATTAATGATAAGTAACATTTAAAAAACTGAAGACAGCACGAATTGAACAGAATGAGTTGTAAGTCAAAATCAAACATCTCTCTTGAGACTGCCCAACCTGCAAACGTCTGGTCCGAAACAACCAGCACGAAGGCGAGACACACAATAAGCTTGAAGGACATCATGACTGCAACAAATAATCACGGAAAAGCTTCATGGAGCAGAGAGGTTTAACGAAGTGTGTTCGAAATTTTGAAAACAGAGTATGGTTGTAAGAGTTATTAACTTGGATTTTCAAAAATGGATGAGCTAAATGCAATTCATCACAAATGTATGTGACATATGAATACCTGTCGGAAGTGAACAAGTCGAAGAGAGGAGACTGTAACTTACCGCAAACGGGTGCTCCTTTTATAGACATTTTTCTTTTTTTAATTTTGTTTTTCAATGAATTAATTCGTTCTTTTTTTGAAATGTGGAAAATAAAATAAATTGAAATCGATAATTCTTTCAACGTTTCACATTTCATCAAACTTCATGTCTGATCAATCACAATGTAGCTTCGAAAACCACGATGATACATTAAAGATGCGATCAATGGGTCATTTAGATGTAGCGAGGCTGCAATATGAAAAAAACTTCATGCTTTATCAGTTACTTCCGAAAAACAAAAGAACAAGCGACCCCTCCCCAGTGGCAGATGCAACACGTGAACACGTTTTACACAAAAAATGAATCACAGTTAACTTTCAAAAGTGGAATTATTTCTAGCTCTTTTTTGATGTCTTCCAAACAAATCAAATCACAAAAGTCAGATAATAAAAAAAACTCAAATTATTTTGAAACGCAAATGTATTGTTCCAAAAAGAAAATCGTTTTCAAATTATTAATATCTTATCAGTAATGAGAACATCGGAGAAATTATTATCGTTGTTTATTTTGTGTTTAATTCGAAAAGTGAAAAAAATAAAATCGATAAACTTTCCATTATAGAAATGTTCAGCTTTTTTAAATGGGTTATCCTTCAATTTGCTTCTAGTATTTCTCCATAGTTTCTATTGAAGCTAATCAAGGCAGGTGCTGTTAATTGTTACAAAGCCCGAACAACAAACTGTCTACGGCCATATCACGTTGAAATACCGGTTTTCGTCCGATCACCGAAGTTAATCAACGTCGAGCCCGGTTAGTATTTGGATGGGTGACCGCCTGGGAATACCGGGTGCCGTAGACTTTATTTTGGATTTCTATGTATGCGTTGCCAACGTGATGCCAGTTATAGCCGCTGAGTTTTCATTCTTCAAATTTCACTATTTTAATCAATTTAAATTTTTTTTATAATGTTTTATTGTTTCAAAATAATATTTCATTGTGTTTAAGATTTTTAAAAACTTTTTTTCTCGCGATTTGTTCATTTCGATTCGTATTCTCATCAGATTGTCTCTTAAAATTCATTATATTCACATCAATTTGATAAAATATTCTTTTGATGATCTCAAAAAAATCCAATTCGCAGGTAAAATAAGTCGGGAGACAAGTAAAATATTATTTCAAAATGATATTTGGAATCCGCATCATCCGAGGCAGATTCAAACAATTAATCGTAGTCAAAAGTCATTTGTTAATCCTATCAATAGGAATACTATCAATAGAAATAACCTTTTCAAAATAGATTTCAACACTATTTCCGATCCTAAAAAACTATAAATAAGTATAAACCTCCAATAGTCTACATTCTTAATGCCACTAGTCTCGTCAAACCTCATGGCATTGAGAGCCTCAGATGTGATGTTTTTCAACTACGGCCTGACATCGTCATCATCACCGAATCATGGCTCAAATCACATCACTCGAATGGACTCATTTCTATTGACGGTTGTTCTAGCTTCAGGAAAGATAGGGTTAAGAAAAGAGGTGGTGGTGTATTAATTTATATTAAATCGAATATAACAGCTAATGTATTTGAACCTGTAAATAAAGACAATATAGATGCGCTTGAAACTCTTATGACTTTACTGAAGCATTCGGCAAATTGAAAATTTCAATTCTAATCAAAGCACCGAAGATATTTTTTATTTTTCAAAAAAAAGCTTTGATAATGTTGAGATTGGATCAATTATAAGAACTTTGTTAGAATTTTTCTTCGGTATTTTGTTGTTTTAAATTTAAAAACAGAATATTTCGGAACTGATAATCTTTTCGATATAGTGGCAATAACATAACAACGTTATGATCTTTCAGTTGCTTCCCAGGAACACAATAACAAGCGACCCTTCACCAGTGGCTGAAGCAACACACGCACAAGTTTTACACAAAACATAAATTACGTTAAATTTACAAAAGTGGAAATATTCCAGGTTCACTTTTGATGTTTTCCAATTTAATCAAACTACAACAATCAGAAAATGAAAAAACTCAAAATCCTTTGGACCTGCCCCTGGGAAGGGGTCGCTTGTTATTGTGTTTCTCGGAGGCAACTGAAAGGTCATAACGTTGTTTTCTCATAGCTTGAAAATTTCCAAGAATTTCGGACCAGACGTTCGCAGGTTGGGCAGTCTCAAAAAACATGTTTTATGTTGAATTGTGACTCATTCTGCTTAGGCTAAACTGTCTACAATGTTGCAAATTTCATTTCTCATTGATTTCTTTGAAGCAAACCATAAATACGTTTGAAATGATACAAATTAAAACTAACATAACTACTGCTTAATGAAACACAAAAAAAACGAAGTGAACAGGTTACCAAAATCAAAGTCAATACAATTATTAAAACAATTCACTGCACACATTGACAATTGAATTTTTCCAGCCTGTCCAAGTGGCTACACGTAGGCTGGTGGCAGTTTTTAAAAGCTTGTTACTGCACATTATTCCTGGTTCAACGCTCAAGTTAACTGCAACAATAGCGGAGGTGATTTGGCAACAGTCAAGAGTGCCAATGACACGAATAACTTGCTGCAGCTTTTATCCACAGTTCCAGGTAGTTGTTGTGAAGTATATAAAACAATTTTCAGTTTTTCCAACTGTTGGACTGACATCATCATATTTCGATTGCAGACTCTTGTAATAGCTGGAACCTGAAACAATTGTGGATAGGAGCCATCAAGTGTCAATCCGATGTTGTATGGTTCAATCAAGCTCCTGATTCATTTGATCCCAATAATTGTGAACTTCCTGATTGTGGATGTTTGGATCAGTACACCAACTGGAGGCAAGGAGAATTCAATAATCATGGTGGTAATTAAGTCTGTCTCCAGTTCATGGGGGATCAATTCGAATGGAACGATTTGAGTTTTTCTTGGGCTAGATGCAGCTTTCCGGGACTAGCAGCGATTTGAAATGAATTCTTTCACCAGCAATTTCTCGCATGAAGGAAAACCTGGATTCAACACTTTAACTGGATCATATCAACACTCATTTAAAATGACTTGAAATTATAAAATTTAACTTCTCTTCTGATGAGCTAGCTATTAAAGAAAATTGAAAATTCAATTTTATTCAGAAGTGAACTGAATAAAAAAAATAATGAGCGTGTTACTTTTTTCCATTTTGAATTTTTTATCAAATCAATTAAACCATCAATCTTTAATTAAGCTATGCCTTTCTTCATCATTCTCAAAACACACTTTTAACTTTGGTCCAAGTTAGTAGTAAAAAAGCCATTCTTATTCATCTGTTTTGTTTGAAAAATTAGATGAGTATATGCAAATTAAATGAGAGTTTGATCAGCTTCTTCAAACGGAATCATGAAGAAGATTGTCGATGAAAACAGATGTTACATCTGCATATCAAACATGATATTATTGAGAGTACTACTTGGAACGCAGCATGATACCCACTAAATCAAAACGAATATCGGTCCCAATTTGTGTTGCTTTCAAAAGTATAACGAATAAATAACAAAAAATGTTTTAACAACTTCATTATAATTGGTAGAGTCTTGAGGTTACAATATAAATTTTCAAAATAGTTACTTATTTAGAGTCAATTAAACTGCATAAGTAAGCTATTGTATCAAAATAGTTAATGAATGTATCGGCATCAGTGTTGAAGTTTGCAAGAAGATCCTTCCCACGTACTTCCGTCTGCTCCGCATTGCTTTGCTGCCTCTTCACCACAATCTACTGATAGTTTGATAAAAATTATAATAATCTTTTCGATTTGGTTACTGATAGGAGTGGCATCGTGTGTATTGTTTTTTTAATTAAGTTTTTCTTTACTTTGTTTTATAATATAAAAATTACACTTTTTGTAGTATAAACAGAGTCAACTGAATCGAGAATATTATCTTATGTTCTTTTTTAAACTTTGACTAAAAATAATGAAAGCTGCCTGACATCGGAAAGAAGACTGAGGCGTAGTTTTGAATAGAACGTGTCTGTGCCTCTAGCATAATGCTTCGTGAGTTCTTTGTGAAGCGTAAGCTGCAGTGTTTGATTCTCGTCTAGCTCAGATTTGAGTTTTAAAAGCAGCGACTCTAGTGAAAAACAAAAAAACGTAACATACGATAATATCCTTGACTCAGTTGATTCTGTTTATACTGCATTAAATACAAAATTTATATTTTCAAACAAGGTACAGAAAAATTTTCTGAATCTTCAATCGTGGAGCCAATTGCTGAATCGTTTCTTTGTGAAGAATTTTTTCAAGAAGTAGAGATTTGTACCATCTTTTAAGAAAACATATTACAACGACTTGACAGTTCCTACAATTAATTTTTTTCTCTCCTTTTTTCCTTTTTAGCCTTTTCTCATTTCCACAGAGAAGTCTGTCTAGATATACCTTATTCTAGCAAGGCTTTTGACATTCGCTCAATTTTATGTTTTTTATGTTGGCAAACGGTATTTATGTAGGCGTTGTTATACGGTATCAATGGAAGGTCTGTTTTTCAAAACAGAAAATGGTGAAATCAACAATTCTTTAAAAAACTTTTCAACATCTTAGCAATCAGTAAAAACTCTACCTTTTATACAACTTAACTTTTGTGAACTAATATTCGAAAACTTGAATTTTGAATAGTTGATAAAAAAGTTTTAATAAAGTAAATAAGAATAACGGCTATACACGATTTTGCGAAACCGTAAACTACCACAATGTACTACCATGGAACTGTCGAACAGACTTTGACCGATGCTTAATTAATAAATCCTTGCGGAATGAGAAACTGGAACAATGTTCTCATCTCGGGACGCTCCAAATCTGTTTGAAGAAGCCGATCAAACTAACATCTAATATGCATATACTTGTCTGGTTTGGCAGACTTTTTTAAAAATAAGTATGGCTTTTTCAATACTAACTCAAACAAAAGTTGAAAAGTGTGTTTTGAGAGTAGTGAAGAAATACATAGCTCGATTAAAGGTTGATGTTATTATTGATTTGAAAAAAAATTAAAAAGAAAAAGAATCAACACGCTAATTTATTCTTTTATTTACTTCACTCACAAAGTGAATGGAATTTACAATTTTCCAAAATTAAAGATCCAGATCATCAGAAGAGAATAGAAAATTATAATTTTGGGTCATTTCAGAAGAGAGATGATATGATTCATCATTAGTATCGATTTCGGGTTCTCTTTCATGCAAGGGATTGCTGATAGAAGATTTCTTCTCAAACCGATGCTATTTCACAGAAGCTGCATCTAGCACGAGAACAGTCCAAATCGTTCCATTCGAATTGATCCCCCATGAACTGGAGACAGACTTCATTACCACCCGCATTATTGGGCTCTCCTTCATGCCAGTTGGTGTACTGCTCCAAACATCCACAATCAGGAACTTCACAATTATTGGGATCAAATGAATCAGGAGCTCGATTGAACCATGTAACATCGGATTGACACTTGATGCCTCCTATCCACACTTGTTTCTTGCCCCAGCTATTACAAGAGTCTGCAATCAAAATATGATGATGTCAATTCAACTGTTGGAGAGAATGAAAATTGTTTTTATAAATTTCACAACAAATACCTGGAACTGTGGACAAAAGCTGCAGCAAGTTATTCGTGTCATTGGCACTCTTGACTGTTGCCAAATGACCTCCGCTATTGTTGCAGTTCACTTGAGCGTTAAACCAGGAATAATGTGCCGTATCGAGTTTGTAACATTTGCCACCAGCTTCCGTGTAGTTACTTGGACAGGCTGGAAAGATTCAATTGTCAAAGTGTGCAGTGAATTGTCTCAATAAGTATATTCAATTCGATTTCGATAACCTGTTCATATCGTTTTCTCTGCGTCTCAATAAACAGTTATATTTTTGCTTCAGTTTGTGGCATTTGCAACATTTTTGTAGATTTTTCCAACGAAGTTAATTAGAGGTAATTTTTACAGAACTGAAGACAGCACGAATTGAACATAATGAATTACAATTCAACACCAAACGTGTCTTCCGAGACAACCCAACCTGCAAACGTCTGGCCCGAAACAACCAGCACGAAGGCGAGACACACGATAAGCTTGAAGGACATCATGACTGCAATAAATGATCACGGTAAAGCTTCATGGAGCAGAAAGGTTGAACGATGTGTGTTCTAACTTTTGAAAACAGAGTATGGTTGTAAGAGTTATTAACTTGGATTCTCAATTATGGATGAGATTAATGCAATTCATCGTAAATGTATGTAACATAAGAATACCTATCGGAGGTGAAGAAGTCGAAGAGAGGAGACTGTAACTCACCGCAAACTGGAGCTTCTTTTATAGACATTTTACGCATTTTAATTTTGTTTTTCAATGAATTCCGTTGTTTTTTTCTTAAATGTGGAAAATAAATTAAATTGAAATCAATAATTCTTTCAACGTTTTACATTTCATGCAAACTTCATGTATGATAAATCACATATGATCACTCACATTGTAGTTATGAAAGTCAAGATCCTACATTGGAGATGCGATCAATGGGTCATTCAGTTGCAGCGAGGCTGCAATAACATAACAACGTTATGATCTTTCAGTTGCTTCCCAGAAACACAATAACAAGCGACCCCTCCCCAGTGGCAGCTGCAACACGTGTACACATTTTACACACAAAAACTCAAAATAAATTTTCAGAAGTGGAGTTATTCCCTGATTTTTGATATCGTTCAATCTCTCCAACTAATTTGAACAGTTGAAAGAAAGAAATAGGAAAGAGTATATTAACTTAAGCCGTTATTCAACGAAAAATTTAAAACAACAAAGAAGTCTAAATTGAAAAATGAATGGAAGTAATGGATCTCAAAGTAAAAATAAAGAAGCGATCAATAGGTCATTAACTTGTAGCAAGACTTTGAGAATGAACCAATGTTTCTGAGAAACACAATAACAAGCGACCCCTCGCCCGTGGGAGAGGAAACACGTTTTCCCATCGTCAGCATTCGCAATTGAATTTTTTAATGGTGCATATCCTACAAACCTTTGTTGTTTCAAATATTTCCAACATTTAATTCATTCATGACTCATTCATTTGTTTCTTATAGCTTAAAACATAAGGAACAAGACCATCAATCTGTGAAATTCTTTTCATAGTCTTTATTAACTCAAACCCTACAATAACTCAATAAATCACGACAATGAAAGAAAGTGAACTGTACATGAAAGATTTGAAATTGATTTTGTTCATAATTATTCAAATAGCATCATGGTAAACGTGATCGATGAAAACACATGTTACATCTGCATACCTAACATGTTATTATCGAGAGTACTACTTTGAAACGTGGCAAAAAGATTATAATAAGATGATTACCAAGTTTTCTACAGCATGCATAATAATTTAAAAACTCGTTTAACAACTGTGAAAGATTTTCGAATCAACTCTACAAGATCCCATTTGTGCTAAAATAATTTTTCCAGTCAAATTCGATACATATAGATTTCGAGACATTGCATTAGTCCAGACATAAAAAAAACTTTAAATTGAAGACTTTCGTTATGCTTGCTTCATATCAATGCTCTGGTTCTCCAAAAAAAGATATTCATGAGGACGTGATCAACTAAGACACATGTTACAACTGCATATCAAACATGATATTATTGAGAGCACTACTTAGAACCCATGATGCTGCCCACTATATCGATACGATTATCGCTTCTACTTTGTTTTATTCTTTTTCTTTCGAGTTTTTTTTTCAAATTAATAATCAATCTTCAATCAAACTATGTATTTTGTCATCATTCCTAAAACATACTTTTAAAATTTTGTTTGAGTTATTAGTAAAAAAGTCCTACTTATTTATAAGTTTTTTATCCTGCAAAACTAGACAAGTATATGCATATAAAATGTAAGTTTGGTCGGCTTCTTCAAACAGATTCGGAGCGTTCCGAGACGAGAACATTTCTAATCGAAGCACCAAGATCATTTTTATTTTTCAGAAACTTTTTTTCCATACTGTTGAGATTCGAACAATTATGAGCAGTTTGTTAAAATTCTTAGTCGGTATTTTTTTAAATTTAAATAAAATAAATTGGAATCGATAATCTTATCGATATAGTGAGTATCATGCTGCGTTGCAAGTAGTACTTCCAATAATATCATGTTTGATATGCAGATGTAACATGTGTTCTCATCGATCATCTCCTTCATGATTCAGTTTCAATTTTATAGAAGGAATCATATATAAATTTCGCATATACTTATGCATGATCTCTCAAATCAAACTAATAGAAATGTAAGATCTTTATGATTTTTACTCCAATATAATTTGAAATTTAAGATCAGAAAAAAGAAAAAAAACTGCATTAAGTAGTTGAATGTTGAATGAAAGCTTTGATTCGGAATATAATTCTGTGTAATGAAACGTAATAAAGCTGGTTGGAAGAATGAAAATCTAGTTAGTTTCTTGTGTTGTCATTCAGCTTGCAGCTATGTAAGTTGTACATAGAGATGCGATCAATTGGTCATTTAGGTGTAGCGGGGCTGCTATGAGAAAACAACGTTATGATCTTTCAGTTGCTTCCGAGAAACACAATAACAAGCGACCCCTTCCCAGTGGCAGATACAACACGTGTTCTCTTGAACAACATATACAACTGAGTTTTCTCGACTGAGATTTCTTTTGTAGTCTTAATTGAAACATTTTTTAGACGCTGAAAATGGTAAAGGATATGGTGAACAATCGGAATAATAAGAAAGTTGAAATCAACAATAAGAAATTTCATGAGAACTATCTATTGCCTGTCGATTTGACTTTAGAATCAAAATGATGATTATAAAAAATTCAGAATTGAATCATAGTTAACATTGAATGACTAATGGAGAATGTTCTGTCGAATTCACCAAACTGTAATCTTAAAATGAAAGCTGGTAAATTCGAAAGCAAAAATTGCCTTGAATAACTTTAATGAGCCCAAAAGTTGAAAGTTGAATCATAACTCTAAATAACAAGCTATAACTATTGCAAAATTCATTCAAGCGATTTCTCCTCTGCCTCATTTATATATGTTATATACATTGAAAACGACAAAAAAAAAGTGTGAACCATTTCCGGTTTCGTGAAGGCGTTCAGTTATTGTGCTTTAAATTTCTCTTAATTCATTTGATTAGAATAGATAAATTCTTATGACATTCAGTTATTGTTGATTTTTTTTTCTTTCTTTTTGATTGTTCAACAGGCTTTGTGCCATTTTCAGCGTTTGTCTGACTTTGCTTCAATAAAGACTATGAAAAAAAATCACCGAAGAATGAAACTGAGGTAGGGAAAACATGGATGTTATATACGAAAAAAGGATTTCATTCATAATAATCCAAAAAGAAGCTCAAAATGTTACAGTGTAGCTATGAAATACATTGAAATTTAAAAGCACTGATCTTTTGTAAAGTCTTTCAAAACACTTCATACGCCATCCAGAGCAGGGACACTTCCACTTCTACTTGATGCTACACTTTTATTTATCTATTCAAAATGATTCTCTACACTATTTAGATTTGATCACTTATGAGAACTTTTTGGAGATTTGTTGAGTATTTTATTGTTTTAATTTCGAAAATAAAAAAAATTGGAATCAATAGTCTTTCCAATATAGTGGGTATCATGCTGCGTGGCAAGTAGTACTCTCAATAATATCACGTTTGATATGCCGATGTAACATGTGTTCTCATCGACCATCTCCTTCATGATTCCGTTTGAAGAATCTGATCAAACTCACTTCTAATTTGCATATACTTATCTTAAGTTGCAAACAGTACGAATAGAAAAGTATGAAACTTTTGACTACTAAAGAAGAACAAATTTGAAGAGTGTGTTTTAAGAAAGGTAACGAAATACAAAGCTTGATTGGAGGTTGATGCTATTGTTGATTTGAATAAATAGTTGAAATGAAAAAACTCAATAGGCTGATTTCTACATTTATTTGAATCACTTCCAAACAAAATGAAACACTTAATTTTTCAAATTAAGGATTAGGCTCATCAAAATGAAAATTAAAAATTATAGTTTATAATTTAAACTGAGTGATGATATGATTTATTGAAAGTATCGAATCCAGGTGTTCCTGCATGCAAAGGGCTGCTAAAAGAAAAGGTTATTTCAAATTGCTGCTACTTCACAAAAGCTGCATCTTGCAAGATCGCAGTTCATATCGTTCCATTGGAATTGATCCCCCATGAACTGGAGACAGATTTCATTACCACCCGAATTATTGGGCTCTCCTTGCTTCCAGTTGGTGTACTGATCCAAACATCCACAATCAGGAAGTTTACAATTATTGGGATCAAATGAAGCAGGAGCTTTATTAAACCATACCACATCGGATTGACACTTGATGGCACCTATCCACACTTGGTGAACGCCATAGAGTTTGCAAGAGGCTGCAACCGAAATATGATAATGTCAGTTCAACAATTAAAAAGACCAAAAATTGTTTTTATAGATTATACAACAACTACCTGGAACTGTGGATATAAGCTGCAATAAGTTATTCGTGTCATTGGCACTCTTGACTGTTGCCAAATGACCTCCGCTATTGTTGCAGTTCACTTGAGCGTTATACCATGATAAATTTTCACTAACAAGCTGATAACATTTACCACCAGACTCCGTGTAGCCGCTTGGACAGGCTGGAATGAATCATTTGTCAATGTTTCAGTAAATTGTTTCAATAATTATATTTAATTTGATTTTGATAACCTGTTCACTTCGTTTTCTCAGCGTTTCATTGAGCAGTAATTATTGGTTTTAATTTGTCTCATTTCGAACGTTTTTGTGGTTTGCTTCAGCGAATTTATGGAGAAGTAATATTTACAAAAGTGAAGACAGCACGAATTGAACAGAATGAGTTGTAATTCAAAATCAAACATCTCTCTTGAGACTGCCCAACCTGCAAACGTCTGGTCCGAAACAACCAGCACGAAGGCGAGACACACTATAAGCTTGAAGGACATCATGACTGCAATAAATGATCACGGAAAAGCTTCATGGAGCAGAGAGGTTTAACGAAGTGTGTTCGAAATTTGGAGACAGAGTATGGTTGTAAAAGTTATTAACTTGGATTCTCAATTATGGATGGGATAAATGCAATTCATCACAAATGTTTGTAACATAAGAATACCTGTCGGAGGTGAAGAAGTCGAAGAGAGGAGACTGTAACTTACCGCAAACTGGAGCTTCTTTTATAGACATTTTACGCATTTTAATTTTGTTTTTCAATGAATTTCGTTGTTTTTTTTTTTAAATGTGGAAAATAAATTAAATTGAAATCAATTATTCTTTCAACGTTTTACATTTCATGCAAACTTCATGTATGATCATTCACAGTGTTGTTTTGAAAGCCATCGAAGATGCGATCAATGCGTCATTTAGTGGTAGCGAGACTGCAATTAAAAAACAAAGTTATAGTTTTTAAGTTGCTTCCGAGAAACAAAACAACAAGCGACCCCTCCTCAGCGGCAGATGCAACACGTGTACACGTTTTAAACAAGAAATGAATCACGTTGAATTTTCAAAAGTGGAATTATTTCCAGCTTTTCTTTGATGTCTTCCAAACAAATCAAATTACAAAAGTCAGATAATTGAAAAACTCAAATTATTTTGAAACGCAAATATATTGTTCCAACGAGAAAATCGTTTTCAAATTATTAAAATCTCATCAGTAATGAGAACATCGGAGAAGTTATTATCGTTGTTTTTTTTGTTCAAATTTCAAAAAATGAAAGAAAATGAAATCGATAAATTTTCCATTATAGAGATGTTCAGACTTTTTCAATGGGTTATCATTTAGTATGCTACTAGTATTTGTCCTTAGTTTATATTGAAGCGAATCAAGGCAGACGCTGTGAATTTCTCGAAATCCCGTAGAACAAGCAAAAAGACTGAAAAAAGTTAATTTAACACAAGCCGTTTGGTAACAAGAAATCTAAAACAACAAAAATTCAAAATTGAAAGGTATCAATGAAACTTGAAAACTTGGCATTTCTTCATAAATTGTAACCTTAATAAACAACTATTGGAGAATGGAAGATGTAACACGTGTTCCCATCGACGAATTTAATTCGTTCCAAAAGTGAAAAGTATATACATGTATATTTTTCAGGAAACTCCGTTGAAACTAATCCCGACTTCTCACACATTGCTAATTAAATTAACAAATTATCGAAACTTAATTTTCTGTAAGGTTTTTCAAACTAATTAATGATGCATTGGGTTAATGACATTTTCACTTCTAATAGAAGACATAAATATTTTTATTTTTCAACAATTTTTTTCCATACCTTTCAGATGCGATCAATTATAAGCAATATGTTAGAATTCTCATTCGGTATTATTCGTTTCATTTTCAAAAATAAAATGAATCTGAATCAATAAGCTTATCGATATAGTGGGTATCATGTTGCGTTCCAAGTAGTATTCCTAATATTATCATGTTTGATAATCGTTGTTTGAAAAGTACGATTTTTCAGATTTCCATTCAAATATAATTCGAAATCTGACTTCTGAAAAAGGAAAAAACTACGTTATGTGGTTGAATGTTAAATCATATCATTGATTTGAAAAAATTATTTTGTGTAATGAAAAGTGAAAAAAATGATTGGAAGAATGAAAATCTAGTTAGTTTCTTGTGTTGTCCTTCAGCTTGCAGCTATGTAAGTTGTGCATAGAGATGCGACCAATTGGTCATTAAGTTGCAGCAAGGCTGCAATGAAAATACAATGTTATAATCTTTCAGTTGCTTCCGAGAAACTCATCAACAAGCGACCACTCCCCGGTTGCAGATGAAATAGGGAAATTATTTTTGTAGTCTCTTTTGAAAAAAATTTTTAGACGCTGAAAATAATAGAAAAAATGGTGAACAATCAGAATAATAGAAGAAGTGAAATCAACATTAACTGAATGTCATAAAAACTGTCAATTGCTTGTCGATTTGACTTCAGAATCAAAATGATGATTCTCAAACTTTTAGAAGTGAATCATAATTTATATTGTAAGGTTAATGGAGATAACAATAAAACTTAAAAAGTTCGGAAGCAAATGTTGTCTTGAAGTACATAAATGAAGCCCAGAAGTTGAAAAATGAATCATTACTTGAAATCACATAATATAACCATTGGAAAGGTTTTTCAAGCTATTTCTTCTCTGTCTTTCAGTTCAGTTTCACATTAGAATTTTTAATCGTTCTTTTTGTTTTATTTTAAATAACAAAATAAATTTGAATCAATAATCTATCCGATATAGCAGGTATCATGCTGCGTTGCAAAAGTAGTAGTCCCAATAATATCATGTTTGATATGCAGATGTAACATGTGTTCTCATCGACCATCTCCTTCATGATTCAGTTTCAATTTCTATAGAAGAAATCACATATAAATTTCGCATATACGTATGCATGATTTCTCAAAGTAAACTCGTAGAAAAGTACGATCTTTATGATTTTTACTCCAATATAATTTTAAATCTGAGTTCCGAAAAAAGGAAACAAACTACATTAAGTAGTTGAATGTTGAATCATATCATTGATTTGATAAATTATTTTGTGTAATGAAAAGTGAAAAAACTGATTGGGAGAATGAAAATCTAGTTAGTTTCTTGTGTTGTCATTCAGCTTGCAGTTATGTAAGTTGTACATAGAGATGCGATTAAATGGTCATTTAGTTGTAGCGAGGCTGCTATGAAAAAACAACGTTATGCTCATTCAGTTGCTTCCGAGAAACACAATAACAAGCGACCCCTCCCCAGTGGGTATCATGCTGCGTTCCAAGTAGTTTTCGTAGCGAAAACAAAACAACGTTATGGTCTTTCAGTTGCTTCCGAAAGACTCAAGAACAAGCGACCCCTCCCCAGTGGCAAATGCAACGCGTGTTCCCTTCTACAACATTTGCAACTGTGTTCTTTTGTGTACTTTTTGACTTTTTTCGTAGTCTTATTAAAACCCTTTTTTCTTAGACGCTGAAAATAGTAGAAAATATGGTAAACATTCGGAATGATAGAAAAATTTAAATCCACAATAACTGAACATCATAAAAACTGTCAATTGCTTTAGAATCAAAATGATGATTCTCAAAATTTCAGAATTGAATCATGTTTTAATTTGTACGACTAATGGAAAAAGTTTATCAAATTCACTAAACTGCAATCATAAAAACCTGAAAGACTCAAAAGCGATAATTGCCTAGAATTACTGTAATGAACCCCAGAATTTGAAAAATGAATCATAATTTGAAGTCACCTAATTTAACTAATGGAAAGTTTTTCCAAGCCATTTCTTTTCGCTTTTCAGTTTAGTTTCAATTGATTCTGAGAAAACAAACTCAGTTGAATAGGAATAAAATCAAAAATTGTGTTAGGACTGGGATTGGGGTTATCATAGAAATCTTCAATGAAGAGACGTCTATCGTCAGCGAACTGATGGAAAAAAATCATGACGCAGGAATATTTTACTGATAGGAAATGTGTAAAAAGAAATAAATACAAGACCCAGAACATATTTATAGAAAACGTTTGAGGAGGTGATAGCAAAAGAAATGTTATCAATTATGAAAACTGTTTGCATTTTGATAGGTAAAAGTTAAACCAGAGAAAGCGAGATCTGAGGGATAATAAGTGTTAAGCAGCCCATCAATGAGTCTGTCATTGTCAATATGATCCAAAATCGTGGATGGATTCACAGTTATCTAGGCAGAAGCACGACCAGCGGAGCAGCTTTTACAAATACCATTTGTGACATTTAAAAGCGCTGTCTCAGTTGAATGGTGCTTTTGATAAGCAGATTGGTAGGAATTGAAATTGGACGCTAAAGAAGTGTGTGGCATGTATCTGGAACGAACGTACCTTTTTATGATTTTGTAGGTAGGATTAGACGTGGGCAATAGTTGGAAGATTGAAGATTCAATATTGCTCTTTTTTTATAGAAGAAAAACTTTTGCCGTTTCATAAGAAGTTGGAAAGGTTGCTTGTGAAAAAAGAAGTTTGTCAGTTTGCAGAAATTTGAAGCAATGGGGAAGAAGAAGCGTTTTCTTGCGAAATTGGGAATCAAGTCAAGAGGGAAGATACTATTGGTAGAGTAGATAAACTTATTGATTCAAACTTAGTCGTTGGTGAAAAATTGAGTGAAGTCAAATAATAGAATAGTATAATGAGAAAACGGAGCTGAAAGTTTAACCGGAAACAATTCGTGGATAAGTTCAGATTTGTTAACAAAGAAAGTATTGAATGATTTGACATGTTGTTGGATTTCAGAGAGAGCGGCAAAGTTTTGGTTGAAGTATGTGTAGGATAGTGTTGGCTTTTTTTCAAAAACTTTGAAAGTTGGGAAAACCGAAAGTGAAGCAGATTGTAAGTTATCAACACGTGACTTGTTAATTAAGAGCAGGGAATGTTGCGTGTCTATTTGCAGCTATAGAATAGATCATCAGGAACTTTTTGCCGAGCTACGTCAAGTTAAACTTTCTTCACTCCAGGTTTCAGTTTATGCCTTTAGCCGTCAGAGCAGGGCCAGACAGTTTAAGATGCATGCTAGGTAGGAAAGTAGTAGTGCGACAAGGAAAGTGGGAATCATCCAAAAAACTCAAAGGTTTGTTGAAGAGTTTGACAACATTGTCAAGGAGATGGATGATCGAGTCAAGATTATTTGTGAGGTCATTCTGAAAAACACGTCATAGTTGAGATTTTTGTAGGTACTAAAGATAGTATATCGTGGTAAAATTGAGGGGTGAAATAATTAGTTTAAACAAAGTAAATTGAAGTAACGGACGGCATAGGCACTACAAGCTTTTGCGTAACCGGAAACGTTTTTGATTTTCTACAACCTCTTTATCACATTGATATGCTAGAAAGAATAAAAACTCCCGTCAAAGGATCATTAGAGAATTCTCCTTTTTCAAATAATTTTGTAATTAAATTGTTGAAAGTGAATTGACTGGAAGTTACTTTGCCTGAAAAACATTCGTTTCTTAACTGACCGAAGATGAAATCTTCAGTTTGTCCTTATTACTATTTTCAACTCTAATACTTATGCTTCCAACCATAATATGTATGCTTCCAACTCTAATACTTAGGCTTCCAACCATAATATGTATGCTTCCAACTCTAATACTTAGGCTTCCAACCATAATATTTATGCTTTCAAACTTTATACTTATGTTTCCCATAACAAGACCCACTTTCTTGGTGGTATTGCCTTGCCTTTTGACATAGCCCTTTCTATATTACAGTAAATAGTATTTTTAACAAGTTTTATCATTTTGGAAAAATAACCATAAAATCATCTGATCTTCCATCCAATAACCCATTTGTCAAATCACTTCTCCCTCGGAAAAACTGTCTCATGAGATTGGGAAAGATACACCAAGCTACATCAATCACTAGTCAAATCAGAAATAATTTTAAAACTTTTAACAAATTTCATTAGCTCATAGTGAAAAAGGCAGCAAAGCAATGTGGAGAACAATGAACAAACTCCATGGAAAAATTCCTCCTGCCAACGCTAACTCCAACATTGATGCCGATAAAGTGAATAGTTATTTTGCTTCTATATCTAACTCATTCAACTATATTGAACCCACACATAAGTTATCAGAACCACAAAATATTAATTATATCCCATCTTCCACTGTATATTTTATTCTTAACCCTAAAAGTTGCCCTAAAGGAACAGGATCTGATGGTCTTCCAGGCTGGTTTCACAAACTTTCTTCTCTCCCAATCTGTGAGCCCCTGTCGACCATCTACAACAACTGCATCAAACAAGTATTTTTTCCAGCTCAGTGGAAAAATATTATTATTCACCCTATTAAAAATAAATAATTTTAGAGACTGTAACTTACCGCAAACTGGAGCATCTTTTATAGACATTTTACGCATTTTAATTTTGTTTTTCAATGAATTTCGTTGTTTTTTTTTAAATGTGGAAAATAAATTAAATTGAAATCAATAATTCTTTCAAAGTTTTACATTTCATGCAAACTTCATGTATGATCATTCACAGTGTTGTTTTGAAAGCCAAGATGATACATTGAAGATGCGATCAATGCGTCATTTAGTTGTAGCGAGACTGTGATATTATTGAGAGTACTACTTGGAACGCAGCATGATACCCACTATATCAAAACGAATATCGGTCCCAATTTGTGTTGCTTTCAAAAGTATAACGAATAAATAACAAAAAAAGTTTAAACAACTTCATTATAATTGGTAGGGTCTTGAGGTTACAATATAAATTTTCAAAATAGTTACTTATTTAGAGTCAATTAAACTGCATAAGTAAGCTATTGTATCAAAATAATTAATGAATGTATCGGCATCAGTGTTGAAGTTTGCAAGAAGATCCTTCCCACGTACTTCCGTCTGCTCCGCATTGCTTTGCTGCCTCTTCACCAGAATCTACTGATAGTTTGATAAAAATTATAATAATCTTTTCGATTTGGTTACTGATAGGAGTGGCATCGTGTGTATTGTTTTTTTAATTAAATTTTTCTTTACTTTGTTTTATAATATAAAAATTACACTTTTTGTAGTATAAACAGAGTCAACTGAATCGAGAATATTATCTTATGTTCTTTTTTAAACTTTGATTAGAAACAATGAAAGCTGCCTGACATCGGAAAGAAGACTGAGGCGGTAGTTTTGAATAGAACGTGTCTGTTCCTCTAGCATAATGCTTCGTGAGTTCTTTGTGAAGCGTAAGCTGCAGTGTTTGATTCTCGTCTAGCTCAGCTTTGAGTTTTAAAAGCAGCGACTCTAGTGAAAAACAAAAAAACGTAACATACGATAATATCCTTGACTCAGTTGATTCTGTTTATACTGCATTAAATACAAAATTTATATTTTCAAACAAGGTACAGAAAAATTTTCTGAATCTTCAATCGTGGAGCCAATTGCTGAATCGTTTCTTTGTGAAGAATTTTTTCAAGAAGTAGAGATTTGTACCATCTCTTAAGAAAACATATCACAACGACTTGATAGTTCCTACAATTAATTTTCTTCTCTCCTTTTTTCCTTTTTAGCCTTTTCTCATTTTCACAGAAAAGTCTGTCTAGATATACTTTATTCTAGCAAGGCTTTTGACATTCGCTCAATTTTATGTTTTTTATGTTGGCAAACGGTATTTACATAGGCGTTGTTATACGGTATCAATGAAAGGTCTGTTTTTCAAAACAGAAAATGGTGAAATCAACAATTCTTTAAGAAACTTTTCAACATCTTCGAAATCAGTAAAAACTCTACCTTTTATACAACTTAACTTTTGTGAACTAATATTCGAAAACTTGAATTTCTAATAGTTGATAAAAAGTTTTAATAAAGTAAATAAGAATAAAGGCTATACACGATTTTGCGAAACCGTGAACTACCACAATGTACTACCATGGAACTGTCGAACAGACTTTGACCGATGCTTAATTAATAAATCCTTGCGGAATGAGAAACTGGAACAAGGTTCTCGTCTCGGGACGCTCCGAATTTGTTTGAAGAAGCCGATCAAACTAACATCTAATATGCATATACTTGTCTGGTTTTGCAGAATTTTTTTAAAAAATAAGTACGGCTTTTTCAATACTAACTCAAACAAAAGTTGAAAAGTGTGTTTTGAGATTGATGAAGAAATACATAGCTCGATTAAAGGTTGATGTTATTATTGATTTGAAAAAAAATTAAAAAGAAAAAGAATCAACACGCTAATTTATTCTTTTATTTACTTCACTCACAAAGTGAATGGAATTTACAATTTTCCAAAATTAAAGATCCAGATCATCAGAAGAGAATAGAAAATTATAATTTTGGGTCATTTCAGAAGAGAGATGATATGATTCATCATTAGTATCGATTTCGGGTTCTCTTTCATGCAAGGGATTGCTGATAGAAGATTTCTTCTCAAACCGATGCTATTTCACAGAAGCTGCATCTAGCACGAGAACAGTCCAAATCGTTCCATTCGAATTGATCCCCCATGAACTGGAGACAGACTTCATTACCACCCGCATTATTGGGCTCTCCTTCATGCCAGTTGGTGTACTGATCCAAACATCCACAATCAGGAACTTCACAATTATTGGGATCAAATGAATCAGGAGCTCGATTGAACCATGTAACATCGGATTGACACCTGATGCCTCCTATCCACACTTGTTTCTTGCCCCAGCTATTACAAGAGTCTGCAATCAAAATATGATGATGTCAATTCAACTGTTGGAGAGAATGAAAATTGTTTTTATAAATTTCACAACAAATACCTGGAACTGTGGACAAAAGCTGCAGCAAGTTATTCGTGTCATTGGCACTCTTGACTGTTGCCAAATGACCTCCGCTATTGTTGCAGTTCACTTGAGCGTTAAACCAGGAATAATGTGCCGTATCGAGTTTGTAACATTTGCCACCAGCTTCCGTGTAGTTACTTGGACAGGCTGGAAAGATTCAATTGTCAAAGTGTGCAGTGAATTGTCTCAATAAGTATATTCAATTCGATTTCGATAACCTGTTCATATCGTTTTCTCTGCGTCTCAATAAACAGTTATATTTTTGCTTCAGTTTGTGGCATTTGCAACATTTTTGTAGATTTTTCCAACGAAGTTAATTAGAGGTAATTTTTACAGAACTGAAGACAGCACGAATTGAACATAATGAATTACAATTCAACACCAAACGTGTCTTCCGAGACAACCCAACCTGCAAACGTCTGGTCCGAAACAACCAGCACGAAGGCGAGACACACGATAAGCTTGAAGGACATCATGACTGCAATAAATGATCACAGTAAAGCTTCATGGAGCAGAAAGGTTGAACGATGTGTGTTCTAACTTTTGAAAACAGAGTATGGTTGTAAGAGTTATTAACTTGGATTCTCAATTATGGATGAGATTAATGCAATTCATCGTAAATGTATGTAACATAAGAATACCTATCGGAAGTGAAGAAGTCGAAGAGAGGAGACTGTAACTTACCGCAAACTGGAGCTTCTTTTATAGACATTTTACGCATTTTAATTTTGTTTTTCAATGAATTTCGTTGTTTTTTTCTTAAATGTGGAAAATAAATTAAATTGAAATCAATAATTCTTTCAAAGTTTTACATTTCATGCAAACTTCATGTATGATAAATCACATATGATCACTCACATTGTAGTTATGAAAGTCAAGATCCTACATTGGAGATGCGATCAATGGGTCATTCAGTTGCAGCGAGGCTGCAATAACATAACAACGTTATGATCTTTCAGTTGCTTCCCAGAAACACAATAACAAGCGACCCCTCCCCAGTGGCAGCTGCAACACGTGTACACATTTTACACACAAAAACTCAAAATAAATTTTCAGAAGTGGAGTTATTCCCTGATTTTTGATATCGTTCAATCTCTCCAACTAATTTGAACAGTTGAAAGAAAGAAATAGGAAAGAGTATATTAACTTAAGCCGTTATTTTACGAACAATTTAAAACAACGGAAAAGTCTAAATTGGAAATTGAATGGAAGTAATGGATCTCAAAGTAAAAATGAAGAAGCGATCAATACGTCATTAACTTGTAGCAAGACTTTGAGAATGAACCAATGTTTCTGAGAAACACAATAACAAGCGACCCCTCGCTCGTGGGAGAGGAAACACGTTTTCCCATCGTCAGCATTCGCAATTGAATTTTTTAATGGTGCATATCCTACAAACCTTTGTTGTTTCAAACTTTTCCAACATTTAATTCATTCATGACTCATTCATTTGTTTCTTATAGCTTAAAACATAAGGAACAAGACCGTCAATCTGTTTGAAATTCTTTTCATAGTCTTTATTAACTCAAACCCTACAATAACTCAATAAATCACGACAATGAAAGAAAGTGAACAGTACATGAGAGATTTGAAATTGATTTTGTTCATAATTATTCAATTAGCATCATGGTAAACGTGATTGATGAAAACACATGTTACATCTGCATACCTAACATGTTATTATCGAGAGTACTACTTTGAAACGCGGCAAAAAGATTATAATAAGATGATTACCAAGTTTTCTACAGCAAGCATAATAATTTAAAAACTCGTTTAACAACTGTGAAAGATTTTCGAATCAACTCTACAAGATCCCATTTGTGCTAAAATAATTTTTCCAGCCAAATTCGATACATATAGATTTCGAGACATTGCATTCGTCCAGACAAAAAAAACAATTTAAATTGAAGAATTTCATAATGCTTGCTTCATATCAATGCTCTGGTTCTCCAAAAAAAGATATTCATGAGGACGTGATCAACTAAGACACATGTTACAACTGCATATCAAACATGATATTATTGAGAGCACTACTTTGAACCCATCATGATGCCCACTATATCGATACGATTATCGCTTCTACTTTGTTTTATTCTTTTTCTTTCGAGTTTTTTTTCAAATTAATAATCAATCTTCAATCAAGCTATGTATTTTGTCATCATTCCTAAAACATACTTTTAAAATTTTGTTTGAGTTATTAGTAAAAAAGTCCTACTTATTTATAAGTTTTTTATCCTACAAAACTAGACAAGTATATGCATATTAAATGTAAGTTTGATCGGCTTCTTCAAACAGATTCGAAGCGTTCCGAGACGAGAACATTTCTAATCGAAGCACCAAGATCATTTTTATTTTTCAGAAACTTTTTTTCCATACTGTTGAGATTCGAACAATTATGAGCAGTTTGTTAAAATTCTTAGTCGGTATTTTTCTTAATTTAAATAAAATAAATTGGAATCGATAATCTTATCGATATAGTGAGTATCATGCTGCGTTGCAAGTAGTACTTCCAATAATATCATGTTTGATATGCAGATGTAACATGTGTTCTCATCGATCATCTCCATAATGATTCAGTTTCAATTTTATAGAAGGAATCATATATAAATTTCGCATATACTTATGCATGATCTCTCAAATCAAACTAATGGAAAGGTAAAATCTTTCTGATTTTTACTCCAATATAATTTGAAATTTAAAATCAGAAAAAAGGAAAAAAACTGCATGAAGTAGTTGAATGTTGAATGAAAGCTTCGATTCGTAATATAATTTTGTGTAATGAAATGTAATAAAGCTGGTTGGAAGAATTAAAATCTAGTTAGTTTCTTGTGTTGTCATTCAGCTTGCAGCTATGTAAGTTGTACATAGAGATGCGATCAATTGGTCATTTAGTTGTAGCGAGGCTGCATTAAGAAAGACAACGTTGCTTCGCAGAAACACAATAACAAGCGACCTCTTCCTAATGGCAGATGCAACACGTGTACACGTTTTACACACAAATGCAACAAGTTCATTTCTATGTATGCGTTGCCAACGTGATGCAATTTATTGCAGCTGAGTTTTCATTCTTCAAATTTAACTATTTTAATTCTTTGAAATTAAATTTTTTAATTGATTTATTGTTTTAAATTAGTATTTCTCTGTGTTTAATAGTTCTTCAACTTTTTCTCTTGCGATTTGTTCATTTCGTAGGTTCAATGCTGACGTTTATGACTGATAACATTCTGTTCTCGTATATTTCAATGGTTTCTTTTTTGATTCAACTGTTTGCCGTGTTTTTTTAATATTTCAATCGTCTGTCCGCATTTGATCTAATAAAGACTATAATAAAGTTAATGACCTTTTGATCGCATCTTCATTTTTAGTTTGAGGTCATTACTTCCATTCATTATTAAATTTAGACTTCTTCGTTGTTTCAAATTTTTGTTGAATAACGGATTCAGTTAAAATACTTTTTTTTATTTTTTTATTTCAATTGTTCCTAGGGATTTGTAACACTTTTCAGCGTGATTACAAGTTATTAATAAAAGCTGAAATTTGATGTTCATTATTTTCATTCATTTTTGACGTTTCCTCGTTTTAAATTTTTTGTTACATAACAGCTTGCGTTACTTTAACTTTTTTTGCTTTTATTTCGTTTGTTTCTCTTGTTTTGGAACACTTTACCAGCGTCTATCTTGATTCGCTTCAATGCCGTTATAAAATTATAATAGTAGCAAAATGAAGGACAATCAATTGAAAAAAGACTGAATTTCTCTATAATGAAAAATCTATCTATATGATTTATCTCTTTTTTGAAATTTGAACTAAAAACCCAGCTATATTAAGTCCTTAGATGTCCTCATTCTAGCTGAAATATTAATAAAAGATAACTATTTTCTCTTCGAAAAACAATCCCAGGTTTAACACAATATCTGGTTGTATTTCCATTCAACTGATTTTGTATCTTCAGAATCATTTCTAAACTGAACTGAAAAGCAGAATAGAAATAGCTTGAATAAAACATTCCAATAGTTATTTTATGTGATTTAAGTTATGATTCATTTATCAATTTTTTCTTTCGAGTTTTTTTATCTTTTAATGTAAGATTACAGTTTGGTGAATTTGACAGAACATTCTCCATTAGTCATTCAATGTAAAGTATGATTCATGTCTAAATTTTTTATAATCATCATTTTGATTCTAAAGTCAAATTGACAGGCAATAGATAGTTCTCATGACAAACAGTTATTGTTAATTTCAATTTTCTTATTATTTCGATTGTTCACCATATCCTCTACCATTCCCAGCGTCTGAAAATTCCTTCAATAAACACTGAAAAAACTTGTCTTTCGAGAGAACTCAGTTGTAAATGTTGTTGATGGGAACACGTGTTGCATCTGTCCCTGGGAAGGGGTCGCTTGTTATTGTGTTTCTCGGAGGCAACTGAAAGGTCATAACGTTGTTTTCTCATAGCAGCTTCGCTACAACTAAATGACCACTTGATCGCATCTCTATGTACAACTTACATAGCTTCAAGCTGAATGACAACACAAGAAACTAACTAGATTATCATTCTTCCAAACCGTTTTTTCATCTTTTTTTACACAAAATAATTTCCCAAATCAAAGATTTTCTTTAAAATTTCCCAAATCAAAAATATTAATTAACATTCAAATACTTTATGTAGTTTTTTATCTTTTTCAAAACTCAGATTTCATATTATGCTGGAATAAAAATCACGAAGATCGTACTTTTCTATCAAATATTATCAAACATTATAATATTGTGAAGTGTACGTGGAACGCAGCATGATACCCACTATATCGATAAGATTATCGACTCCAATTTATTTTTTGCAGCTTTCATTATTTCTCATCAAAGGTTTGAAGATAACATACGAAAATATCCCCGAGTCATTTGATTTTGTTGAAACTTCAGTAAATACAAGTTTTATTTTTTTTGAACAAATTACAATAAAGTTTTCTGAATCTTTTTTCGTGAAGCTAATTTTTTCAATGAAAAATAAGAATGGACACCAAGCCACGTCTATCAGTAACGAGATTGAAATAATTATTTGAAATTTTATCAAACTATCAGTAGCATTTAGTGAAGGAACAGCATAGCAATGCGGAGCAGACGGAACAAAGTACGTGGGAAGGATCTTCTTACAAACTTCAACACTGATACCAATAGCTTCAATAATTGTATTGATACAATAGCTTAATCATCCAGTTTAATTGACTTTGAATAAGTAACTATTTCAAAAATTTATATTCAAAATTGAAGACTCCACCAAGTATAAGAAATTTCTTAGAACTCCTTTTGTTGTTTATTCGTTATACTTTTGAAAGTTTAAATTGGAATCGATATTTGTTTTGATAAAGTGGGTATCATGTTGCGTTCCAAGTAGTACTCTCAATAATATCACCTTTGATATGCAGATGTAACATGTGTTCGCATCGACCATTTCCTTCATGATTCCGTTTGAAGAAGCTGATCAAACTCACATCTAATTTCCATATACTCATTTGCTTTTACAAAAAAATCAGATGAATAAGTAAGAAATTTCTACTACTAACTTGACAAAAATTTGAAAAGTGTGTTTTGAGAATGATGAGAAAATACATAGTTTGATTAAAGACTGATTGTTTTTTTAATTTGTGAAGAAACTCAAAATGAAAAAAAATCAACACGCTCACATATTCTTTTATTTAGTTAATTTCCAAAAAAAGTGACTTTTCAATTTCTCTAAATAGAAGAGCCAAATCATCAAAAAAGATGTCAAACTTTATAAATTTAAGACATTTTAAATGAGTGATAAGATGATTCATTAAAAGTGTCGAATCCAGGTTCTCTTTCATGCAAGGGATTGCTGGTGGAAAACTACATTTCAAATCGCTGCTATTTCACAAAAGCTGCATCTAGCCCAAGAAAAATCCAAATCGTTCCATTCGAATTGATCCCACATGAACTGGAGACAGACTTCATTACCACGATGATTATTGGGCTCTCCTTGCCTCCAGTTGGTGTACTGATCCAAACATCCACTACTACTACTACTACTACTACTACTACTACTACTACTACTACTACAACTACTACTACTACTACTACTACTACTACTACTACTACTACTACTACTACTACTACTACTAAAACTACTACTACTACTACTACTACTACTACTACTACTACTACTACTACTACTACTACTACTACTACTACTACTACTACTACTACTACTACTACTACTACTACTACTACTACTACTACTACTACTACTACTACTACTATACTACTACTACTACTACTACTACTACTACTACAACTACTACTACTACTACTACTACTACTACTACTACTACTACTACTACTACTACTACTACTACTACTACTACTACTGCTACTACAATACTACTACTACTACTACTACTACTACTACTACTACTACTACTACTACTACTACTACTACTACTACTACTACTACTACTACTACTACTATACTACTACTACTACTACTACTACTACTACTACTACTACTAAGTAGGTATCATGTTGAGTTGCAAGTAGTACTTTCAATAATATCACGTTTGATATGCAGATGTAACATGTGTTCTCTTCGACCAATTCCTTCATGATTCCGTTTGAAAAAGCTGATCAAACTCACACCTAATTTGCATACAATCAACTAGTTTTTCAAACAAATATCATGAATAAGTAAGGATTTTCTATTGCTAACTTGTTCAAAATTTGAAAAGTTTTTTTGAGAATGATGAGGAAATACAAAGCTTGAGTAATTCAAAATTCAAATGAAGAAGTTGAAGAAATTCAAAAAAAAAAATCAACAGCCTCATTAATTTTTTATTTAGTTAACTTCCAGAAAAAAGGAATTCTCAATTTTTCTGAAGTGAAGATCCAGGTCATCAAGAAGTATAACTGTTTTACTTGGATGGTGGTTAAATTGAATAGTTCATCGATCGTGTCCTCCATAGCCGATATTTTAACATGGACTGGAACTTTAGTGTTCATCTTGTTTTGAATTCACAAAACTTGAAAATTTAATTCATTCTTTTATTTAAGCCACTTTCAAACAAAATGGGTCGAGAAACTTTTTCAAGTTAGAATTCCAATTCATCAGAAAGAAACATAAAATTAATAATTTCGACTTATTTCGAATTAGTGACGATATGAATCATTGAAAGTATGGAATCCAGGTTCTCTTTCATGCAAGGAATTGCTGTTGGAAGATTCCTTTTCAAATTGCTGCTACTTCACAGAAGCTGCATCTAGCACGAGAGCAGTCCAAATCGTTCCATTCGAATTGATTCCCCATGAACTGGAGACAGACTTCACTACCACCCGCATTATTGGGCTCTCCTTGCCTCCAGTTGGTGTACTGATCCAAACATCCACAATCAGGAACTTCACAATTATTGGGATCAAATGAATCAGGAGCTTGATTGAACCATGTAACATCGGATTGACACTTGATGCCTCCTATCCACAATTGTTTCAGGTTCCAGTTATTACAAGATTCTGCAATCGAAATATGATGATGTCAGTCCAACAGTTGGAAAAACTGAAAATTGTTTTATATACTTCAAAACAACTACCTGGAACTGTGGATAAAAACTGCAGCAAGTTATTCGTGTCATTGGCACTCTTGACTGTTGCCAAATGACCTCCGCTACTGTTGCAGTTCACTTGAGCGTTAAACCAGGAATAATGTGAGGTAACAAGCTGGTAACATTTGCCACCAGCTTCCGTGTAGCCATTTGGACAAGCTGGAAGGATTCAATTGTCAAAGTGTGCAGTGAATTGTTTCAATAATTGTATCGAATTTGATTTTGTGAACCTGTTCACTTTTTTTTCTTAGCGTTTCAATAAACAAAGAAATGATTGCTTCAATTTGTAGCATTTGCAAAGTTTTTGTGGTTCGACTCAACGAAGTTAATGAGAGGTAATAGTTAAAAAATTGAAATCATCTTGAGCTGAACCAAATGAGTCACAATTCAACATTTAACATGTCTTCTGAGACTGCCCAACCTGCAAACGTTCGGTCCGAAACAACCAGCACGAAGGCGAGACACACAATAAGCTTGAAGGACATCATGACTGCAACAAATAATCACGGAAAAGCTTCATGGAGCAGAGAGGTTTAACGAAGTGTGTTTGAAATTTTGGAGACAGAGCATGGTTGTAAGAGTTATTAACTTCGATTCTCAATTATGGATGGGAGAAATGCAATTCATCACACATGTATGTAAAATAAGAATACCTGTCGGAGGTGAAGAAGTCGAAGAGAAGAGACTGTAACTTACCGCAAACTGGAGCTTCTTTTATAGACATTTTACGCATTTTAATTTTGTTTTTCAATGAATTTCGTTGTTTTTTTTTAAATGTGTAAAATGAATTAAATTGAAATCAATAATTCTTTCAACGTTTTACATTTCATGCAAACTTCATGTATGATCATTCACAGTGTTGTTTTGAAAGCCAAGATGATACATTGAAGATGCGATCAATGCGTCATTTAGTTGTAGCGAGACTGCAATTAAAAAACAAAGTTATAGTTTTTAATTTGCTTCCGAGAAACACAACAACAAGCGACCCCTCCCCAGTGGCAGATGCAACACGTGTACACGTTTTAAACAAGAAATGAATCACGTTGAATTTTCAAAAGTGGAATTATTTCCACCTTTCCTTTGATGTCTTTCAATCAAAGCAAATTACAAAAGTCAGATAATTGAAAAACTCAAATTATTTTGAAACGCAAATGTAATGTTCCAACGAGAAAATCGTTTTCAAATTATTAAAATCTCATCAGTAATGAGAACATCGGAGAAGTTATTATCGTTGTTTTTTTGCTCAAATTTCAAAAAATGAAAAAAAATGATATCGATAAAGTTTCCATTATAGAGATGTTCAGACTTCTTCAATGGGTTATCATTTAGTCTGCTACTAGTATTTGTCCTTAGTTTATATTGAAGCGAATCAAGGCAGACGCTGTGAATTTCTCGAAATCCCGTAGAACAAGCAAAGAGACTGAAAAAAGTTAATTTAACACAAGCCGTTTGGTAACAAGAAATCTAACACAACAAAAATTCAAAATTGAAATATATCAATGAAACTTGAAAACTTGGCATTTCTTCATAAATTGTAAACTTAATAAACAACTATTGGAGAATGGAAGATGTAACACGTGTTCCCATCGACGAATTTAATTCGTTCCAAAAGTGAAAAGTATATACATGTATATTTTTCAGGAAACTCCGTTGAAACTAATCCCGACTTCACGCACATTGCTAATTAAATTAACAAATTATCGAAACTTAATTTTCTGTAAGGTTTTTCAAACTAATTAATGATGCATTCGGTTAATGACATTTTCACTTCTAATAGAAGACATAAATATTTTTATTTTTCAACAATTTTTTTCCATACCTTTTAGATGCGATCAATTATAAGCAATATGTTAGAATTCTCATTCGGTATTATTTGTTTCATTTTCAAAAATAAAATGAATCTGAATCAATAAGCTTATCGATATAGTGGGTATCATGTTGCGTTCCAAGTAGTATTCCTAATTTTATCATGTTTGATAATCGTTGTTTGAAAAGTACGATTTTTCTAATTTCCATTCAAATATAATTCGAAATCTGACTTCTGAAAAAGAAAAAAACTACGTTATGTGGTTGAATGTTAAATCATATCATTGATTTGAAAAATTATTTTGTGTAATGAAAAGTGAAAAAAATGATGGAAGAATGAAAATCTAGTTAGTTTCTTGTGTTGTCATTCAGCTTGCAGCTATGTAAGTTGTACATAGAGATGCGACCAATTGGTCATTAAGTTGCAGCAAGGCTGCAATGAAAATACAATGTTATAATCTTTCAGTTGCTTCCGAGAAACTCATCAACAAGCGACCCCTCCCCGGTTGCAGATGAAATAGGGAAATTATTTTTGTAGTCTCTTTTGAAAAAAATTTTTTAGACGCTGATAATAGTATGAAAAATGGTGAAAAATCAGAATAATAGAAAAATGGAAATCAACCTTAATAGAATGTCATAAAAACTGACAATTTCTTGTCAATTTGATTCTAGAATCAAAATGATTATTCTCAAACTTTTAGAAGTGAATCATAATTTATATTGTAAGGTTAATGGAGATAACAATAAAACTTAAAAATTTCGGAAGCAAATGTTGTCTAGAAGTACATAAATGAACCCCAGAAGTTGAAAAATGAATCATTACTTGAAATCACATAATATAACCATTGGAAAGGTTTTTCAAGCTATTTCTTTTCTGTCTTTCAGTTCAGTTTCACATTAGAAGTTTTAATCGTTTTTTTTGTTTTATTTTAAATAACAAAATAAATTTGAATCAATAATCTTTCCGATAAAGCAGGTATCATGCTGCGTTGCAAAAGTAGTAGTCCCAATAATATCATGTTTGATATGCAGATGTAACATGTGTTCTCATCGACCATCTCCTTCATGATTCAGTTTCAATTTCTATAGAAGAAATCACATATAAATTTCGCATATACTTATGCATGATTTCTCAAAGTAAACTTATAGAAAAGTACGATCTTTATGATTTTTACTCCAATATAATTTTAAATCTGAGTTCCGAAAAAAGGAAACAAACTACATTAAGTAGTTGAATGTTGAATCATATCATTGATTTGATAAATTATTTTGTGTAATAAAAAGTGAAAAAACTGATTGGGAGAATGAAAATCTAGTTAGTTTCTTGTGTTGTCATTCAGCTTGCAGTTATGCAAGTTGTACATAGAGATGCGATTAAATAGCCATTTAGTTGTAGCGAGGCTGCTATGAAAAAACAACGGTATGCTCATTCAGTTGCTTCCGAGAAACACAATAACAAGCGACCCCTCCCCAGTGGGTATCATGCTGCGTTCCAAGTAGTTTTCGTAGCGAAAACAAAACAACGTTATGGTCTTTCAGTTGCTTCCGAAAGACTCAAGAACAAGCGACCCCTCCCCAGTGGCAAATGCAACGCGTGTTCCCTTCTACAACATTTGCAACTGTGTTCTTTTGTGTACTTTTTGACTTTTTTCGTAGTCTTATTAAAACCCTTTTTTCTTAGACGCTGAAAATAGTAGAAAATCTGGTAAACATTCGGAATGATAGAAAAATTTAAATCCACAATAACTGAACATCATAAAAACTGTCAATTGCTTTAGAATCAAAATGATGATTCTCAAAATTTCAGAATTGAATCATGTTTTAATTTGTACGACTAATGGAAAAAGTTTATCAATTTCACTAAACTGCAATCATAAAAACCTGAAAGACTCAAAAGCGATAATTGCCTAGAACTACTGTAATGAACCACAGAATTTGAAAAATGAATCATAATTTGAAGTCACCTAATATAACTAATGGAAAGTTTTTCCAGGCCATTTCTTTTCGCCTTTCAGTTTAGCTTCAATTGATTCCGAGAAAACAAATCAGTTGAATAAAAATACAATCAAAAATTGTGTTAGGACTGGGATTGGGGTTATCATAGAAATCTTCAATGAAGAGACGTATATCGTCAGCGAACTGATGGAAAAAAATCATGACGCAGGAATATTTTACTGATAGGAAATGTGTAAAAAGAAATAAATACAAGACTCAGAACATATTTATAGAAAACGTTTGAGGAGGTGATAGCAAAAGAAATGTTATTAATTATGAAAACTGTTTGCATTTTGATAGGTAAAAGTTAAACCAGAGAAAGCGAGATCTGAGAGATAGGAAGTGTTAAGCAGCCCATCAATGAGTCTGTCATTGTCAATAAGATCCAAAATCGTGGATGGATTCACAGTTATCTAGGCAGAAGCACGACCAGTGGAGCAGCTTTTACAAATACCATTTGTGACATTTAAAAGCGCTGTCTCAGTTGAATGGTGCTTTTGATAAGCAGATTGGTAGGAATTGAAATTGGACGCTAAAGAAGTGTGTGGCATGCATCTGGAACGAACGTCCCTTTTTATGATTTTGTAGGTAGGATTAGATGTGGGCAATAGTTGGAAGATTGAAGAGTCAATATTGCTCTTTTTTTATAGAAGAAAAACTTTTGCCGTTTCATAAGAAGTTGGAAAGGTTGCTTGTGAAAAAAGAAGTTTGTCAGTTTGCAGATATTTGAAGCAATGGGGAAGAAGAAGCGTTTTCTTGCGAAATTGGGAATCAAGTCAAGAGGGAAGATACTATTGGTAGAGTAGATAAACTTATTGATTCAAACTTAGTCGTTGGTGAAAAATTGAGTGAATTCAAATAATAGAATAGTATAATGAGAAAATGGAGCTGAAAGTTTAACAGGAAACAATTCGTGGATAAGTTCAGATTTGTTAACCAAGAAAGTATTGAATGATTTGACATGTTGTTGGATTTCAGAGAGAGCGGCAAAGTTTTGGTGGAATTATGTGTAAGATAGTGTTGGCTTTTTTTCAAAAACTTTGAAAGTTGGGAAAACCGAAAGTGAAGCAGATTGTAAGTTATCAACACGTGACTTGTTAATTAAGAGCAGGGAATGTTGCGTGTCTATTTGCAGCTATAGAATAGATCATCAGGAACTTTTTGCCGAGCTTCGTCAAGTTAAACTTTCTTCACTCCAGGTTTCAGTTTATGCCTTTAGCCGTCAGAGCAGGGCCAGACAGTTTAAGATGCATGCTAGGTAGGAAAGTAGTAGTGCGACAAGGAAAGTGGAAATCATCCAAAAAACTCAAAGGTTTGTTGAAGAGTTTGACAACATTGTCAAGGAGATGGATGATCGAGTCAAGATTATTTGTGAGGTCATTCTGAAAAACACGTCATAGTTGAGATTTTTGTAGGTACTAAAGATAGTATATCGTGGTAAAATTGAGGGGTGAAATAATTAGTTTAAACAAAGTAAATTAAAGTAACGGACGGCATAGGCACTACAAGCTTTTGCGTAACCGGAAACGTTTTTGATTTTCTACAACGTCTTTATCACATTGAGTTGCTAGAAAGAATAAAAGCTCCCGTCAAAGGATCATTAGAGACTTCTCCTTTTTCAAATAATTTTGTAATTAAATTGTTGAAAGTGAATTGACTGGAAGTTACTTTGCCTGAAAAACATTCGTTTCTTAACTGACTGAAGATGAAATCTTCAGTTTGTCCTTAATACTATTTTCAACTCTGATACTTATGCTTCCAACCATAATTTGTATGCTTCCAACTCTAATACTTAGGCTTCCAACCATAATATTTATGCTTTCAAACTTTATACTTATGTTTCCCATAACAAGACCCACTTTCTTGGTGGTATTGCCTTGCCTTTTGACATAGCCCTTTCTATATTACAGTAAATAGTATTTTTAACAAGTTTTATCATTTTGGAAAAATAACCATAAAATCATCTGATCTTCCATTCAATAACCCATTTATTAAATCACTTCTCCCTCGGAAAAACTGTCTCATGAGATAGGGAAAGATACACCAAGCTACATCAATCACTAGTCAAATCAGAAATAATTTTAAAACTTTTAACAAATTTCATTAGCTCATAGTGAAAAAGGCAGCAAAGCAATGTGGAGAACAATGAACAAACTCCATGGAAAAATTCCTCCTGCCAACGCTAACTCCAACATTGATGCCGATAAAGTGAATAGTTATTTTGCTTCTATATCTAACTCCTTCAACTATATTGAACCCACACATAAGTTATCAGCACCACACAATATTAATTATATCCCATCTTCCACTGTATATTTTATTCTTAACCCTAAAAGTTGCCCTAAAGGAACAGGATCTGATGGTCTTCCAGGCTGGTTTCACAAACTTACTTCTCCCGCAATCTGTGAGCCCCAGTCGACCATCTACAACAACTGCATCAAGCAGGTATTTTTTCCAGCCCAGTGGAAAAATATTATTATTCTCAAAACAAATATCGGTCCCAATTTGTGTTGCTTTCAAAAGTATAACGAATAAATAACAAAAAACGTTTTAACAACTTCATTATAATTGGTAGAGTCTTGAGGTTACAATATAAATTTTCAAAATAGTTACTTATTTAGAGTCAATTAAACTGCATAAGTAAGCTATTGTATCAAAATAATTATTGAATGTATCGGCATCAGTGTTGAAGTTTGCAAGAAGATCCTTCCCACGTACTTCCGTCTGCTCCGCATTGCTTTGCTGCCTCTTCACCACAATCTACTGATAGTTTGATAAAAATTATAATAATCTTTTCGATTTGGTTACTGATAGGAGTGGCATCGTGTGTATTGTTTTTTTAATTAAATTTTTCTTTACTTTGTTTGATAATATAAAAATTATACTTTTTGTAGTATAAACAGAGTCAACTGAATCGAGAATATTAACCTATGTTCTTTTTTAAACTTTGATTAGAAATAATGAAAGCTGCCTGACATCGGAAAGAAGACTGATGCGGTAGTTTTGAATAGAACGTGTCTGTGCCTCTAGCATAATGCTTCGTGAGTTCTTTGTGAAGCGTAAGCTGCAGTGTTTGATTCTCGTCTAGCTCAGCTTTGAGTTTTAAAAGCAGCGACTCTAGTGAAAAACAAAAAAACGTAACATACGATAATATCCTTCACTCAGTTGATTCCGTTTATACCGCATTAAATACAAAAATTATATTTTCAAACAAGGTACAGAAAAATTTTCTGAATCTTCAATCGTGGAGCCAATTGCTGAATCGTTTCTTTGTGAAGAATTTTTTCAAGAAGTAGAGATTTGTACCATCTTTTAAGAAAACATAATACAACGACTTGATAGTTCCTACAATTAATTTTTTTTTCTCTTTTTTTCCTTTTTAGCCTTTTCTCATTTTCACGGAAAAGTCTGTCTAGATATACCTTATTCTAGCAAGGCTTTTGACATTCGCTCAATTTTATGTTTTTTATGTTGGCAAACGGTATTTACATAGGCGTTGTTATACGGTATCAATGAAAGGTCTGTTTTTCAAAACAGAAAATGGTGAAATCAACAATTCTTTAAAAAACTTTTCAACATCTTAGCAATCAGTAAAAACTCTACCTTTTATACAACTTAACTTTTGTGAACTAATATTCGAAAACTTGAATTTCTGATAGTTGATAAAAAGTTTTAATAAAGTAAATAAAAATAACGGCTATACACGATTTTGCGAAACCGTAAACTACCACAATGTACTACCATGGAACTATCGAACAGACGTTGACCGATGCTTACTTAATATATCCTTGCGGAATGAGAAACTGGAACAATGTTCTCGTCTCGGAACGCTCCAAATCTGTTTGAAGAAGCCGATCAAACTAAAATGTAATATGCATATACTTGTCTGGTTTTGCAGAATTTAAAAAAAAATAAGTATGGCTTTTTCAATACTAACTCAAACAAAAGTTGAAAAGTGTGTTTTGAGATTGATGAAGAAATACATAGCTCGATTAAAGGTTGATGTTATTATTGATTTGAAAAAAAATTAAAAAGAAAAAGAATCAACACGCTAATTTATTCTTTTATTTACTTCACTCACAAAATGAATGGAATTTACAATTTTCCAAAATTAAAGAACCAGATCATCAGAAGAGAATAAAAAATTATAATTTTAAGTCATTTCAGAAGAGAGATGATATGATTCATCATTAGTATCGATTTCGGGTTCTCTTTCATCCAAGGGATTGCTGATAGAAGATTTCTTCTCAAACCGATGCTATTTCACAGAAGCTGCATCTAGCACGAGAGCAGTCCAAATCGTTCCATTCGAATTGATCCCCCATGAACTGGAGACAGACTTCATTACCGCCCGCATTATTGGGCTCTCCTTCATGCCAGTTGGTGTACTGCTCCAAACATCCACAATCAGGAACTTCACAATTATTGGGATCAAATGAATCAGGAGCTCGATTGAACCATGTAACATCGGATTGACACTTGATGCCTCCTATCCACACTTGTTTCATGCCCCAGCTATTACAAGAGTCTGCAATCAAAATATGATGATGTCAATTCAACTGTTGGAGAGAATGAAAATTGTTTTTATAAATTTCACAACAAATACCTGGAACTGTGGACAAAAGCTGCAGCAAGTTATTCGTGTCATTGGCACTCTTGACTGTTGCCAAATGACCTCCGCTATTGTTGCAGTTCACTTGAGCGTTAAACCAGGAATAATGTGCCGTATCGAGTTTGTAACATTTGCCACCAGCTTCCGTGTAGTTACTTGGACAGGCTGGAAAGATTCAATTGTCAAAGTGTGCAGTGAATTGTCTCAATAAGTATATTCAATTCGATTTCGATAACCTGTTCATATCGTTTTCTCTGCGTCTCAATAAAAAGTTATATTTTTGCTTCAGTTTGTGGCATTTGCAACATTTTTGTAGATTTTTCCAACGAAGTTAATTAGAGGTAGTTTTTACAGAACTGAAGACAGCACGAATTGAACATAATGAATTACAATTCAACACCAAACGTGTCTTCCGAGACAACCCAACCTGCAAACGTCTGGCCCGAAACAACCAGCACGAAGGCGAGACACACGATAAGCTTGAAGGACATCATGACTGCAATAAATGATCACAGTAAAGCTTCATGGAGCAGAAAGGTTGAACGATGTGTGTTCTAACTTTTGAAAACAGAGTATGGTTGTAAGAGTTATTAACTTGGATTCTCAATTATGGATGAGATTAATGCAATTCATCGTAAATGTATGTAACATAAGAATACCTGTCGGAGGTGAAGAAGTCGAAGAGAGGAGACTGTAACTTACCGCAAACTGGAGCTTCTTTTATAGACATTTTACGCATTTTAATTTTGTTTTTCAATGAATTTCGTTGTTTTTTTCTTAAATGTGGAAAATAAATTAAATTGAAATCAATAATTCTTTCAACGTTTTACATTTCATGCAAACTTCATGTATGATAAATCACATATGATCACTCACATTGTAGTTATGAAAGTCAAGATCCTACATTGGAGAAGCGATCAATGGGTCATTCAGTTGCAGCGAGGCTGCAATAACATAACAACGTTATGATCTTTCAGTTGCTTCCCAGAAACACAATAACAAGCGACCCCTCCCCAGTGGCAGCTGCAACACGTGTACACATTTTACACACAAAAACTCAAAATAAATTTTCAGAAGTGGAGTTATTCCCTGATTTTTGATATCGTTCAATCTCTCCAACTAATTTGAACAGTTGAAAGAAAGAAATAGGAAAGAGTATATTAACTTAAGCCGTTATTCAACGAAAAATTTAAAACAACAAAGAAGTCTAAATTGAAAAATGAATGGAAGTAATGGATCTCAAAGTAAAAATGAAGAAGCGATCAATAGGTCATTAACTTGTAGCAAGACTTTGAGAATGAACCAATGTTTCTGAGAAACACAATAACAAGCGACCCCTCGCCCGTGGGAGAGGAAACACGTTTTCCCATCGTCAGCATTCGCAATTGAATTTTTTAATGGTGCGTATCCTACAAACCTTTGTTGTTTCAAACTTTTCCAACATTTAATTCATTCATGACTCATTCATTTGTTTCTTATAGCTTAAAACATAAGGAACAAGACCATCAATCTGTTTGAAGTTCTTTTCATAGTCTTTATTAACTCAATCCCTACAATAACTCAATAAATCACGACAATGAAAGAAAGTGAACAGTACATGAGAGATTTGAAATTGATTTTGTTCATAATTATTCAAATAGCATCATGGTAAACGTGATCGATGAAAACACATGTTACATCTGCATACCTAACATGTTATTATCGAGAGTACTACTTTGAAACGCGGCAAAAAGATTATAATAAGATGATTACCAAGTTTTCTACAGAAAAAAGGAAAAAAACTGCATAAAGTAGTTGAATGTTGAATAAAAGCTTTCATTCGGAATATAATTTTGTGTAATGAAAAGTAGAAAAGCTGATTGGAATAATGAAAATCTAGTTAGTTTCTTGTGTTGTCATTCAGTTTGCAGCTATGTAAGTTGTACATAGAGATGCGATCAATTGGTCATTTAGTTTTAGCGAGGCTGCATTAAGAAAAACAACGTTGCTTCCCAGAAACACAATAACAAGCGATCTCTTCCTAATGGCAGATGCAACACGTGTACACGTTTTACACACAAATGCAACAAGTTCATTTCTATGTATGCGTTGCCAACGTGATGCAATTTATTGCAGCTGAGTTTTCATTCTTCAAATTTAACTATTTTATTTTTTTTTAATTAAATTTTTTAATTGATTTATTGTTTTAAATTAGTATTTCTCTGTGTTTAATAGTTCTTCAACTTTTTCTCTTGAGATTTGTTCATTTCGTAGGTTCAATGCTGACGTTTATGACTGATAACATTCTGTTCTCGTATATTTCAATGGTTTTTTTTTTGATTCAACTGTTTGCCGTGTTTTTTTAATATTTCAATCGTCTGTCCGCACTTGATCTAATAAAGACTATAATAAAGTTAATGACCTTTTGATCGCATCTTCATTTTTAGTTTGAGGTCATTACTTCCATTCATTATTAAATTTAGACTTCTTCGTTGTTTCAAATTTTTGTTGAATAACGGATTCAGTTAAAATACTTTTTTTATTTTTTTATTTCAATTGTTCTTAGGGATTTGTAACACTTTTCAGCGTGATTACAAGTTATTAATAAAAGCTGAAATTTGATGTTCATTATTTTCATTCATTTTTGACGTTTCCTCCTTTTAAATTTTTTGTTACATAACAGCTTGCGTTACTTTAACTTTTTTTGCTTTTATTTCGTTTGTTCCTCTTGTTTTGGAACACTTTACCAGCGTCTATCTTGATTCGCTTCAATGCCGTTATAAAATTATAATAGTAGCAAAATGAAGGACAATCAATTGAAAAAAGACTGAATTTCTCTATAATGAAAAATCTATCTATATGATTTATCTCTTTTTTGAAATTTGAACTAAAAACCCAACTATATTAAGTCTTTAGATGTTCTCATTCTTGCTGAAATATTAATAAAAGATAACTATTTTCTTTTCGAAAAACAATCCCAGGTTTAACACAATATCTGATTGTATTTCCAATTTCATTTATCAATTTTTTCTTTCGCGTTTTTTTATCTTTTAATGTAAAATTACAGTTTGGTGAATTTGACAGAACATTCTCCATTAGTCATTCAATGTAAAGTATGATTCATGTCTAAATTTTTTATAATCATCATTTTGATTCTAAAGTCAAATTGACAGGCAATAGATAGTTCTCATGACAAACAGTTATTGTTAATTTCAATTTTCTTATTATTTCGATTGTTCACCATATCCTCTACCATTCCCAGCGTCTGAAAATTCCTTCAATAAACACTGAAAAAACTAGTCTTTCGAGAGAACTCAGTTGTAAATGTTGTTGATGGGAACACGTGTTGCATCTGTCCCTGGGAAGGGGTCGCTTGTTATTGTGTTTCTCGGAGGCAACTGAAAGGTCATAACGTTGTTTCCTCATAGCAGCTTCGCTACAACTAAATGACCATTTGATCGCATCTCTATGTAAAACTTACATAGCTTCAAGCTGAATGACAACACAAGAAACTAACTAGATTATCATTCTTCCAAACCGTTTTTTCACCTTTTTTTACACAAAATAATTTCCCAAATCAAAGATTTTCTTTAAAATTTCCCAAATCAAAAATATTAATTAACATTCAAATACTTTATGTAGTTTTTTATCTTTTTCAAAACTCAGATTTCATATTATGCTGGAATAAAAATCACGAAGATCGTACTTTTCTATCAAATATTATCAAACATTATAATATTGTGAAGTGTACGTGGAACGCAGCATGATACCCACTATATCGATAAGATTATCGACTCCAATTTATTTTTTGCAGCTTTCATTATTTCTCATCAAAGGTTTGAAGATAACATACGAAAATATCCCCGAGTCATTTGATTTTGTTGAAACTTCAGTAAATACAAGTTTTATTTTTTTTGAACAAATTACAATAAAGTTTTCTGAATCTTTTTTCGTGAAGCTAATTTTTTCAATGAAAAATAAGAATGGACACCAAGCCACGTCTATCAGTAACGAGATTGAAATAATTATTTGAAATTTTATCAAACTATCAGTAGCATTTAGTGAAGGAACAGCATAGCAATGCGGAGCAGACGGAACCAAGTACGTGGGAAGAATCTTCTTACAAACTTCAACACTGATACCAATAGCTTCAATAATTGTATTGATACAATAGCTTAATCATCCAGTTTAATTGACTTTGAATAAGTAACTATTTCAAAAATTTATATTCAAAATTGAAGACTCCACCAAGTATAAGAAATTTCTTAGAACTCCTTTTGTTGTTTATTCGTTATACTTTTGAAAGTTTAAATTGGAATCGATATTCGTTTTGATAAAGTGGGAATCATGTTGCGTTCCAAGTAGTACTCTCAATAATATCACGTTTGATATGCAGATGTAACATGTGTTCGCATCGACCATTTCCTTCATGATTCCGTTTGAAGAAGCTGATCAAACTCACATCTAATTTCCATATACTCATTTGCTTTTACAAAAAAATCAGATGAATAAGTAAGAAATTTCTACTACTAACTTGACGAAAATTTGAAAAGTGTGTTTTGAGAATGATGAGAAAATACATAGTTTGATTAAAGACTGATGGTTTTTTTAATTTGTGAAGAAACTCAAAATCAAAAAAAATCAACACGCTCACATATTCTTTTATTTAGTTAATTTCCAAAAAAAGTGACTTTTCAATTTCTCTATATTGAAGAGCCAAATCATCAGAAAAGATGTCAAACTTTATAAATTTTAGACATTTTAAATGAGTGATAAGATGATTCATTAAAAGTGTCGAATCCAGGTTCTCTTTCATGCAAGGGATTGCTGGTGGAAAACTACATTTCAAATCGCTGCTATTTCACAAAAGCTGCATCTAGCCCAAGAAAAATCCAAATCGTTCCATTCGAATTGATCCCACATGAACTGGAGACAGACTTCATTACCACGATGATCATTGGGCTCTCCTTGCCTCCAGTTGGTGTACTGATCCAAACATCCACTACTACTACTACTACTACTACTACTACTACTACTACTACTACTACTACAACTACTACTACTACTACTACTACTACTACTACTACTACTACTACTACTACTACTACTAAAACTACTACTACTACTACTACTACTACTACTACTACTACTACTACTACTACTACTACTACTACTACTACTACTACTACTACTACTACTACTACTACTACTACTACTACTGCTACTACAATACTACTACTACTACTACTACTACTACTACAACTACTACTACTACTACTACTACTACTACTACTACTACTACTACTACTACTACTACTACTACTACTACTACTGCTACTACAATACTACTACTACTACTACTACTACTACTACTACTACTACTACTACTACTACTACTACTACTACTACTACTACTACTACTACTACTACTACTATACTACTACTACTACTACTACTACTACTACTACTACTACTACTAAGTAGGTATCATGTTGAGTTGCAAGTAGTACTTTCAATAATATCACGTTTGATATGCAGATGTAACATGTGTTCTCTTCGACCAATTCCTTCATGATTCCGTTTGAAAAAGCTGATCAAACTCACACCTAATTTGCATACAATCAGCTAGTTTTTCAAACAAATATCATGAATAAGTAAGGATTTTCTATTGCTAACTTGTTCAAAATTTGAAAAGTTTTTTTGAGAATGATGAGGAAATACAAAGCTTGAGTAATTCAAAATTCAAATGAAGAAGTTGAAGAAATTCAAAAAAAAAAATCAACAGCCTCATTAATTTTTTATTTAGTTAACTTCCAGAAAAAAGGAATTCTCAATTTTTCTGAAGTGAAGATCCAGGTCATCAAGAAGTATAACTGTTTTACTTGGATGGTGGTTAAATTGAATAGTTCATCGATCGTGTCCTCCATAGCCGAAATTTTAACATGGACTGGAACTTTAGAGTTCATCTTGTTTCGAATTCACAAAACTTGAAAATTTAATTCATTCTTTTATTTAAGCCACTTTCAAACAAAATGGGTCGAGAAACTTTTTCAAGTTAGAATTCCAATTCATCAGAAAGAAACATAAAATTAATAATTTCGACTTATTTCGAATTAGTGACGATATGAATCATTGAAAGTATGGAATCCAGGTTCTCTTTCATGCAAGGAATTGCTGTTGGAAGATTCCTTTTCAAATTGCTGCTACTTCACAGAAGCTGCATCTAGCACGAGAGCAGTCCAAATCGTTCCATTCGAATTGATTCCCCATGAACTGGAGACAGACTTCACTACCACCCGCATTATTGGGCTCTCCTTGCCTCCAGTTGGTGTACTGATCCAAACATCCACAATCAGGAACTTCACAATTATTGGGATCAAATGAATCAGGAGCTTGATTGAACCATGTAACATCGGATTGACACTTGATGCCTCCTATCCACAATTGTTTCAGGTTCCAGTTATTACAAGATTCTGCAATCGAAATATGATGATGTCAGTCCAACAGTTGGAAAAACTGAAAATTGTTTTATATACTTCAAAACAACTACCTGGAACTGTGGATAAAAACTGCAGCAAGTTATTCGTGTCATTGGCACTCTTGACTGTTGCCAAATGACCTCCGCTACTGTTGCAGTTCACTTGAGCGTTAAACCAGGAATAATGTGAGGTAACAAGCTGGTAACATTTGCCACCAGCTTCCGTGTAGCCATTTGGACAAGCTGGAAGGATTCAATTGTCAAAGTGTGCAGTGAATTGTTTCAATAATTGTATCGAATTTGATTTTGTGAACCTGTTCACTTTTTTTTCTTAGCGTTTCAATAAACAAAGAAATGATTGCTTCAATTTGTAGCATTTGCAAAGTTTTTGTGGTTCGACTCAACGAAGTTAATGAGAGGTAATAGTTAAAAAATTGAAATCATCTTGAGCTGAACCAAATGAGTCACAATTCAACATTTAACATGTCTTCTGAGACTGCCCAACCTGCAAACGTTCGGTCCGAAACAACCAGCACGAAGGCGAGACACACAATAAGCTTGAAGGACATCATGACTGCAACAAATAATCACGGAAAAGCTTCATGGAGCAGAGAGGTTTAACGAAGTGTGTTTGAAATTTTGGAGACAGAGCATGGTTGTAAGAGTTATTAACTTCGATTCTCAATTATGGATGGGAGAAATGCAATTCATCACACATGTATGTAAAATAAGAATACCTGTCGGAGGTGAAGAAGTCGAAGAGAAGAGACTGTAACTTACCGCAAACTGGAGCTTCTTTTATAGACATTTTACGCATTTTAATTTTGTTTTTCAATGAATTTCGTTGTTTTTTTTTAAATGTGTAAAATGAATTAAATTGAAATCAATAATTCTTTCAACGTTTTACATTTCATGCAAACTTCATGTATGATCATTCACAGTGTTGTTTTGAAAGCCAAGATGATACATTGAAGATGCGATCAATGCGTCATTTAGTTGTAGCGAGACTGCAATTAAAAAACAAAGTTATAGTTTTTAATTTGCTTCCGAGAAACACAACAACAAGCGACCCCTCCCCAGTGGCAGATGCAACACGTGTACACGTTTTAAACAAGAAATGAATCACGTTGAATTTTCAAAAGTGGAATTATTTCCACCTTTCCTTTGATGTCTTTCAATCAAAGCAAATTACAAAAGTCAGATAATTGAAAAACTCAAATTATTTTGAAACGCAAATGTAATGTTCCAACGAGAAAATCGTTTTCAAATTATTAAAATCTCATCAGTAATGAGAACATCGGAGAAGTTATTATCGTTGTTTTTTTGCTCAAATTTCAAAAAATGAAAAAAAATGATATCGATAAAGTTTCCATTATAGAGATGTTCAGACTTCTTCAATGGGTTATCATTTAGTCTGCTACTAGTATTTGTCCTTAGTTTATATTGAAGCGAATCAAGGCAGACGCTGTGAATTTCTCGAAATCCCGTAGAACAAGCAAAGAGACTGAAAAAAGTTAATTTAACACAAGCCGTTTGGTAACAAGAAATCTAACACAACAAAAATTCAAAATTGAAATATATCAATGAAACTTGAAAACTTGGCATTTCTTCATAAATTGTAAACTTAATAAACAACTATTGGAGAATGGAAGATGTAACACGTGTTCCCATCGACGAATTTAATTCGTTCCAAAAGTGAAAAGTATATACATGTATATTTTTCAGGAAACTCCGTTGAAACTAATCCCGACTTCACGCACATTGCTAATTAAATTAACAAATTATCGAAACTTAATTTTCTGTAAGGTTTTTCAAACTAATTAATGATGCATTCGGTTAATGACATTTTCACTTCTAATAGAAGACATAAATATTTTTATTTTTCAACAATTTTTTTCCATACCTTTTAGATGCGATCAATTATAAGCAATATGTTAGAATTCTCATTCGGTATTATTTGTTTCATTTTCAAAAATAAAATGAATCTGAATCAATAAGCTTATCGATATAGTGGATATCATGTTGCGTTCCAAGTAGTATTCCTAATTTTATCATGTTTGATAATCGTTGTTTGAAAAGTACGATTTTTCTAATTTCCATTCAAATATAATTCGAAATCTGACTTCTGAAAAAGAAAAAAACTACGTTATGTGGTTGAATGTTAAATCATATCATTGATTTGAAAAATTATTTTGTGTAATGAAAAGTGAAAAAAATGATGGAAGAATGAAAATCTAGTTAGTTTCTTGTGTTGTCATTCAGCTTGCAGCTATGTAAGTTGTACATAGAGATGCGACCAATTGGTCATTAAGTTGCAGCAAGGCTGCAATGAAAATACAATGTTATAATCTTTCAGTTGCTTCCGAGAAACTCATCAACAAGCGACCCCTCCCCGGTTGCAGATGAAATAGGGAAATTATTTTTGTAGTCTCTTTTGAAAAAAATTTTTTAGACGCTGATAATAGTATGAAAAATGGTGAAAAATCAGAATAATAGAAAAATGGAAATCAACCTTAATAGAATGTCATAAAAACTGACAATTTCTTGTCAATTTGATTCTAGAATCAAAATGATTATTCTCAAACTTTTAGAAGTGAATCATAATTTATATTGTAAGGTTAATGGAGATAACAATAAAACTTAAAAATTTCGGAAGCAAATGTTGTCTAGAAGTACATAAATGAACCCCAGAAGTTGAAAAATGAATCATTACTTGAAATCACATAATATAACCATTGGAAAGGTTTTTCAAGCTATTTCTTTTCTGTCTTTCAGTTCAGTTTCACATTAGAAGTTTTAATCGTTTTTTTTGTTTTATTTTAAATAACAAAATAAATTTGAATCAATAATCTTTCCGATAAAGCAGGTATCATGCTGCGTTGCAAAAGTAGTAGTCCCAATAATATCATGTTTGATATGCAGATGTAACATGTGTTCTCATCGACCATCTCCTTCATGATTCAGTTTCAATTTCTATAGAAGAAATCACATATAAATTTCGCATATACTTATGCATGATTTCTCAAAGTAAACTTATAGAAAAGTACGATCTTTATGATTTTTACTCCAATATAATTTTAAATCTGAGTTCCGAAAAAAGGAAACAAACTACATTAAGTAGTTGAATGTTGAATCATATCATTGATTTGATAAATTATTTTGTGTAATAAAAAGTGAAAAAACTGATTGGGAGAATGAAAATCTAGTTAGTTTCTTGTGTTGTCATTCAGCTTGCAGTTATGCAAGTTGTACATAGAGATGCGATTAAATAGCCATTTAGTTGTAGCGAGGCTGCTATGAAAAAACAACGGTATGCTCATTCAGTTGCTTCCGAGAAACACAATAACAAGCGACCCCTCCCCAGTGGGTATCATGCTGCGTTCCAAGTAGTTTTCGTAGCGAAAACAAAACAACGTTATGGTCTTTCAGTTGCTTCCGAAAGACTCAAGAACAAGCGACCCCTCCCCAGTGGCAAATGCAACGCGTGTTCCCTTCTACAACATTTGCAACTGTGTTCTTTTGTGTACTTTTTGACTTTTTTCGTAGTCTTATTAAAACCCTTTTTTCTTAGACGCTGAAAATAGTAGAAAATATGGTAAACATTCGGATTGATAGAAAAATTTAAATCCACAATAACTGAACATCATAAAAACTGTCAATTGCTTTAGAATCAAAATAATGATTCTCAAAATTTCAGAATTGAATCATGTTTTGATTTGTACGACTAATGGAAAAAGTTTATCAAATTCACTTAACTGCAATCATAAAAACCTGAAAGACTCAAAAGCGATAATTGCCTAGAATTACTGTAATGAACCCCAGAAGTTGAAAAATGAATCATAATTTGAAGTCACCTAATATAACTAATGGAAAGTTTTTCCAGGCCATTTCTTTTCGCCTTTCAGTTTAGCTTCAATTGATTCCGAGAAAACAAAATCAGTTGAATGGGAATACAATCAAAAATTGTGTTAGGACCTGGATTGGGGTTATCATAGAAATCTTCAATGAAGAGACGTGTATCGTCAGCGAACTGATGGAAAAAAATCATGACGCAGGAATATTTTACTGATAGGAAATGTGTAAAAAGAAATAAATACTAGACCCAAAACATTTTTATAGCAAACGTTTGAGGAGGTGATAGCAAAAGAAATGTTATCAATTATGAAAACTGTTTGCATTTTGATAGGTAAAAGTTAAACCAGAGAAAGCGAGATCTGAGGGATAGGAAGTGTTAAGCAACCCATCAATGAGTCTGTCATTGTCAATATGATCCAAAATCGTAGATGGATTCACAGTTATCTAGGCAGAAGCACGACCAGCGGAGCAGCTTTTACAAATACCATTTGTGACATTTAGAAGCGCTGTCTCAGTTGAATGGTGCTTTTGATAAGCAGATTGGTAGGAATTGAAATTGGACGCTAAAGAAGTGTGTGGCATGCATCTGGAACGAACGTCCCTTTTTATGATTTTGTAGGTAGGATTAGATGTGGGCAATAGTTGGAAGATTGAAGAGTCAATATTGCTCTTTTTTTATAGAAGAAAAACTTTTGCCGTTTCATAAGAAATTGGAAAGGTTGCTTGTGACAAAAGAAGTTTGTCAGTTTGCAGATATTTGAAGCAATGGGGAAGAAGAAGCGTTTTCTTGCGAAATTGGGAATCAAGTCAAGAAGGAAGATAGTATTGGTAGAGTAGATAAACTTATTGATTCAAACTTAGTCGTTGGTGAAAAATTCAGTGAAGTCAAATAATAGAATAGTATAATGAGAAAATGGAGCTGAAAGTTTAACAGGAAACAATTCGTGGATAAGTTCAGATTTGTTAACAAAGAAAGTATTGAATGATTTGACATGTTGTTGGATTTCAGAGAGAGCGGCAAAGTTTTGGTGGAATTATGTGTAAGATAGTGTTGGCTTTTTTTCAAAAACTTTGAAAGTTGGGAAAACCGAAAGTGAAGCAGATTGTAAGTTATCAACACGTGACTTGTTAATTAAGAGCAGGGAATGTTGCGTGTCTATTTGCAGCTATAGAATAGATCATCAGGAACTTTTTGCCGAGCTTCGTCAAGTTAAACTTTCTTCACTCCAGGTTTCAGTTTATGCCTTTAGCCGTCAGAGCAGGGCCAGACAGTTTAAGATGCATGCTAGGTAGGAAAGTAGTCGTGCGACAAGGAAAGTGGGAATCATCCAAAAAACTCAAAGGTTTGTTGAAGAGTTTGACAACATTGTCAAGGAGATGGATGATCGAGTCAAGATTATTTGTGAGGTCATTCTGAAAAACACGTCATAGTTGAGATTTTTGTAGGTACTAAAGATAGTATATCGTGGTAAAATTGAGGGGTGAAATAATTAGTTTAAACAAAGTAAATTAAAGTAACGGACGGCATAGGCACTACAAGCTTTTGCGTAACCGGAAACGTTTTTGATTTTCTACAACCTCTTTATCACATTGATATGCTAGAAAGAATAAAAACTCCCGTCAAAGGATCATTAGAGAATTCTCCTTTTTCAAATAATTTTGTAATTGAATTGTTGAAAGTGAATTGACTGGAAGTTACTTTGCCTGAAAAACATTCGTTTCTTAACTGACCGAAGATGAAATCTTCAGTTTGTCCTTATTACTATTTTCAACTCTGATACTTATGCTTCCAACCATAATATGTATGCTTCCAACTCTAATACTTAGGCTTCCAACCATAATATTTATGCTTTCAAACTTTATACTTATGTTTCCCATAACAAGACCCACTTTCTTGGTGGTATTGCCTTGCCTTTTGACATAGCCCTTTCTATATTACAGTAAATAGTATTTTTAACAAGTTTTATCATTTTGGAAAAATAACCATAAAATCATCTGATCTTCCATTCAATAACCCATTTATTAAATCACTTCTCCCTCGGAAAAACTGTCTCATGAGATAGGGAAAGATACACCAAGCTACATCAATCACTAGTCAAATCAGAAATAATTTTAAAACTTTTAACAAACTTTCATTAGCTCATAGTGAAAGAGGCAGCAAAGCAATGTGGAGAACAATGAACAAACTACATGGAAAGATTCCTCCTGCCAACGCTAACTCCAACATTGATGCCGATAAAGTGAATAGTGATTTTGCTTCTATATCTAACTCATTCAACTATATTGAACCCACACATAAGTTATCAGAACCACAAAATATTAATTATATCCCATCTTCCACTGTATATTTTATTCTTAACCCTAAAAGTTGCCCTAAAGGAACAGGATCTGATGTTCTTCCAGGCTGGTTTCACAAACTTACTTCTCCCGCAATCTGTGAGCCCCAGTCGACCATCTACAACAACTGCATCAAGCAGGTATTTTTTCCAGCTCAGTGGAAAATTATTATTATTCTCAAAACGAATATCGGTCCCAATTTGTGTTGCTTCCAAAAGTATAACGATAAATAACAAAAAACGTTTTAACAACTTCATTATAATTGGTAGAGTCTTGAGGTTACAATATAAATTTTCAAAATAGTTACTTATTTAGAGTCAATTAAACTGCATAAGTAAGCTATTGTATCAAAATAATTATTGAATGTATCGGCATCAGTGTTGAAGTTTGCAAGAAGATCCTTCCCACGTACTTCCGTCTGCTCCGCATTGCTTTGCTGCCTCTTCACCACAATCTACTGATAGTTTGATAAAAATTATAATAATCTTTTCGATTTGGTTACTGATAGGAGTGGCATCGTGTGTATTGTTTTTTTAATTAAATTTTTCTTTACTTTGTTTGATAATATAAAAATTATACTTTTTGTAGTATAAACAGAGTCAACTGAATCGAGAATATTATCTTATGTTCTTCTTTAAACTTTGATTAGAAATAATGAAAGCTGCCTGACATCGGAAAGAAGACTGATGCGGTAGTTTTGAATAGAAAGTGTCTGTGCCTCTAGCATAATGCTTCGTGAGTTCTTTGTGAAGCGTAAGCTGCAGTGTTTGATTCTCGTCTAGCTCAGCTTTGAGTTTTAAAAGCAGCGACTCTAGTGAAAAACAAAAAAACGTAACATACGATAATATCCTTGACTCAGTTGATTCTGTTTATACTGCATTAAATACAAAATTTATATTTTCAAACAAGGTAAGGAAAAATTTTCTGAATCTTCAATCGTGGAGCCAATTGCTGAATCGTTTCTTTGTGAAGAATTTTTTCAAGAAGTAGAGATTTGTACCATCTTTTAAGAAAACATATTACAACGACTTGATAGTTCCTACAATTAATTTTTTTCTCTCCTTTTTTCCTTTTTAGCCTTTTCTCATTTTCACAGAAAAGTCTGTCTAGATATACCTTATTCTAGCAAGGCTTTTGACATTCGCTCAATTTTATGTTTTTTATGTTGGCAAACGGTATTTATGTAGGCGTTGTTATACGGTATCAATGAAAGGTCTGTTTTTCAAAACAGAAAATGGTGAAATCAACAATTCTTTAAAAAGTTTTCAACATCTTCGCAATCTGTAAAAACTCTACCTTTTATACAACTTAACTTTTGTGAACTAATATTCGAAAACTTGAATTTTGAAGAGTTGATAAAAAGTTTTAATAAAGTAAATAAGAATAACGGCTATACACGATTTTGCGAAACCGTAAACTACCACAATGTACTACCATGGAACTATCGAACAGACGTTGACCGATGCTTACTTAATAAATCCTTGCGGAATGAGAAACTGGAACAATGTTCTCGTCTCGGAACGCTCCAAATCTGTTTGAAGAAGCCGATCAAACTAAAATGTAATATGCATATACTTGTCTGGTTTTGCAGACTTTTTTTAAAAATAAGTATGGCTTTTTCAATAATAACTCAAACAAAAGTTGAAAAGTGTGTTTTGAGAGTGGTGAAGAAATACATAGCTCGATTAAAGGTTGATGTTATTATTGATTTGAAAAAAAATTCAAAAAAAAAAGACTAAACACGCTAATTCATTCTTTTATTTAGTTCACTCACAAAATGAATAGAATTTACAATTTTCCAAAATTAAAGATCCAGATTATCAGAAGAGAATAAAACATTATAATTTTAAGTCATTTCAGAAGAGAGATGATATGAATCAGCATTAGCATCGAATCCAGGTTCTCTTTCATGCAAGGAATTGCTGTTGGAAGATTCCTTCTCAAATTGCTGCTACTTCACAGAAGCTGCATCTAGCACGAGAGCAGTCCAAATCGTTCCATTCGAATTGATTCCCCATGAACTGGAGACAGACTTCACTACCACCCGCATTATTGGGCTCTCCTTGCCTCCAGTTGGTGTACTGATCCAAACATCCACAATCAGGAACTTCACAATTATTGGGATCAAATGAATCAGGAGCTTGATTGAACCATGTAACATCGGATTGACACTTGATGCCTCCTATCCACAATTGTTTCAGGTTCCAGTTATTACAAGAGTCTGCAATCGAAATATGATGATGTCAGTCCAACAGTTGGAAAAACTGAAAATTGTTTTATATACTTCACAACAACTACCTGGAACTGTGGATAAAAACTGCAGCAAGTTATTCGTGTCATTGGCACTCTTGACTGTTGCCAAATGACCTCCGCTACTGTTGCAGTTCACTTGAGCGTTAAACCAGGAATAATGTGAGGTAACAAGCTGGTAACATTTGCCACCAGCATCCGTGTAGCCATTTGGACAAGCTGGAAGGATTCAATTGTCAAAGTGTGCAGTGAATTGTTTCAATAATTGTATCGAATTTGATTTTGTGAACCTGTTCACTTTTTTTTCTTAGCGTTTCAATAAACAAAGAAATGATTGCTTCAATTTGTAGCATTTGCAAAGTTTTTGTGGTTCGACTCAACGAAGTTAATGAGAGGTAATAGTTAAAAAATTGAAATCATCTTGAGCTGAACCAAATGAGTCACAATTCAACATTTAACATGTCTTCTGAGACTGCCCAACCTGCAAACGTTCGGTCGGAAACAACCAGCACGAAGGCGAGACACACAATAAGCTTGAAGGACATCATGACTGCAACAAATAATCACGGAAAAGCTTCATGGAGCAGAGAGGTTTAACGAAGTGTGTTTGAAATTTTGGAGACAGAGCATGGTTGTAAGAGTTATTAACTTCGATTCTCAATTATGGATGGGATAAATGCAATTCATCACAAATGTATGTAAAATAAGAATACCTGTCGGAGGTGAAGAAGTCGAAGAGAGGAGACTGTAACTTACCGCAAACTGGAGCTTCTTTTATAGACATTTTACGCATTTTAATTTTGTTTTTCAATGAATTTCGTTGTTTTTTTTTTAAATGTGGAAAATGAATTAAATTGAAATCAATTATTCTTTCAACGTTTTACATTTCATGCAAACTTCATGTATGATCATTCACAGTGTTGTTTTGAAAGCCATCGAAGATGCGATCAATGCGTCATTTAGTTGTAGCGAGACTGCAATCAAAAAACAAAGTTATAGTTTTTAAGTTGCTTCCGAGAAACAAAACAACAAGCGACCCCTCCTCAGCGGCAGATGCAACACGTGTACACGTTTTAAACAAGAAATGAATCACGTTGAATTTTCAAAAGTGGAATTATTTCCAGCTTTTCTTTGATGTCTTTCAATCAAAGCAAATTACAAAAGTCAGATAAGTGAAAAACTCAAATTATTTTGAAACGCAAATATAATGTTCTAACGAGAAAATCGTTTTCAAATTATTAAAATCTCATCAGTAATGAGAACATCGGAGAAGTTATTATCGTTGTTTTTTTTGCTCAAATTTCAAAAAATGAAAAAAAATGAAATCGATAAATTTTCCATTATAGAGATGTTCAGACTTCTTCAATGGGTTATCATTTAGTATGCTACTAGTATTTGTCCTTAGTTTATATTGAAGCGAATCAAGGCAGACGCTGTGAATTTTTCGAAATCCCGTAGAACAAGCAAAAAGACTGAAAAAAGTTAATTTAGCACAAGCCGTTTGGTAACAAGGAATCTAAAACAACAAAAATTCAAAATTGAAAGGTATCAATGAAACTTGAAAACTTGGCATTTCTTCATAAATTGTAACCTTAATAAACAACTATTGGAGAATGGAAGATGTAACACGTGTTCCCATCGACGAATTTAATTCGTTCCAAAAGTGAAAAGTATATACATGTATATTTTTCAGGAAACTCCGTTGAGACTAATCCGGACTTCTCACACATTGCTAATTAAATTAACAAATTATCGAAACTTAATTTTCATTAAGGTTTTTCAAACTAATTAATGATGCATTCGGTTAATGACAATTTCACTTCTAATAGAAGACATAAATATTTTTATTTTTCAACAATTTTTTTCCATACCTTTTAGATGCGATCAATTATAAGCAATATGTTAGAATTCTCATTCGGTATTATTTGTTTCATTTTCAAAAATAAAATGAATCTGAATCAATAAGCTTATCGATATAGTGGGTATCATGTTGCGTTCCAAGTAGTATTCCTAATATTATCATGTTTGATAATCGTTGTTTGAAAAGTACGATTTTTGTGATTTCCATTCAAATATAATTCGAAATCTGACTTCTGAAAAACGAAAAAACTACGTTATGTGGTTGAATGTTAAATCATATCATTGATTTGAAAAATAATTTTGTGTAATGAAAAGTGAAAAAAATGATTGGAAGAATGAAAATCTAGTTAGTTTCTTGTGTTGTCATTCAGCTTGCAGCTATGTAAGTTGTACATAGAGATGCGACCAATTGGTCATTAAGTTGCAGCAAGGCTGCAATGAAAATACAATGTTATAATCTTTCAGTTGCTTCCGAGAAACTCATCAACAAGCGACCCCTCCCCAGTTGCAGATGAAATAGGGAAATTATTTTGTAGTCTCTTTTGAAAAATTTTTTTCAGACGCTGAAAATAGTAGAAAAAATGGTGAACAATCAGAATAATAGAAGAAGTGAAATCAACATTAACTGAATGTCATAAAAACTGTCAATTGCTTGTCGATTTGACTTCAGAATCAAAATGATGATTCTCAAACTTTTAGAAGTGAATCATAATCTATATTGTAAGGTTAATGGAGATAACAATAAAACTTAAAAAGTTCGGAAACAAATGTTGTCTAGAAGTACATAAATGAACCCCAGAAGTTGAAAAATGAATCATTACTTGAAATCACATAATATAACCATTGGAAAGGTTTTTCAAGCTATTTCTTCTCTCTTTTTCAGTTCAGTTTCACATTAGAATTTTTAATCGTTTTTTTTGTTTTATTTTAAATAACAAAATAAATTTGAATCAATAATCTTTCTGATATAGCAGGTATCATGCTGCGTTGCAAAAGTAGTAGTCCCAATAATATCATGTTTGATATGCAGATGTAACATGTGTTCTCATCGACCATCTCCTTCATGATTCAGTTTCAATTTCTATAGAAGAAATCACATATAAATTTCGCATATACTTATGCATGATTTCTCAAAGTAAACTTATAGAAAAGTACGATCTTTATGATTTTTACTCCAATATAATTTTAAATCTGAGTTCCGAAAAAAGGAAACAAACTACATTAAGTAGTTGAATGTTGAATCATATCATTGATTTGATAAATTATTTTGTGTAATGAAAAGTGAAAAAACTGATTGGGAGAATGAAAATCTAGTTAGTTTCTTGTGTTGTCATTCAGCTTGCAGTTATGCAAGTTGTACATAGAGATGCGATTAAATGGTCATTTAGTTGTAGCGAGGCTGCTATAAAAAAACAACGTTATGCTCATTCAGTTGCTTCCGAGAAACACAATAACAAGCGACCCTTCCCCAGTGGGTATCATGCTGCGTTCCAAGTAGTTTTCGTAGCGAAAACAAAACAACGTTATGCTCTTTCAGTTGCTTCCGAAAGACTCAAGAGCAAGCGACCCCTCCCCAGTGGCAAATGCAACGCGTGTTCCCTTCTACAACATTTGCAACTGTGTTCTTTTGTGTACTTTTTGACTTTTTTCGTAGTCTTATTAAAACCCTTTTTTCTTAGACGCTGAAAATAGTAGAAAATATGGTAAACATTCGGAATGATAGAAAAATTTAAATCCACAATAACTGAACATCATAAAAACTGTCAATTGCTTTAGAATCAAAATGATGATTCTCAAAATTTCAGAATTGAATCATGTTTTAATTTGTACGACTAATGAAAAAAGTCTATCAAATTCACTAAACTGCAATCATAAAAACCTGAATGACTCAAAAGCGATAATTGCCTAGAACTACTGTAATGAACCCCAGAAGTTGAAAAATGAATCATAATTTCAAGTCACCTAATATAACTAATGGAAAGTTTTTCCAGGCCATTTCTTTTCGCCTTTCAGTTTAGCTTCAATTGATTCCGAGAAAACAAATCAGTTGAATGGGAATACAATCAAAAATTGTGTTAGGACTGGGATTGGGGTTATCATAGAAATCTTCAATGAAGAGACGTATATCGTCAGCGAACTGATAGAAAAAAATCATGACGCAGGAATATTTTACTGATAGGAAATGTGTAAAGAGAAATAAACACTAGACCCAGAACATATTTATAGAAAACGTTTGAGGAGGTGATAGCAAAAGAAATGTTATTAATTATGAAAACTGTTTGCATTTTGATAGGTAAAAGTTAAACCAGAGAAAGCGAGATCTGAGGGATAGGAAGTGTTAAGCAGCCCATCAATGAGTCTGTCATTGTCAATATGATCCAAAATCGTAGATGGATTCACAGTTATCTAGGCAGAAGCACGACCAGTGGAGCAGCTTTTACAAAGACCATTTGTGACATTTAAAAGCGCTGTCTCAGTTGAATGGTGCTTTTGATAAGCAGATTGGTAGGAATTGAAATTGGACGCTAAAGAAGTGTGTGGCATGCATCTGGAACGAACGTCCCTTTTTATGATTTTGTAGGTAGGATTAGATGTGGGCAATAGTTGGAAGATTGAAGATTCAATATTGTTCTTTTTTTATAGAAGAAAAACTTTTGCCGTTTCATAAGAAGTTGGAAAGGTTGCTTGTGAAAAAAGAAGTTTGTCAGTTTGCAGATATTTGAAGCAATGAGGAAGAAGAAGCGTTTTCTTGCGAAATTGGGAATCAAGTCGAGAAGGAAGATACTATTGGTAGAGTTGATAAACTTATTGATTCAAACTTAGTCGTTGGTGAAAAAGTGAGTGAAGTCAAATAATAGAATTGTATAATGAGAAAATGGAGCTGAAAGTTTAACAGGAAACAATTCGTGGATAAGTTCAGATTTGTTAACAAAGGAAGTATTGAATGATTTGACATGTTGTTGGATTTCAGAGAGAGCGGCAAAGTTTTGGTGGAATTATGTGTAAGATAGTGTTGGCTTTTTTTCAAAAACTTTGAAAGTTGGGAAAACCGAAAGTGAAGCAGATTGTAAGTTATCAACACGTGACTTGTTAATTAAGAGCAGGGAATGTTGCGTGTCTATTTGCAGCTATAGAATAGATCATCAGGAACTTTTTGCCGAGCTTCGTCAAGTTAAACTTTCTTCACTCCAGGTTTCAGTTTATGCCTTTAGCCGTCAGAGCAGGGCCAGACAGTTTAAGATGCATGCTAGGTAGGAAAGTAGTCGTGCGACAAGGAAAGTGGGAATCATCCAAAAAACTCAAAGGTTTGTTGAAGAGTTTGACAACATTGTCAAGGAGATGGATGATCGAGTCAAGATTATTTGTGAGGTCATTCTGAAAAACACGTCATAGTTGAGATTTTTGTAGGTACTAAAGATAGTATATCGTGGTAAAATTGAGGGGTGAAATAATTAGTTTAAACAAAGTAAATTAAAGTAACGGACGGCATAGGCACTACAAGCTTTTGCGTAACCGGAAACGTTTTTGATTTTCTACAACCTCTTTATCACATTGATATGCTAGAAAGAATAAAAACTCCCGTCAAAGGATCATTAGAGAATTCTCCTTTTTCAAATAATTTTGTAATTAAATTGTTGAAAGTGAATTGACTGGAAGTTACTTTGCCGAAAAACATTCGTTTCTTAACTGACCGAAGATGAAATCTTCAGTTTGTCCATATTACTATTTTTAACTCTAATACTTATGCTTCAAACCATAATATGTATGCTTCCAACTCTAATACTTAGGCTTCCAACCATAACATTTATGCTTTCAAACTTTATACTTATGTTTCCCATAACAAGACCCACTTTCTTGGTGGTATTGCCTTGCCTTTTGACATAGCCCTTTCTATATTACAGTAAATAGTATTTTTAACAAGTTTTATCATTTTGGAAAAATAACCATAAAATCATCTGATCTTCCATTCAATAACCCATTTGTTAAATCACTTCTCCCTCGGAAAAACTGTCTCATGAGATAGGGAAAGATACACCAAGCTACATCAATCACTAATCAAATCAGAAATATTTTTAAAACTTTTAACAAACTTTCATTAGCTCATAGTGAAAGAGGCAGCAAAGCAATGTGGAGAACAATGAACAAACTACATGGAAAGATTCCTCCTGCAAACGCTAACCCCAACATTGATGCCGATAAAGTGAATAGTTATTTTGCTTCTATATCTAACTCATTCAACTATATTGAACCCACACATAAGTTATCAGAACCACAAAATATTAATTATATCCCATCTTCCACTGTATATTTTATTCTTAACCCCAAAAGTTGCCCTAAAGGAACAGGATCTGATGGTCTTCCAGGCTGGTTTCACAAACTTACTTCTCCCGCAATCTGTGAGCCCCTGTCGACCATCTACAACAACTGCATCAAGCAGGTATTTTTTCCAGCTCAGTGGAAAAATATTGTTATTCTCAAAACGAATATCGGTCCCAATTTGTGTTGCTTTCAAAAGTATAACGAATAAATAACAAAAAAAGTTTTAACAACTTCATTATAATTGGTAGAGTCTTGAGGTTACAATATAAATTTTCAAAATAGTTACTTATTTAGAGTCAATTAAACTGCATAAGTAAGCTATTGTATCAAAATAATTATTGAATGTATCGGCATCAGTGTTGAAGTTTGCAAGAAGATCCTTCCCACGTACTTCCGTCTGCTCCGCATTGCTTTGCTGCCTCTTCACCACAATCTACTGATAGTTTGATAAAAATTATAATAATCTTTTCGATTCGGTTACTGATAGAAGTGGAATCGTGTGTATTGTTTTTTTAATTAAATTTTTCTTTACTTTGTTTGAAAATATAAAAATTTTACTTTTTGTAGTATAAACAGAGTCAACTGAATCGAGAATATTATCCTATGTTCTTTTTTAAACTTTGATTAGAAATAATGAAAGCTGCCTGACATCGGAAAGAAGACTGATGCGGTAGTTTTGAATAGAACGTGTCTGTGCCTCTAGCATAATGCTTCGTGAGTTCTTTGTGAAGCGTAAGCTGCAGTGTTTGATTCTCGTCTAGCTCAGCTTTGAGTTTTAAAAGCAGCGACTCTAGTGAAAAACAAAAAAACGTAACATACGATAATATCCTTGACTCAGTTGATTCTGTTTATACTGCATTAAATACAAAATTTATATTTTCAAACAAGGTACAGAAAAATTTTCTGAATCTTCAATCGTGGAGCCAATTGCTGAAACGTTTCTTTGTGAAGAATTTTTCAAGAAGTAGAGATTTGTACCATCTCTTAAGAAAACATATTACAACGACTTGATAGTTCCTACAATTAATTATTTTCCTCCTTTTTTCCTTTTTAGCCTTTTCTCATTTTCACAGAAAAGTGTCTAGATATACCTTATTCTAGCAAGGCTTTTGACATTCGCTCAATTTTATGTTTTTTATGTTGGCAAACGGTATTTACATAGGCGTTGTTATACGGTATCAATGAAAGGTCTGTTTTTCAAAACAGAAAATGGTGAAATCAACAATTCTTTAAGAAACTTTTCAACATCTTCGAAATCAGTAAAAACTCTACCTTTTATACAACTTAACTTTTGTGAACTAATATTCTAAAACTTGAATTTTGAAGAGTTGATAAAAAGTTTTAATAAAGTAAATAAGAATAAAGGCTATACACGATTTTGCGAAACCGTAAACTACCACAATGTACTACCATGAAACTGTCGAACAGACTTTGACCGATGCTTAATTAATAAATCCTTGCGGAATGAGAAACTGGAACAAGGTTCTCGTCTCGGGACGCTCCGAATTTGTTTGAAGAAGCCGATCAAACTAACATCTAATATGCATATACTTGTCTGGTTTTGCAGAATTTTTTTAAAAATAAGTATGGCTTTTTCAATACTAACTCAAACAAAAGTTGAAAAGTGTGTTTTGAGAGTGGTGAAGAAATACATAGCTCGATTAAAGGTTGATGTTATTATTGATTTGAAAAAAAATTAAAAAGAAAAAGAATCAACACGCTAATTTATTCTTTTATTTAGTTCACTCACAAAATGAATGGAATTTACAATTTTCCAAAATTAAAGATCCAGATCATCAGAAGAGAATAGAAAATTATAATTTTGAGTCATTTCAGAAGAGAGATGATATGATTCATCATTAGTATCGATTTCGGGTTCTCTTTCATGCAAGGGATTGCTGATAGAAGATTTTTTCTCAAACCGATGCTATTTCACAGAAGCTGCATCTAGCACGAGAACAGTCCAAATCGTTCCATTCGAATTGATCCCCCATGAACTGGAGACAGACTTCATTACCACCCGAATTATTGGGCTCTCCTTCATGCCAGTTGGTGTACTGCTCCAAACATCCACAATCAGGAAGTTCACAATTATTGGGATCAAATGAATCAGGAGCTCGATTGAACCATGTAACATCGGATTGACACTTGATGCCTCCTATCCACACTTGTTTCTTGCCCCAGCTATTACAAGAGTCTGCAATCAAAATATGATGATGTCAATTCAACTGTTGGAGAGAATGAAAATTGTTTTTATAAATTTCACAACAAATACCTGGAACTGTGGACAAAAGCTGCAGCAAGTTATTCGTGTCATTGGCACTCTTGACTGTTGCCAAATGACCTCCGCTACTGTTGCAGTTCACTTGAGCGTTAAACCAGGAATAATGTGCCGTATCGAGTTTGTAACATTTGCCACCAGCTTCCGTGTAGTTACTTGGACAGGCTGGAAAGATTCAATTGTCAAAGTGTGCAGTGAATTGTCTCAATAAGTATATTCAATTCGATTTCGATAACCTGTTCATATCGTTTTCTCTGCGTCTCAATAAACAGTTATATTTTTGCTTCAGTTTGTGGCATTTGCAACATTTTTGTAGATTTTTCCAACGAAGTTAATTAGAGGTAATTTTTACAGAACTGAAGACAGCACGAATTGAACATAATGAATTACAATTCAACACCAAACGTGTCTTCCGAGACAGCCCAACCTGCAAACGTCTGGTCCGAAACAACCAGCACGAAGGCGAGACACACGATAAGCTTGAAGGACATCATGACTGCAATAAATGATCACAGTAAAGCTTCATGGAGCAGAAAGGTTGAACGATGTGTGTTCTAACTTTTGAAAACAGAGTATGGTTGTAAGAGTTATTAACTTGGATTCTCAATTATGGATGAGATTAATGCAATTCATCGTAAATGTATGTAACATAAGAATACCTATCGGAGGTGAAGAAGTCGAAGAGAGGAGACTGTAACTTACCGCAAACTGGAGCTTCTTTTATAGACATTTTACGCATTTTAATTTTGTTTTTCAATGAATTTCGTAGTTTTTTTCTTAAATGTGGAAAATAAATTAAATTGAAATCAATAATTCTTTCAACGTTTTACATTTCATGCAAACTTCATGTATGATAAATCACATATGATCACTCACATTGTAGTTTTGAAAGTCAAGATCCTACATTGGAGAAGCGATCAATGGGTCATTCAGTTGCAGCGAGGCTGCAATAACATAACAACGTTATGATCTTTCAGTTGCTTTCCAGAAACACAATAACAAGCGACCCCTCCCCAGTGGCAGCTGCAACACGTGTACACATTTTACACACAAAAACTCAAAATAAATTTTCAGAAGTGGAGTTATTCCCTGATTTTTGATATCGTTCAATCTCTCCAACTAATTTGAACAGTTGAAAGAAAGAAATAGGAAAGAGTATATTAACTTAAGCCGTTATTCAACGAAAAATTTAAAACAACAAAGAAGTCTAAATTGAAAAATGAATGGAAGTAATGGATCTCAAAGTAAAAATGAAGAAGCGATCAATACGTCATTAACTTGTAGCAAGACTTTGAGAATGAACCAATGTTTCTGAGAAACACAATAACAAGCGACCCCTCGCCCGTGGGAGAGGAAACACGTTTTCCCATCGTCAGCATTCGCAATTGAATTTTTTAATGGTGCATATCCTACAAACCTTTGTTGTTTCAAATATTTCCAACATTTAATTCATTCATGACTCATTCATTTGTTACTTATAGCTTAAAACATAAGGAACAAGACCATCTATCTGTTTGAAGTTCTTTTCATAGTCTTTATTAACTCAATCCCTACAATAACTCAATAAATCACGACAATGAAAGAAAGTGAACAGTACATGAGAGATTTGAAATTGATTTTGTTCATAATTATTCAAATAGCATCATGGTAAACGTGATCGATGAAAACACATGTTACATCTGCATACCTAACATGTTATTATCGAGAGTACTACTTTGAAACGCGGCAAAAAGATTATAATAAGATGATTACCAAGTTTTCTACAGAAAAAAGGAAAAAAACTGCATAAAGTAGTTGAATGTTGAATAAAAGCTTTCATTCGGAATATAATTTTGTGTAATGAAAAGTAGAAAAGCTGATTGGAATAATGAAAATCTAGTTAGTTTCTTGTGTTGTCATTCAGTTTGCAGCTATGTAAGTTGTACATAGAGATGCGATCAATTGGTCATTTAGTTGTAGCGAGGCTGCATTAAGAAAGACAACGTTGCTTCCCAGAAACACAATAACAAGCGACCTCTTCCTAATGGCAGATGCAACACGTGTACACGTTTTACACACAAATGCAACAAGTTCATTTCTATGTATGCGTTGCCAACGTGATGCAAATTATTGCAGCTGAGTTTTCATTCTTCAAATTTAACTATTTTATTTTTTTTTAATTAAATTTTTTAATTGATTTATTGTTTTAAATTAGTATTTCTCTGTGTTTAATAGTTCTTCAACTTTTTCTCTTGAGATTTGTTCATTTCGTAGGTTCAATGCTGACGTTTATGACTGATAACATTCTGTTCTCGTATATTTCAATGGTTTCTTTTTTGATTCAACTGTTTGCCGTGTTTTTTTAATATTTCAATCGTCTGTCCGCACTTGATCTAATAAAGACTATAATAAAGTTAATGACCTTTTGATCGCATCTTCATTTTTAGTTTGAGGTCATTACTTCCATTCATTATTAAATTTGGACTTCTTCGTTGTTTCAAATTTTTGTTGAATAACGGATTCAGTTAAAATACTTTTTTTATTTTTTTATTTCAATTGTTCCTAGGGATTTGTAACACTTTTCAGCGTGATTACAAGTTATTAATAAAAGCTGAAATTTCATGTTCATTATTTTCATTCATTTTTGACGTCTTCTCGTTTTAAATTTTTTGTTACATAACAGCTTGCGTTACTTTAACTTTTTTTGCTTTTATTTCGTTTGTTTCTTTTGTTTTGGAACACTTTACCAGCGTCTATCTTGATTCGCTTCAATGCCGTTATAAAATTATAATAGTAGCAAAATGAAGGACAATCAATTGAAAAAAGACTGAATTTCTCTATAATGAAAAATCTATCTATATGATTTATCTCTTTTTTGAAATTTGAACTAAAAACCCAACTATATTAAGTCTTTAGATGTTCTCATTCTTGCTGAAATATTAATAAAAGATAACTATTTTCTCTTCGAAAAACAATCCCAGGTTTAACACAATATCTGGTTGTATTTCCATTCAACTGATTTTGTATCTTCAGAATCATTTCTAAACTAAACTGAAAAGCAGAATAGAAATAGCTTAAATAAAACATTCCAATAGTTATTTTATGTGATTTTAAGTTATGATTCATTTATCAATTTTTTCTTTCGAGTTTTTTTATCTTTTAATGTAAGATTACAGTTTGGTGAATTTGACAGAACATTCTCCATTAGTCATTCAATGTAAACTATGATTCAAGTCTAAATTTTTTATAATCATCATTTTGATTCTAAAGTCAAATTGACAGGCAATAGATAGTTCTCATGACAAACAGTTATTGTTAATTTCAATTTTCTTATTATTTCGATTGTTCACCATATCCTCTACCATTCCCAGCGTCTAAAAATTCCTTCAATAAACACTGAAAAAACTTGTCTTGCGAGAGAACTCAGTTGTAAATGTTGTTGATGGGAACACGTGTTGCATCTGTCCCTGGGAAGGGGTCGCTTGTTATTGTGTTTCTCGGAGGCAACTGAAAGGTCATAACGTTGTTTTCTCATAGTAGCTTCGCTAAAACTAAATGAAACTAACTAGATTTTCATCCTTTCAACCAGCTTTTAAATTTTCATTACACAAAATTATATTCCGAATCAAAGATTTTATTCAATATTCAACTACTTATGTAGTTTTTTTTTCTTTTTTTCGGAACGCAGATTGCAAATTATATTTTTTTAAATATCAGAAAGATCGTATTTTCTATATAATATTATCAAACATGATAATATTGGGAATTGTACGTGGAACGCAGCAAGATACCCACTATATTGCAAAGATTATCGATTCCAATTTATTTTATTTTTTCTAAATAAAAAAAAATAATACCGAGTAAGAATTTTTTGAAATAGCTCATAATTGATCGAATCTCAACTGTATGGGAAAAGTTTCTAAAAAATTAAAAATATCTCGCTGCTTTGATTATAATTGAAACTGTCAATTTGCCGATTGCATCAGTTAAGTAATGTGGAAAACCTCACAGAAAATTAAGTTTCGATAATTTTTTTAAGTTAATTAGCAAGGTGTGAGAGGTTGAGAATAGTTTCAACGGGGTTACCGAGAAAAAGAGAAAAGGGGTGTTTCCCTCTTGGGAAGAATTACATTCGTCGATGGAACACGTGTTACATCTTCCATTCTCCATTAGTTGTTTGATGTGGTTACAATTTATGAAGAAATGCCAAGTTTTTAAAGTTCATTGATTTCTTTCAATTTTTGAGGTTTGTTTTTCAAGTTTGTTGTTACATAACAGCTTATGTTGAATTAACTTTTATCATTCATTTGGCTTGTTTTTGGGCTTTGTGACAATTAAAAGCATCTGCCTCGATTTGCTTCAATGGAAACTATGGAGAAATACTAGAAGCAAATTGAAGGATAACCCATTGAACAAATCTGAACATCTCTATAATGGACTGTTTATCAATTTCATATTTTTCGATTTTTGAAATAAACACAAAAAAACAACGACAGTAACTTCTTCAATATTATTGATGAGATATTAATAATAAAAAAGCGATTTTTTCTTAAATGCCTTTCAAAAGAAATTGAGTTTTTCAATTATCTGCTTTTTTCAAATTGATTCGATTGAAAGACATCAAAAAAGAGCTGGAAATAATTCCACTTTTGAAAGTTTCACGTGATTTTTTTGTGTGTGAAACGTGTTCACGTGTTTCATCTGCCAGTGGGAAAGGGTCGCTTGTTGTTGTGTTTCTCGGAGGCAACTGAAAAAGCATGAAGTTGTTTTTTTATTTTGCAGCCTCGCTTCAACTAAATGACCCATTGATCGCATCTTCAATGTATCATCTTGCTTTTCAAAGCTACACTGTGAATGATCATACAGGAAGTTTGCATGAAATGTAAAACGTTGAAAGAATTATTGATTTCAATTTAATTTATTTGCCAAATTTAAAAAAAAAAAACAACGAAATTCATTGAAAAACAAAATAAAATGCGTAAAATGTCTATAAAAGAAGCTCCAGTTTGCGGTAAGTTACAGTCTCCTCTCTTCGACTTCTTCACCTCCGACAGGTATTCTTATGTTACATACATTTACGATGAATTGCATTAATCTCATCCATAATTGAGAATCCAAGTTAATAACTCTTACAACCATACTCTTTCTCCAAATTTCAAACACACTTCGTTAAACCTCCTTGCTCCATGAAGCTTTCCCGTGATCATTTATTGCAGTCATGATGTCCTTCAAGCTTATAGTGTGTCTCGCCTTCGTGCTAATTGTTTTGGACCAGACGTTTGCAGGTTGGGCAGTCTCAAGAGAGAAGTTTTATGTTAAATTACAACTCATTCTGTTCAATTTGTGCTGTCTTCAGTTTTGTAAATATTACTTCTCATTAATTTCGTTGAAACAAACCCCAAAAACATTACAAATTTTACGAATTGAAGCAAGCGTATCACTTTTTAAGAAAACGCTAAGAAAAAAAAGTGAAGAGATTATCAAAATCGAATTTTTATAATAATTGAAACAATTCACTTAACACAATGACAATTGCCTCCTTCCAGCCTGTCCAAGTAACTACACGGAGGCTGGTGGCAAATGTTACAAGCTTGTTACTGCACATTATTCCTGGTTTAACGCTCAAGTGAACTGCAACAGTAGCGGAGGTCATTTGGCAACAGTCAAGAGTGCCAATGACACGAATAACTTGCTGCAGCTTTTATCCACAGTTCCAGGTAGTTGTTGTGAAGTATATAAAACAATTTTCAGTTTTTCCAACTGTTGGACTGATATCATCATATTTCGATTGCAGACTCTTGTAATAACTGGTACCTGAAACAATTGTGGATAGGAGCCATCAAGTGTCAATCCGATGTTGTATGGTTCAATCAAGCTCCTGCTTCATTTGATCCCAATAATTGTGGACTTCCTGATTGTGGATGTTTGGATCAGTACACCAACTGGAGGCAAGGAGAGCCCAATAATCATCGTGGTAATGAAGTCTGTCTCCAGTTCATGGGGGATAAATTCGAATGGAACGATTTGAATTGTTCTTGGGCTAGATGCAGCTTTTGTGAAATAGCAGCGATTTGAAATGCAGTTTTCCACCAGCAATCCCTTGCATGAAAGAGAACCTGGATTCGACACTTTTAATGAATCATCTTATCACTCATTTAAAATGTCTTAAATTTATAAAGTTTGACATCTTTTCTGATGATTTGGCTCTTCAATTTAGAGAAATTGAAAAGTCATTTTTTTTGGAAATTAACTAAATAAAAGAATATGTGAGCGTGTTGATTTTTTTTCATTTTGAGTTTTTTCACAAATTAAAAAAACCATCAGTCTTTAATCAAACTATGTATTTTCTCATCATTCTCAAAACAAACTTTTCAAATTTTTGTCAAGTTAGTAATAGAAAATTCTTACTTATTCATCTGATTTTTTTGTAAAAGCAAATGAGTATATGGAAATTAGATGTGAGTTTGATCAGCTTCTTCAAACGGAATCATGAAGGAAATGGTCGATGCGAACACATGTTACATCTGCATATCAAACGTGATATTATTGAGAGTACTACTTGGAACGCAACATGATACCCACTTTATCAAAAGGAATGTCGATTCCAATTTAAACTTTCAAAAGTATAACGAATAAACAACAAAAAGAGTTCTAAAAAATTTCTTATACTTGGTGGAGTCTTCAATTTTGAATATAAATTTTTGAAATAGTTACTTATTCAAAGTCAATTAAACTGGATGATTAAGCTATTGTATCAATACAATTATTGAAGCTATCGGTATCAGTGTTGAAGTTTGTAAGAAGATCCTTCCCACGTACTTTGTTCCGTCTGCTCCGCATTGCTATGCTGTTCCTTCACTAAATGCTACTGATAGTTTGATAAAATTTCAAATAATTATTTCAATCTCGTTACTGATAGACGTGGCTTGGTGTCCATTCTTATTTTTCATTGAAAAAATTAGCTTCACGAAAAAAGATTCAGAAAACTTTATTGTAATTTGTTCAAAAAAAATAAAACTTTTATTTACTGAAGTATCAACAAAATCAAATGACTCGGGGATATTTTCGTATGTTATCTTCAAACCTTTGATGAGAAATAATGAAAGCTGCAAAAAATAAATTGGAGTCGATAATCTTATCGATATAGTGGGTATCATGCTGCGTTCCACGTACACTTCACAATATTATAATGTTTGATAATATTTGATAGAAAAGTACGATCTTCGTGATTTTTATTCCAGCATAATATGAAATCTGAGTTTTGAAAAAGATAAAAAACTACATAAAGTCTTTGAATGTTAATTAATATTTTTGATTTGGGAAATTTTAAAGAAAATCTTTGATTTGGGAAATTATTTTGTGTAACAAAAGGTGAAAAAACGGTTTGGAAGAATGAAAATCTAGTTAGTTTCTTGTGTTGTCATTCAGCTTGAAGCTATGTAAGTTGTACATAGAGATGCGATCAAATGGTCATTTAGTTGTAGCGAAGCTGCTATGAGAAAACAACGTTATGACCTTTCAGTTGCCTCCGAGAAACACAATAACAAGCGACCCCTTCCCAGGGGCAGATGCAACACGTGTTCCCATCAACAACATTTACAACTGAGTTCTCTCGAAAGACAAGTTTTTTCAGTGTTTATTGAAGGAATTTTCAGACGCTGGGAATTGTAGAGGATATGGTGAACAATCGAAATAATAAGAAAATTGAAATTAACAATAACTGTATGTCATGTGAACTATCTATTGCCTGTCAATTTGACTTTAGAATCAAAATGATGATTATAAAAAATTTAGACTTGAATCATAGTTTACATTGAATGACTAATGGAGAATGTTCTGTCAAATTCACCAAACTGTAATCTTACATTAAAAGATAAAAAAACTCGAAAGAAAAAATTGATAAATGAATCATAACTTAAAATCACATAAAATAACTATTGGAATGTTTTATTTAAGCTATTTCTATTCTGCTTTTCAGTTTAGTTTAGAAATGATTCTGAAGATACAAAATCAGTTGAATGGAAATACAACCAGATATTGTGTTAAACCTGGGATTGTTTTTCGAAGAGAAAATAGTTATCTTTTATTAATATTTCAGCAAGAATGAGAACATCTAAAGACTTAATATAGTTGGGTTTTTAGTTCAAATTTCAAAAAAGAGATAAATCATATAGATAGATTTTTCATTATAGAGAAATTCAGTCTTTTTTCAATTGATTGTCCTTCATTTTGCTACTATTATAATTTTATAACGGCATTGAAGCGAATCAAGATAGACGCTGGTAAAGTGTTCCAAAACAAGAGAAACAAACGAAATAAAAGCAAAAAAAGTTAAAGTAACGCAAGCTGTTATGTAACAAAAAATTTAAAACGAGTAAACGTCAAAAATGAATGAAAATAATGAACATCAAATTTCAGCTTTTATTAATAACTTGTAATCACGCTGAAAAGTGTTAAAAATCCCTAAGAACAATTGAAATAAAAAAATAAAAAAAGTATTTTAACTGAATCCGTTATTCAACAAAAATTTGAAACAACGAAGAAGTCCAAATTTAATAATGAATGGAAGTAATGACCTCAAACTAAAAATGAAGATGCGATCAAAAGGTCATTAACTTTATTATAGTCTTTATTAGATCAAGTGCGAACAGACGATTGAAATATTAAAAAAACACGGCAAACAGTTGAATCAAAAAAGAAACCATTGAAATATACGAGAACAGAATGTTATCAGTCATAAACGTCAGCATTGAACCTACGAAATGAACAAATCGCAGAGAAAAAGTTGAAGAACTATTAAACACAGAGAAATACTAATTTAAGAGAATAAATCAATTAAAAAATTTAATTTAAAAAAAATAAAATAGTTAAATTTGAAGAATGAAAACTCAGCTGCAATAATTTGCATCACGTTGGCAACGCATACATAGAAATGAACTTGTTGCATTTGTGTGTAAAACGTGTACACGTGTTGCATCTGCCATTAGGAAGAGGTCGCTTGTTATTGTGTTTCTGGGAAGCAACGTTGTCTTTCTTAATGCAGCCTCGCTACACCTAAATGACCAATTGATCGCATCTCTATGTACAACTTGCATAGCTGCAAGCTGAATGACAACACAAGAAACTAACTAGATTTTAATTCTTCCAACCAGCTTTATTACGTTTCATTACACAAAATTATATTCCGAATCAAAGCTTTTATTCAACATTCAACTACTTCATGCAGTTTTTTTCCTTTTTTCTGATCTTAAATTTCAAATTATAGTGGAGTAAAAATCAGAAAGATTTTACCTTTCTATTAGTTTGATTTGAGAGATCATGCATAAGTATATGCGAAATTTATATATGATTCCTTCTATAAAATTGAAACTGAATCATGAAGGAGATGATCGATGAGAACACATGATACATCTGCATATCAAACATGATATTATTGGAAGTACTACCTGCAACACAGCATGATACTCACTATATCGATAAGATTATCGATTCCAATTTATTTTATTTAAATTAAAAAAAATACCGACTAAGAATTTTAACAAACTGCTCATAATTGTTCTAATCTCAACAGTATAGAAAAAAAGTTTCTGAAAAATAAAAATGATCTTGGTGCTTCGATTAGAAATGTTCTCGTCTCGGAACGCTCTGAATCTGTTTGAAGAAGCCGACCAAACTTACATTTAATATGCATATACTTGTCTAGTTTTGCAGGATAAAAAACTTATAAATAAGTACGACTTTTTTACTAATAACTCAAACAAAATTTTAAAAGTATGTTTTAGGAATGATGACAAAATAAATAGTTTGATTGAAGATTGATTATTAATTTGAAAAAAAACTCGAAAGAAAAAGAATAAAACAAAGTAGAAGCGATAATCGTATCGATATAGTGGGCAGCATGATGGGTTCAGAGTAGTGCTCTCAATAATATCATGTTTGATATCCAGTTGTAACATGCGTCTTAGTTGATCACGTCCTCATGAATATCTTTTTTTGGAGAACCAGAGCATTGATATGAAGCAAGCATTATGAAATTCTTCAATTTAAATTGTTTTTTTTGTCTGGACGAATGCAATGTCTCGAAATCTATATGTATCGAATTTGACTGGAAAAATTATTTTAGCACAAATGGGATCTTGTAGGGTTGATTCGAAAATCTTTCACAGTTGTTAAACGAGTTTTTAAATTATTATGCTTGCTGTAGAAAACTTGGTAATCATCTTATTATAATCTTTTTGCCGCGTTTCAAAGTAGTACTCTCGATAATAACATGTTAGGTATGCAGATGTAACATGTGTTTTCATCGATCACGTTTACCATGAGGCTATTTGAATAATTATGAACAAAGGCAATTTCAAATCTCTCATGTACTGTTCACTTTCATTGTCGTGATTTATTGAGTTATTGTAGGGTTTGAGTTAATGAAGACTATGAAAAGAATTTCAAACAGATTGATGGTCTTGTTCCTTATGTTTTAAGCTATAAGAAACAAATGAATGAGTCATGAATGAATTAAATGTTGGAAATATTTGAAACAACAAAGGTTTGTAGGATATGCACCATTAAAAAATTCAATTGCGAATGCTGACGATGGGAAAACGTGTTTCCTCTCCCACGGGCGAGGGGTCGCTTGTTATTGTGTTTCTCAGAAACATTGGTTCATTCTCAAAGTCTTGCTACAAGTTAATGACCTATTGATCGCTTCTTCATTTTTACTTTGAGATCCATTACTTCCATTCATTTTTCAATTTAGACTTCTTTGTTGTTTTAAATTTTTCGTTGAATAACGGCTTAAGTTAATATACTCTTTCCTATTTCTTTCTTTCAACTGTTCAAATTAGTTGGAGAGATTGAACGATATCAAAAATCAGGGAATAACTCCACTTCTGAAAATTTATCTTGAGTTTTTGTGTGTAAAATGTGTACACGTGTTGCAGCTGCCACTGGGGAGGGGTCGCTTGTTATTGTGTTTCTGGGAAGCAACTGAAAGATCATAACGTTGTTATGTTATTGCAGCCTCGCTGCAACTGAATGACCCATTGATCGCTTCTCCAATGTAGGATCTTGACTTTCATAACTACAATGTGAGTGATCATAAGTGATTTATCATACATGAAGTTTGCATGAAATGTAAAACGTTGAAAGAATTATTGATTTCAATTTAATTTATTTTCCACATTTAAGAAAAAAACAACGAAATTCATTGAAAAACAAAATTAAAATGCGTAAAATGTCTATAAAAGAAGCTCCAGTTTGCGGTAAGTTACAGTTTCCTCTCTTCGACTTCTTCACCTCCGATAGGTATTCTTATGTTACATACATTTACGATGAATTGCATAAATCTCATCCATAATTGAGAATCCAAGTTAATAACTCTTACAACCATACTCTGTTTTCAAAAGTTAGAACACACATCGTTCAACCTTTCTGCTCCATGAAGCTTTACCGTGATCATTTATTGCAGTCATGATGTCCTTCAAGCTTATCGTGTGTCTCGCCTTCGTGCTGGTTGTTTCGGACCAGACGTTTGCAGGTTGGGCTGTCTCGAAAGACACGTTTGGTGTTGAATTGTAATTCATTATGTTCAATTCGTGCTGTCTTCAGTTCTGTAAAAATTACCTCTAATTAACTTCGTTGGAAAAATCTACAAAAATGTTGCAAATGCCACAAACTGAAGCAAAAATATAACTGTTTATTGAGACGCAGAGAAAACGATATGAACAGGTTATCGAAATCGAATTGAATATACTTATTGAGACAATTCACTGCACACTTTGACAATTGAATCTTTCCAGCCTGTCCAAGTAACTACACGGAAGCTGGTGGCAAATGTTACAAACTCGATACGGCACATTATTCCTGGTTTAACGCTCAAGTGAACTGCAACAATAGCGGAGGTCATTTGGCAACAGTCAAGAGTGCCAATGACACGAATAACTTGCTGCAGCTTTTGTCCACAGTTCCAGGTATTTGTTGTGAAATTTATAAAAACAATTTTCATTCTCTCCAACAGTTGAATTGACATCATCATATTTTGATTGCAGACTCTTGTAATAGCTGGGGCAAGAAACAAGTGTGGATAGGAGGCATCAAGTGTCAATCCGATGTTACATGGTTCAATCGAGCTCCAGATTCATTTGATCCCAATAATTGTGAAGTTCCTGATTGTGGATGTTTGGATCAGTACACCAACTGGCATGAAGGAGAGCCCAATAATTCGGGTGGTAATGAAGTCTGTCTCCAGTTCATGGGGGATCAATTCGAATGGAACGATTTGGACTGCTCTCGTGCTAGATGCAGCTTCTGTGAAATAGCAGCGATTTGAGAAGAAACCTTCTATCAGCAATCCCTTGCATGAAAGAGAACCCGAAATCGATACTAATGATGAATCATATCATCTCTCTTCTGAAATGACTTAAAATTATAATATTTTATTCTCTTCTGATGATCTGGATCTTTAATTTTGGAAAATTGTAAATTCCATTCATTTTGTGAGTGAAGTAAATAAAAGAATAAATTAGCGTGTTGATTCTTTTTCTTTTTAACTTTTTTTCAAATCAATAATAACATCAACTTTTAATCGAGCTATGTATTTCTTCATCAATCTCAAAACACACTTTTCAACTTTTGTTTGAGTTAGTATTGAAAAAGCCATACTTATTTTTAAAAAAATTCTGCAAAACCAGACAAGTATATGCATATTAGATGTTAGTTTGATCGGCTTCTTCAAACAGATTTGGAGCGTCCCGAGACGAGAACATTGTTCCAGTTTCTCATTCCGCAAGGATTTATTAATTAAGCATCGGTCAAAGTCTGTTCGACAGTTCCATGGTAGTACATTGTGGTAGTTTACGGTTTCGCAAAATCGTGTATAGCCGTTATTCTTATTTACTTTATTAAAACTTTTTATCAACTCTTCAAAATTCAAGTTTTCGAATATTAGTTCACAAAAGTTAAGTTGTATAAAAGGTAGAGTTTTTACTGATTGCGAAGATGTTGAAAAGTTTTTTAAAGAATTGTTGATTTCACCATTTTCTGTTTTGAAAAACAGACCTTTCATTGATACCGTATAACAACGCCTATGTAAATACCGTTTGCCAACATAAAAAACATAAAATTGAGCGAATGTCAAAAGCCTTGCTAGAATAAGGTATATCTAGACAGACTTCTCTGTGGAAATGAGAAAAGGCTAAAAAGGAAAAAAGGAGAAAAAAAAATTAATTGTAGGAACTATCAAGTCGTTGTAATATGTTTTCTTAAAAGATGGTACAAATCTCTACTTCTTGAAAATATTCTTCACAAAGAAACGATTCAGCAATTGGCTCCACGATTGAAGATTCAGAAAATTTTTCTGTACCTTGTTTGAAAATATAAATTTCGTATTTAATGCAGTATAAACAGAATCAACTGAGTCAAGGATATTATCGTATGTTACGTTTTTTTGTTTTTCACTAGAGTTGCTGCTTTTAAAACTCAAAGCTGAGCTAGACGAGAATCAAACACTGCAGCTTACGCTTCACAAAGAACTCAAGAAGCATTATGCTAGAGGCACAGACTCGTTCTATTCAAAACTACCGCCTCAGTCTTCTTTCCGATGTCAGGCAGCTTTCATTATTTCTAATCAAAGTTTAAAAAAGAACATAAGATAATATTCTCGATTCAGATGATTCTGTTTATACTACAAAAAGTATAATTTTTATATTTTCAAAGTAAAGAAAAATTTAATTAAAAAAACAATACACACGATGCCACTCCTATCAGTAACCAAATCGAAAAGATTATTATAATTTTTATCAAACTATCAGTAGATTCTGGTGAAGAGGCAGCAAAGCAATGCGGAGCACACGGAATTACGTGGAAAGGATCTCTTTGCAAACTTCAACACTGATGCCGATACATTCAATAATTATTTTGATACAATAGCTTACTTATACAGTTTAATTGACTCTAAATAAGTAACTATTTTGAAAATTTATATTGTAACCTCAAGACTCTACCAATTATAATGAAGTTGTTAAAACCTTTTTCGTTATTTATTCGTTATACTTTTGAAAGCAACACAAATTGGGACCGATATTCGTTTTGATATAGTGGGTATCATGCTGCTTTCCAAGTAGTATTCTCAATAATATCACGTTTGATATGCAGAAGTAACATGTGTTCTCATCGACCATCTCCTTCATGATTCCGTTTGAAGAAGCTGATCAAACTCTCATTTAATTTGCATATACTCATCTAATTTTTCAAACAAAAAAGATGAATAAGAATGGCTTTTTTTACTACTAACTTGGACCAAAGTTAAAAAGTGTGTTTTGAGAATGATGAAGAAAGGCATAGCTTAATTAAAGATTGATGGATTAGTTGATTTGATAAAAAATTCAAAATGGAAAAAAGTAACACGCTCATTAATCTTTTTATTCAGTTCACTTCTGAATAAAATTGAATTTCCAATTTTCTTTAATAGCTAGCTCATCAGAAGAGAAGTTAAATTTTATAATTTCAAGTCAGTTTAAATGAGTGTTGATATGATCCAGTTAAAGTGTTGAATCCAGGTTTTCCTTCATGCGAGAGATTGCTGGTGAATGAATTCATTTCAAATCGCTGCTGGTTCCCAAAAGCTGTATCTAGCCCAAGAAAATCTCAAATCGATCCATTCGAATTGATCCCTCATGAACTGGAGACAGACTTCATTACCACGATGATTATTGAATTCTCCTTGCCTCCAGTTGGTGTACTGATCCAAACATCCACAATCAGGAAGTTCACAGTTATTGGGATCAAATGAAGCAGGAGCTTGATTGAACCATACAACATCGGATTGACACTTGATGCCTCTTGTCCACAATTGTTTCAGGTTCTAGCCATTACAAGAATCTGCAATTGAACTATGATGATGTCAGTCCAACAGTTGGAAAGACTGAAAATTGTTTTATATACTTCACAACAACTACCTGGAACTGTGGATAAAAGCTGCAGCAAGTTGTTCGTGTCATTGGCACTCTTGACTGTTGCCAAATGACCTCCGCTACTGTTGCAGTTAGTTCACTTGAGCGTTAAACCAGGAATAATGTGCATTAACAATCTTTTAACATTTGCCACCAGCCTACGTGTAGCCACTTGGACAGGCTGTAAAAACTCAATTGTCAATGTGTGCAGTGAATTGTTTCAATAATTGTATTGACTGATTTTGATAACCTGTTCACTTCGTTCTCTTTGTATTTCATTAAGCAGTAATTATGTTTGTTTTAATTTGTGTCGTTTCAAACGTATTTATGGCTTGCTTCAAATAAATGAATGAGAAACGAAATTTGCAACATTGTAGACAGTTTAGCCTAAGCAGAATGAGTCACAATGCAACATAAAACATGTTTTTTGAGACTGCCCAACCTGCGAACGTCTGGTTCGAAACAACCAGCACGAAGACCAACGTGCCCTGAGTTCTTACGCATTGATCATTAAAATAACAAAATTATCAAAACTGACTTTTTTGTAATGTTTTCCGGATGACTTAACTGAAGCATTCGGCAAATTGAAAATTTCAATTCTAATCAAAGCACCGAAGATATTTTTTATTTTTCAAAAAAAAGCTTTGATAATGTTGAGATTGGATCAATTATAAGAACTTTGTTAGAATTTTTCTTCGGTGTTTTGTTGTTTTTAATTTAAAAAAAGAATATTTCGGAACCGATAATCTTTTCGATATAGTGGCAATAACATAACAACGTTATGATCTTTCAGTTGCTTCCCAGAAACACAATAACAAGCGACCCTTCACCAGTGGCTGAAGCAACACGTGCACAAGTTTTACACAAAACATAAATTACGTTAAATTTTCAAAAGTGGAAATATTCCAAGTTCATATTTGATGTTTTCCAATTTAACCAAACTACAACAATCAGAAAATAAAAAAACTCAAAATCCTTCGAAACACAAATAAAATGTTTTAAAGAGAAAATAGTTTTTTATTCATTAATATGTCATCATGAATGAGAACATCGAAGGAGTTATCATCGTTGTGTTTTTTTGTTTGAATTTCGAAAAATATAGAAATGAAATCGAGTGATTTTTCATTATAGAGATGTTCAGATTTCGTTCAATGGGTTATCATTCAGTTTGCTACTATTATTTCTTCATAGACGGCATTGAAGCGAGTTAAGACAGACGCTGGTGAACTTTTACGAAACAAGAGGAACAAACGAAATAAAAGCAAAAAAAGTTAAAGTAAGGCAAGCTGTCGTGTAACAAAAAATTTAAAACGAAAGTCAAAAGTTAAATAAAAATGATGAACAAAGAATTTCAGCTTTCATTCATAACTTTTAACCACGCTGAAAATTGTTACAAAGCATTAGGAACAATTGAAATAAAGAAATAGAAAAAGTTTTATTCACTTAAACTGTTATAAAAATAAGAAATTTAAAACAACGAAAAAGTCTAAAATGGAAATTGAATGGAAGTAATGGATCTCAAAATAAAAATGAAGAAGCGATCAATACGTCATTAACTTGTAGCAAGACTTTGAAAACGAACCAATGTTTCTGAGAAACACAATAACAAGCGACCCCTCGCCCGTGGGAGAGGAAACACGTTTTCCCATCGTCAGCATTCGCAATTGAATTTTTTAATGGTGCATATCCTACAAACCTTCGTTGTTTCAAACTTTTCCAACATTTAATTCATTCATGACTCATTCATTTGTTGCATCTGCCACTGGGGATGGGTGGCTTGTTGTTGTGTTTCTCGGAAGCAACAGAAAGATCATAAGGTTGTTTTGTTTTCGCTACGAACGAATGACTTAATGATCGCATCTTTTTTTCTACACTCTCCATTGAAGCAAATCCAGACAAACGCTGGAAATGGCTCACATATGGCGAATAATCAAAATAGCAAAAACTAAAACCGACAAATAACTGAATGCCATACGATTTGTCAAGTGCCTGTTACGAAAATCAAAACTTGACTATAGAAGCAAATTTATGAATCTGAAATATTTAAAATTGAGTAGTTGTTCATATCGAATGACTGTTAGAGAATGTTTTCTCAAATTAACCACGACTGGAATGTTGAAACGTTTTTAAAAATTCAAAATTTATAGCCGTTAAACTAATTTACTTTATTACAACTTTTTTATCAACTATTCGAAATTCAAATTTTTGTATTGGTTTTAAAAATGTTAATTTTCATAAATTGTATAACTTTTACTGATTGCGAAGATGTTAAAAAGTTTTTAAAAAAATTGTTGAATCAGCCATTTCCTGTTTTGAAAAACAGACATTGCAGTGAAACCGTATTACAAGGCCTAAAACTTTCTTTAGAACTGAGAATTTAAATCAAATTGGAGTAAAAACCATAAAGATCGTACTTTTCTATTAGTTTACTTTGAGAAATCATGCATAAGTATATGCGAAATTTATATGTGATTTCTTCTATAGAAATTGAAACTGAATCATGAAGGAGATGGTCGATGAGAACACATGTTACATCTGCATATCAAACATGATATTATTGGGACTACTACTTTTGCAACGCAGCATGATACCTGCTATATCGGAAAGATTATTGATTCAAATTTATTTTGTTATTTAAAATAAAACAAAAAAAAAGATTAGAAATTCTAATGTGAAACTGAACTGAAAGACAGAGAAGAAATAGCTTGAAAAAACTTTCCAATGGTTATATTATGTGATTTCAAGTAATGATTCAATTTTCAACTTCTGGGGTTCATTTATGTACTTCTAGACAACATTTGCTTCCGAACTTTTTAAGTTTTATTTTTATCTCCATTAATCGTACAATATAAATTATGATTCAATTCTGAAATTTTGAGAATCATCATTTTGAATCTTGAGTCAAATCGACAGGCAATTGTCAGTTTTTATGACATTCTATTAAGGTTGATTTCCATTTTTCTATTATTCTGATTGTTCACCACTTCTTCTACTATTTTCAGAGTCTAAAATAATTGTTTCAATAAAGACTTCGAAAATAGTTTGCGTGTTTCATTTGACAATGGGGAAGGGTCGCTTGTTAATGAGTTTCTCGAAAGCAACTGAAATATCATAACGTTGTTTTTTTCTTGCGGCCTCGCTACAACTAAATGACCAATTGATCGCATCTCTATGTACAACTTACATAGCTGCAAGCTGAATGACAACACAAGAAACTAACTAGATTTTCATTCTTCCAATCAGTTTAAATTTTAATTTTTAATTTTCATTCTGATGAGCTGGCTCTTTAATTTGAAAAATTAAGTGTTTCATTTTGTTTGGAAGTGATTCAAAGAAGAGTAGGAGTTAGCCTATTGAGTTTTTTCATTTCAACTATTTATTCAAATCAACAATAGCAGCAAGCTCCAATTAAGCTTTGTATTTCGTTACCTTTCTTAAAACATAAAAAATATCCTTTACCATTTTCAGCGTCTAAAAAATGTTTCAATTGAGACTACAAAAGAAATCTCAGTCGAGAAAACTCAGTTGTATATGTTGTTCAAGAGAACACGTGTTGTATCTGCCACTGGGGAGGGGTCGCATGTTATTGTGTTTCTCGGAAGCAACTGAAAGATCATAAAGTTGTTATGTTATTTCAGCCTCGCTGCAACTGAATGACCCATTGATCGCATCTCCAATGTAGGATCTGACTTTCATAACTACAATGTGAGTGATCATATGTGATTTATCATACATGTAGTTTGCATGAAATGTAAAACGTTGAAAGAATTATTGATTTCAATTTAATTTTTTTTCCACATTTAAAAAAAAAACAACGAAATTCATGGAAAAACAAAATTAAAATGCGTAAAATGTCTATAAAAGAAGCTCCAGTTTGCAGTGATTTACAGTCACCTTTCTTCGACTTCTTCACCTCCGACAGGTATACTTGTTACATACATTTGTGATGAATTGCATTTATCTCATCCATAAATGAGAATCCAACTTAATAACTTTCACAACCATACTTTGTCTCTAAAACTCCGAACACACTTCGTTAAACCTCTCTGCTCCATGAAGCTTTACTGTGATCATTTATTGCAGTCATGATGTCCTTCAAGCTTATCGTGTGTCTCGCCTTCGTGCTAGTTGTTTCGGACCAGACGTTTGCAGGTTGGGCAGTCTCAAGAGAGATGTTTGATTTTGAATTACAACTCATTCTGTTCAATTTGTGCTGTCTTCACTTTTGTAAATATTACTTCTCCATAAATTCGCTGAAGCAAACCACAAAAACGTTTGAAATGAGACAAATTAAAACCAATAATTACTGCTCAATGAAACGCTGAGAAAACGAAGTGAAAAGGTTATCAAAATCAAATTAAATATAATTATTGAAACAATTTACTGAAACATTGACAAATGATTCATTCCAGCCTGTCCAAGCGGCTACACGGAGTCTGGTGGTAAATGTTATCAGCTTGTTACTAAAGATTTATCATGGTATAACGCTCAACTGAACTGCAACAATAGCGGAGGTCATTTGGCAACAGTCAAGAGTGCCAATGACACGAATAACTTATTGCAGCTTATATCCACAGTTCCAGGTAGTTGTTGTATAATCTATAAAAACAATTATTGGTCTTTTTAATTGTTGAACTGACATTATCATATTTCGGTTGCAGCCTCTTGCAAACTCTATGGCGTTCACCAAGTGTGGATAGGTGCCATCAAGTGTCAATCCGATGTGGTATGGTTTAATAAAGCTCCTGCTTCATTTGATCCCAATAATTGTGAACTTCCTGATTGTGGATGTTTGGATCAGTACACCAACTGGAAGCAAGGAGAGCCCAATAATTCGGGTGGTAATGAAATCTGTCTCCAGTTCATGGGGGATCAATTCCAATGGAACGATATGAACTGCGATCTTGCAAGATGCAGCTTTTGTGAAGTAGCAGCAATTTGAAATAACCTTGTCTTTTAGCAGCCCTTTGCATGCAGGAACACCTGGATTCGATACTTTCAATAAATCATATCATCACTCAGTTTAAATTATAAACTATAATTTTTAATTTTCATTTTGATGAGCCTAATCCTTAATTTGAAAAATTAAGTGTTTCATTTTGTTTGGAAGTGATTCAAATAAATGTAGAAATCAGCCTATTGAGTTTTTTCATTTCAACTATTTATTCAAATCAACAATAGCATCAACCTCCAATCAAGCTTTGTATTTCGTTACCTTTCTTAAAACACACTCTTCAAATTTGTTCTTCTTTAGTAGTCAAAAGTTTCATACTTTTCTATTCGTACTGTTTGCAACTTAAGATAAGTATATGCAAATTAGAAGTGAGTTTGATCAGATTCTTCAAACGGAATCATGAAGGAGATGGTCGATGAGAACACATGTTACATCGGCATATCAAACGTGATATTATTGAGAGTACTACTTGCCACGCAGCATGATACCCACTATATTGGAAAGACTATTGATTCCAATTTTTTTTATTTTCGAAATTAAAACAATAAAATACTCAACAAATCTCCAAAAAGTTCTCATAAGTGGCAAATCTAAATAGTGTAGAGAATCATTTTGAATAGATAAATAAAAGTGTAGCATCAAGTAGAAGTGGAAGTGTCCCTGCTCTGGATGGCGTATGAAGTGTTTTGAAAGACTTAACAAAAGATCAGTGCTTTTAAATTTCAATGTATTTCATAGCTACACTGTAACATTTTGAGCTTCTTTTTGCATTATTATGAATGAAATCCTTTTTTCGTATATAACATCCATGTTTTCCCTACCTCAGTTTCATTCTTCGGTGCTTTTTTTTCATAGTCTTTATTGAAGCAAAGTCAGACAAACGCTGAAAATGGCACAAAGCATGTTAAACAATCAAAATGAAAGAAAAAAAATCAACAATAACTGATTGTCATAAGAATTTATCTATTCTAATCAAATGAATTAAGAGAAATTTAAAGCACAATAACTGAACGCCTTCACGAAACCGGAAATGGTTCACACTTTTTTTTTGTCTTTTTCTATGTATATAACATATATAAATGAGGCAGAGGAGAAATAGCTTGAATGAATTTTGCAATAGTTATAGCTTGTTATTTAGAGTTATGATTCAACTTTCAACTTTTGGGGATCATTAAAATTATTCTAGGCAATTTTTGCTTTCGAATTTACAAGCTTTCATTTTAAGATTACAGTTTGGTGAATTCGACAGAACATTTTTCATTAGTCATTCAATGTTAACTATGATTCAATTCTGAATTTTTTATAATCATCATTTTGATTCTAAAGTCAAATCGACAGGCAATAGATAGTTCTCATGAAATTTCTTATTGTTGATTTCAACTTTCTTATTATTCCGATTGTTCACCATATCCTTTACCATTTTCAGCGTCTAAAAAATGTTTCAATTAAGACTACGAAAAAAATCTCAGTCGAGAAAACTCAGTTGTAAATGTTGTTCAAGAGAACACGTGTTGTATCTGCCACTGGGGAGGGGTCGCATGTTATTGTGTTTCTCGGAAGCAACTGAAAGATCATAACGTTGTTTTCTTATTGCAGCCTCGCTATAACTAAATGACCAATTGATCGCATCTCTATGTACAACTTACATAGCTGCAAGCTGAATGACAACACAAGAAACTAACTAGATTTTAATTCTTCCAACCAGCTTTATTACATTTCATTACACAAAATTATATTCCGAATCAAAGCTTTTATTCAACATTCAACTACTTCATGCAGTTTTTTTTCTTTTTTCTGATCTTAAATTTCAAATTATATTGGAGTAAAAATCATAAAGATCTTACATTTCTATTAGTTTGATTTGAGAGATCATGCATAAGTATATGCGAAATTTATATATGATTCCTTCTATAAAATTGAAACTGAATCATGAAGGAGATGATCGATGAGAACACATGTTAAATCTGCATATCAAACATGCTATTATTGGAAGTACTACTTGCAACGCAGCATGATACTCACTATATCGATAAGATTATCGATTCCAATTTATTTTATTTAAATTAAAAAAAATACCGACTAAGAATTTTAACAAACTGCTCATAATTGTTCGAATCTCAACAGTATGGAAAAAAAGTTCCTGAAAAATAAAAAATATCTTGGTGCTTCGATTAGAAATGTTCTCGTCTCGGAACGCTCCGAATCTGTTTGAAGAAGCCGATCAAACTTACATTTAATATGCATATACTTGTCTAGTTTTGCAGGATAAAAAACTTATAAATAAGTAGGACCTTTTCACTAATAACTCAAACAAAATTTTAAAAGTATGTTTTAGGAATGATGACAAAATACATAGCTTTATTGAAGATTGATTATTAATTTGAAAAAAAAAACTCGAAAGAAAAAGAATAAAACAAAGTAGAAGCGATAATCGTATCGATATAGTGGGCATCATGATGGTTTCAAAGTAGTACTCTCAATAATATCATGTTTGATATGCAGTTGTAACATGTGTCTTAGTTGATCACGTCCCCATGAATATCTTTTTTTGGAGAACCAGAACATTGATATGAAGCAAGCATTATGGAATTCTTCAATTTAAAGTTTTTTTTTTTGTCTGGACGAATGCAATGTCTCGAAATCTATATGTATCGAATTTGACTGGAAAAATTATTTTAGCACAAATGGGATCTTGTAGAGTTGATTCGAAAATCTTTCACAGTTGTTAAACGAGTTTTTAAATTATTATGCTTGCTGTAGAAAACTTGGTAATCATCTTATTATAATCTTTTTGCCGCGTTTCAAAGTAGTACTCTCGATAATAACATGTTAGGTATGCAGATGTAACATGTGTTTTCATCGATCACGTTTACCATGATGCTATTTGAATAATTATGAACAAAATCAATTTCAAATCTCTCATGTACTGTTCACTTTCTTTCATTGTCGTGATTTATTGAGTTATTGTAGGGTTTGAGTTAATAAAGACTATGAAAAGAATTTCAAACAGATTGATGGTCTTGTTCCTTATGTTTTAAGCTATAAGAAACAAATGAATGAGTCATGAATGAATTAAATGTTGGAAATAGTTGAAACAACAAAGGTTTGTAGGATATGCACCATTAAAAAATTCAATTGCGAATGCTGACGATGGGAAAACGTGTTTCCTCTCCCACGGGCGAGGGGTCGCTTGTTATTGTGTTTCTCAGAAACATTGGTTCGTTTTCAAAGCCATGCTACAAGTTAATGACGTATTGATCGCTTCTTCATTTTTACTTTGAGATCCATTACTTCCATTCAATTTCCAATTTAGACTTCTTTGTTGTTTTAAATTTTTCGTTAAATAACGGCTTAAGTTTATATACTCTTTCCTATTTCTTTCTTTCAACTGTTCAAATTAGTTGGAGAGATTGAACGATATCAAAAATCCGGGAATAACTCCACTTCTGAAAATTTATCTTGAGTTTTTGTGTGTAAAATGTGTACACGTGTTGCAGCTGCCACTGGGGAGGGGTCGCTTGTTATTTTGTTTCTGGGAAGCAACTGAAAGATCATAACGTTGTTATGTTATTGCAGCCTCGCTGCAACTGAATGACCCATTGATCGCATCTCCAATGTAGGATCTGACTTTCATAACTACAATGTGAGTGATCATATGTGAATGATCATACATGAAGTTTGCATGAAATGTAAAACGTTGAAAGAATTATTGATTTCAATTTAATTTATTTTCCACATTTAAGAAAAAAACAACGAAATTCATTGAAAAACAAAATTAAAATGCGTAAAATGTCTATAAAAGAAGCTCCAGTTTGCGGTAAGTTACAGTCTCCTCTCTTCGACTTCTTCACCTCCGACAGGTATTCTTATGTTACATACATTTACGATGAATTGCATTAATCTCATCCATAATTGAGAATCCAAGTTAATAACTCTTACAACCATACTCTGTTTTCAAAAGTTAGAACACACATCGTTCAACATTCCTGCTCCATGAAGCTTTACCGTGATCATTTATTGCAGTCATGATGTCCTTCAAGCTTATCGTGTGTCTCGCCTTCGTGCTGGTTGTTTCGGACCAGACGTTTGCAGGTTGGGTTGTCTCGGAAGACACGTTTGGTGTTGAATTGTAATTCATTATGTTCAATTCGTGCTGTCTTCAGTTCTGTAAAAACTACCTCTAATTAAATTCGTTGGAAAAATCTACAAAAATGTTGCAAATGCCACAAACTGAAGCAAAAATATAACTGTTTATTGAGACGCAGAGAAAACGATATGAACAGGTTATCGAAATCGAATTGAATATACTTATTGAGACAATTCACTGCACACTTTGACAATTGAATCTTTCCAGCCTGTCCAAGTAACTACACGGAAGCTGGTGGCAAATGTTACAAACTCGATACGGCACATTATTCCTGGTTTAACGCTCAAGTGAACTGCAACAATAGCGGAGGTCATTTGGCAACAGTCAAGAGTGCCAATGACACGAATAACTTGCTGCAGCTTTTGTCCACAGTTCCAGGTAATTGTTGTGAAATTTATAAAAACAATTTTCATTCTCCCCAACAGTTGAATTGACATCATCATATTTTGATTGCAGACACTTGTAATAGCTGGGACATGAAACAAGTGTGGATAGGAGGCATCAAGTGTCAATCCGATGTTACATGGTTCAATCGAGCTCCTGATTCATTTGATCCCAATAATTGTGAAGTTCCTGATTGTGGATGTTTGGAGCAGTACACCAACTGGCATGAAGGAGAGCCCAATAATGCGGGTGGTAATGAAGTCTGTCTCCAGTTCATGGGGAATCAATTCGAATGGAACGATTTGGACTGCTCTCGTGCTAGATGCAGCTTCTGTGAAGTAGCAGCAATTTGAAAAGGAATCTTCCAACAGCAATTCCTTGCATGAAAGAGAACCTGGATTCGATACTAATGATGAATCATATCTCTCTTCTGAAATGACTTAAAATTATAATGTTTTATTCTCTTCTGATGATTTGGATCTTTAATTTTGGAAAATTGTAAATTCCATTCATTTTTTTGAGTGAACTAAATAAAAGAATAAATTAGCGTGTTGATTCTTTTTTTTTTGAATTTTTTTTCAAATCAATAATAACATCAACCTTTAATCGAGCTATGTATTTCTTCATCAATCTCAAAACACACTTTTCAACTTTTGTTTGAGTTAGTATTGAAAAAGCCATACTTATTTTTTAAAAAAATTCTGCAAAACCAGACAAGTATATGCATATTAGATGTTAGTTTGATCGGCTTCTTCAAACAGATTTGGAGCGTCCCGAGACGAGAACATTGTTCCAGTTTCTCATTCCGCAAGGATTTATTAATTAAGCATCGGTCAAAGTCTGTTCGACAGTTCCATGGTAGTACATTGTGGTAGTTTACGGTTTCGCAAAATCGTGTATAGCCTTTATTCTTATTTACTTTATTAAAACTTTTTATCAACTCTTCAAAATTCAAATTTTCGAATATTAGTTCACAAAAGTTAAGTTGTATAAAAGGTAGAGTTTTTACTGATTGCGTAGATGTTGAAAAGTTTTTTAAAGAATTGTTGATTTCACCATTTTCTGTTTTGAAAAACAGACCTTTCACTGATACCGTATAACAACGCCTACATAAATACCGTTTGCCAACATAAAAAACATAAAATTGAGCGAATGTCAAAAGCCTTGCTAGAATAAGGTATATCTAGACAGACTTTCCTGTGAAAATGAGAATAGGCGAAAATGGAAAAAAGGAGAGAAAAAAATTAATTGTAGGAACTATCAAGTCGTTGTAATATGTTTTCTTAAGAGATGGTACAAATCTCTACTTCTTGAAAAAATTCTTCACAAAGAAACGATTCAGCAATTGGCTCCACGATTGAAGATTCAGAAAATTTTTCTGTACCTTGTTTGAAACTATTAATTTTGTATTTAATGAAGTATAAGTTTTGAGTTGAACGTGTCTGTGCCTCAGCATAACGATTCGTGAGATCTTTGTGGAGCGTTGGCTCCAGGGTTTGATTCTCGTCTAGCTCAGCTTTGAGTTTCAAAAGGAGCAACTCAAGTAAAAAACAGACGTCGTCCTTGAGGGGCTCAGTCACTTACTGACCCACGGTGAGTAAAATCGTAACCTTATGAGCGTCTCTTAACAAATTTCTCAGAGGCGCGTTACGAATACTCGAAAAAATACATGTTAAATTGCCATACTGAGATTGCTTACTTGATATACTAAAAAGCAGGTCAACAGCACTATGGTGGTGTGTCAAGATCTGGGAAACGTACCTATTACAATAAAATACAATAAAATCACGAATATCATAACTGTGGCAAACAATCCGTAGAGTTTAGAGGCCACGTGAGTGTTAGTAATAAATAACTCTGGATCTCAAATGATACCATTCAACCTATCAAGGTATTTCCTTTATAAGCTGGTCTATAGTTAATTGATAAGAGGCATCATGTCATTAGACTCTTTTGAAACAATGAGCTGAAGTTTGTACCCAAAATCAATCATCATTACTATCTAACATTGCGTTAGAGACATCATCTACATTGTTCAGACATGCTTCTGGATATGAAGGTTCAGGTGGGAGATACAGACTATAGATGTATTTAATGATATTATTGAAGGTTCACTTGAAAATAATAGTTTTCTAGCGCATCTCTATTTTTTGCAGTTATGAAGTTTATCATAATAGCTGAAAATTCATCAAAATTCAGGGAATCGTCTAGCGCTGACTCGACACTGTTCGAGGGCTCTGCTATGAAATTTTTAAACAAAATCTTTCAAAAGCTTTACCAAAACAAATTAGAGAGTTACTATAGATGAGATTGGATGAAGTTAATCCACCACCTCTTTCCTTTTTGCTTTTTTTCTTGAAGATAGAATAACCATCAACGGCAGTAAGTTCGTGGAAAGAAAATGATTTGAGCCATGACTCGGTGATATTGACGACGTCAGACCGTAATTGGGGAAATCAGACAGACTTCCCTGCGAATATGAAAAATGGCTTAAAAGGAGAAAAAGTCTACCTGTAGGACAAGTGTTTCAGTTTTTTAACTTTTCCTTTTGCTTTGAGTAGACAAGCTTTGATTAACTTTCCAGCTTAAAGTTAACTATAAATTAGAAACAAAATTGAATATGGAAGTAATCTAATGATCATAAAAAATTAAGAACTGAATAATAGCTCATAATAACACATCATTACATAAACCTTTCATGTAGTTATGTGTTAAATTAAATTCTTAGTTTCCAAGCTTCAGTCATTTGATTTTGTAGTAACTTTTCCTCTTAATTTTCACCTGAGGTTTTTTTGGTCAATTTGACTTTTTTGTACCTATTTGTTTTGCATTCTTTGTAAGATTTCTTGTAACATGAGATAATTTTGATAGTTATTTGATTCAACTATGAGGTATCATTCAATTTCAAGCTTTTATGTTTATTCATTAGCTTCTATACTCTTTTTTGTTTTCAATTTTTATTTAACCTTTTTGTAACTAGAGTTTTGGTTGAATTATTCCTTGTTTTATTTTGATTTTTTGATTTGTTCAAGCTACGATACAATTCTAGAAGTTCAAGCCTTTGATTTGATTCTGTTGTCACTTTTGTTTTAAATTATCACTTCAGATTTCTTAAAACATTATATTTTGTGTTAATTAGTTTTTTTCATTTTTTGATTGTTCGCCAGGCTTTGTAACATTTTCAATCTAGGTCTGAATTTGAAAAATAAATTTTATGAACGAAAAAAAGCAAAACCTCATTTTGAATCCAGAATTTTGGAAGGTGGAGGAGGAGCGTTAAGGTGTCGTAAAAATGAAAAAATATGAAGTAGCACGAGTTATTAAGGCTAGAGCTGTAACTGGAATTAATGCCGACGTCCAACACACCCACAAAACACCCACAAAACACCCACAAAACACCCACAAAACACCCACAAAACACCCACAAAACACCCACAAAACACCCACAAAACACCCACAAAACACCCACTAAACACCCACTAAACACCCACAAACCGCGTGGTTGTTTGGCACTCCCTACTTGATTGATTGATTGAAAATACTTCGTTGAACAACTTTTCAAATTTAAATATTTCGTTTCTTGAATTAGGCTTGGATTTCATTACATAGTCCAAATCTTAGCGGATTTCCACGCCAATAGTACACATTTATACTTTTATAAAACAACCTCGCGATTGAAATTTAAATAATAAAATGTTTTGTAATAAAATCGAAAAAAAATTGAGACGCATTTCAGGCACTAAATTGGATTTTTAAATGCGAAAAAAGGATCCAGGCAAACTAGGCATTTGAAAGTTTGAAGTCAGTTTATTAACGTTTTTTGAAATGTGTATTTCAAATTGTTATTGTTTGTACGTCGGTGTTTAAACGCACTATAAAATGTTTTGAAGTATGGTCGTGTCTGTGTGCATCAGTAACCATACCAACCACCAGAGGTCTTTTTGTTCATGCATCCATTCAACATCACTTATTGTTGTGCTTGAATAACTTTCATGCTATTTCAATTTAATTCCATATTAGGTTTTCGTTTCCATGACATACTATATTGAGGCTTTCTGATGTACCAAAAGGTTTTTTAAACCTTTATTTAAAGATTTTTAATGGTCATCTACAAAACCTTGTTTGGATTAAGTTGTAGCAAACGTTCAACATATCGTGAAAAATAATGGTGTTCATACCTTGTTTGACGCTTTTATTGGTTTTATATAAAAATATTTGAACAAGTTGAAAGCGGAAAAATCTAAGTTTAAATATGAGTTTTGTTTTTTGAATTTTTTTATCGACGATCAAGTATTAGAAAAAACGTTTTGAATTTTTAAATAAAAAAACTATTAACAGTCGCGGTTGGATTGCAAATATCAGTTTTTTTTCAAATCTAGTTTACAAAGAGACAAGTAAGAGACAGAACGAACACCATGCAGACGGCAATACAACTTTGTTTTATTTTTGAAATAAAATATTTTAACATCAAAAATTTAATGATACTTTCTTATCACTAGTTTAACGTGACTTGAATATAAGTCACATTACCAATAGAAAAAAAACAGCTTTTTAAACATATTTAAAAAATTCGTGTTTAAAAATATTGAACTCTTGACACGCACGAAATGCTTCGAAAATTAACTACGAACATTGATGAAAATCGGAAAAATAAAATCAGCTAAAAAAAGAATTTTTGTTAATATCACTAATGAACAGACGATGACGGGAGGAGGTGCTGGTTGGGGAGAAGAGGAACAAGCACCTTTGTGGCCATAAATTTGCAAGCGGTAGTGTAGCAACACGCCCTTGTGACTTCGGCAGTTGCTAAGCGAGAGGTGCACCTGCTGAGGCGCTCCGAAGTGCTTGAAACCTTTGCAAGTGATGTTCCTTGTGCCATTGCTTTCCACCTGGCGACAACCTGTCCACGAGGCTCTGTAGTTCATGTCCAAGATCTGGTACTTCATCATCATGGCGGGTATCACACCTTCCTTCTCCCAACAACTCATTTCCCAGTCGAGTTTCGCCACGTCTTCCTTTCTGTACAGAATCACGTTTTGGGTCTGCATCGAGGCAGGCTGTGTGAAAAAGTACTTCATCATGCCTCCCTTCTCGAGGGACACGTTTTTAATGAAGCCGTACCAGTTGTGCGGAGAATTTACATTACCTACGTAATTGCAGTAGTTGGATGCTTGAGTGGGAGATTGCTTGTCGGCGATTTGTCTGGGTGTGTGAATGGTTCTTTGGGTGGGGACGGTGGCGATATAAGGCGGAGTAAAGTGTTCATCGAGTTGATTCTTGAAGTTTTTTTTTTCGGCGTGGATCGATGTCCCATGCAGATTGGTGGCCTGAATAGCGTGCTTGTCGGCATCGTTATTGCCATGCTTGTTCGCTTGTACCGAGTGCCTTAACTCGTTGTGGCTTTTTGCGCGTTCAAGTTTATGCTTCTTGTTGTGGTGATTATTGATCATGTCGTGACACTCCCCGGCATTTCCCACGATTTTAAGTCTGTACAGCAAATCCAGCCCTCTGCTCGACAAGCAGTCGCTCACCGCCACGTACCAAGTGGTGAGGCTGCTGCCGATGGAGAAGTTATGTGAAAAACTTCGACTTCCCTTGCAAACCATCATGCTTTTACCCCGCTGTCGCCTGCTTACCTCACAACCCGCCCAAGGCGTTCGTTCCGACAACTGCAGCATCCTTTCGTCTCTCGGAGTCAATAGCATCTCCTTCTGATGACAGTCCATTGAGGCCTGCACCATAGCGGCTTCATCTGCCAAGTAGAAGAGAAGGTTCTGGCAGCAGCGGTCGGCGGGGTAAGCCATTTCAAAGTGCATGGAGGCAGAGACACGTATGGTGACGTTGGCGATGTAACCGAACCAGTTTTCCTTAGAGTTCAAGCGGCCCTCAAGTAGACAAGAAAGCTTTGGAACCGATCTTTTTGAGTGTGTAGCGATGCCTGTACTCCTCTTCGTCCTCTTTATCAATTGGACTTTCTTGAAGTAGTTGTGGTCATGCACCTTTGAAGGGTGTGGCTTGTCGTTTGTGTGGTTTTGTTTGTTTGCATGGTCGTTTTTGTTGTTTGCGTGATCGTGTTGGTTGTTTTCATGGTCGTTTTTGTTGTATGTGTGGTTTTGTTTGTTGTCTGTGTGGTCGTGTTTGTTGTTTGTGTGATCGTGTTTGTTAATTGTGTGGTCGTGTTTGTCGTATTTTTGGTCGTGTTTGTTGTTTGCGTGGTCGTGTTTGTCGTTGGGGTGGTCGTTTCTTTGTTTATTCTGGCGTTTGCGCGTGCATTTGCATATGTTCTCAGGAACCTTTGTATTTATTGCCTTCTGAAGGCATGAAAACGTTTTGTGTCGAAAACTGCTCTTTGTGTGCTTTATAGCACGTTTGTGTTTTTGCTTGGGGATTTGGACACGGCGGCGGTATTGATGAAAATAACTCAGAATTTCTTTTTTCAATTTATTCGACTTCTTGCACACGTCACTGTTGTTGAGGCTTGGCGTGACGTTGTGGTTGTTTGTGCGTGTGTTTTGGTAATTTTGAGATCTTTTTTTTAAATTTACACAATTAAAAATACGTCTATCCATGATAGCCTTTAGGGATCTGTCAAAAGTCATCTTTAAATGTTTTTTCAAAAAGAAAATTTCATGATAATTCCGGGAATTATTGCTCAAATGATTTTTACAGTGTTTTTTTGAATGAGTGTTTTTAAGATTAATCGTATTCTTATTTTTCGCTTCCTTTTTGCTCATTTGGTCGTGAGTGAAGTAGGCTATGGAAATGTAATGGTGTTTGGAATGGTGCTGATGTGCCTCGGATACAAACAATCTTTCTTTTTTTTCAAAGTTGCTTTTAAGGAAAAAGGTGAATGTTGGCAATTTAAAATTCAACGCTAAAATGCAGATTACGCTCAAAAGGGCCAAGTAAAAAGCCATTAAGTGGGTTGTGGTACTTCAAGCACAGAAAATCACCACGTAACAAAACGATTTGGAATAAATTCGATCGGTTGAAGAAAATTTGAAAGCTGGAAGTTTGGCTTGTGTTCATTTGGCGGCGGTAAACCCCTTCTCTTCTCCATCACTTGTCTCTCACCGTTTAATACGTCTGCGTGAAAAAATTGCTTGAAGTTGAGTTGAAGTTGAGTTGAAGTTGGGTTGAAGTTGAGTTGAAGTTTAAATTTTCGTTCCAGTATTTCATTGGCCAGGGTTTGTCTTTAAGTTGGTTGCTTCTGTGTGCTTTTCCGTTTTCCGGAAGTTTTCTTTGTCACTTCTTGTCAAAAACCTGTCCAAGTGTTTAAAATGGATCAATTCAGAATGAGACCTTCAAAGCTTTGAAGTTAATGCCGATGGCATCATATTCGTTTTCTTCATAATCAAAGTGTGTATGCAACAAAGAATGAAACCAAAAACCATGGTTTTACTACTAATGTTTCATTAACAAACATTAATGAATAAATTAACAAGCAAAATGCAATGATTCAAATTTTTATGATTAATGGAAGACATACACACAATAATAAACCAATTTATTCTGAAAAATTAACGCTTAATTAGGTTAAAAAGAAATTTATTTTTAATTTTTAAAATGAATTTCGTTGTTATTAAATTTGGTCAGAATCTCAAAGTCATATTCCAAAGTTTATCGCCCACCTGATCATTAATTTAATGTTCATAGACAAATTAGTTTTTTTCTCATTCTGCAAAAACCAAAAAAAAAAGATGGAGATATGGAAATTAGAGGATTTATAAAAAGAATGTCTGGCCAGATTGGAAATTTATAAGAAAGCCTTATTCTTCTTCACATTTGTTTTGTTTTAATTAAGACTATAAAAATGAGAAAAACTTATGGAAAAAGAGAAGAAAAATTATGAATAAAATAAAAAACATTTTTGAGAAATTAAAATTCATTTTTCAGAAAAATCTATTAAAGTTAGAAAAATCTTCAGAAAAATAAAAAAATTGTATGTAAAAGATGGAAAAAGAAAAAGAAAAAAAAATCAGTTGAATGGTGAGTGAGACCAAGTTTGAAGATACCTGCAGGGAGGGAAAGTAAGCACAAGACGGACACGCTGAAAAAAATAAAATCATGGGAACACTTTGATGAAAGTATGCTGAGACAAGGTTGGTGCATGTCTTAATGAGAAAGGCTAGAGAATGTCTGGAAGCGTTAATCTAAGGAAACAGACGTTAATGACATGAAAGTGACAACGCCACTAAGAACTTGCTAAGTTAATTAACAACAGAATCCAAACACTTTCTGTGTCTGAAGAATAACAATGTTAATGCAGAAAGGTCTGGAGGATGCGAAAGAAGGATGGAGCAGGTTGTAAGCCTGATCAATATGAGATTACGTCTGAGACCTTCACTAGCAAGAAGTTCAAGGAGGTTGGTGGGAGTAAGGATAAGGCATTCAAAAAAGAGAACTCGCCGATGTATTGTGTCGTTATTGATGACATGAATTTACGAGTGGTTGAAAAGACTCAAACCTAAACATAGCTATTCTAAACTAATTCAATCTATCTTCGTCCTATCTAATCTATTCTCGTCCAATCTAATTTAATATAACTCATCCAATCTAATTTTAGCAATAAATTTATGCATCGTTTCTGAGCGATGGTCTCATAGGAACGACCATTCGTCTCTGAACAGGCAGGCGACACAACGTCTGCTCTTTATGACGCTTCAACAGAAGCTCCTAATTTGGTTCGCTTGCAACCAGTAAAATAAAAAAAACCGAATCTAATCAAAAGTTTCGTAAAACGTCGATCCAAACTATTCAAGAACGTGCCATAAAGAAGAAGAAGCTTCAAAAGAAACTTGAAGCATAACTCACGAGGACTAAATATACACGACACGGGAAATACTTAAAACAATACAAACGCCGCTGCGGGCTGTTGATGGCGTGGTGTGTTGTGGAGCTGCGCAAAGGTCGGCCATGCGGATGAGTGGACAATAGATTAACAGGGTGGTCATGAGTGATGAGGCCAGATGGTTGAAGGTACCCTCCGTCAATATTGCCTGCCATGCGAACATGCATGCCCCATTATGACTCGCTATTGAATCATATATAAACATAGCCTATCCTTAAACCATATTGGCATTGATGTGATTTTCCGTAGAAATATGCAGCAGTATAACTCACGATGGAACTATATAGGATGCATGTTGGCAATGTGTGTGAGTGTGAGGCATAACGACACGGAACAATGCTTGATGGCCTGTGATGGATGTTGTGAGCTGCTTGAGTTGTGATTTAGTGGCGTGATTTATCATAATACAAAAGACTTTAAAGTTAGTGGAATGGTTTTGGAATCGTTCTATTCACGAATTTAGCTCCAAACGTATGGGAATGAGTGAGTTGGCGTTAGTGGTGGTGATTAGTGGTAGTCAATGCTATAAAATTACTTCAGATTAGATCAGATTAGATTAGATTAGAAAACGAACTTTTTGAAGGGAAGTTGCTGACTAAAATACTCACGAGTGTTGTTGGATTTTTCATATTTTTGAGTTACAAGTTTCAAAGCAAAATTTACAAACGACTCTAAGAACTTAAGCTTCGCCACTAAAACAAACGCTCTGAAAGCCCACAAAAATTACCCGCAAACCTTGCCATACTACTAAACTCTTTTGCACTGACAACAAAGAGAATGATCCTTAAGTCATGTCGACAGAGAGCTGATTATACGGTGCAGGGTTTCCATCTTGCTGGCATAAAACAATCTTGCCTCGTTACACGAGTTCGCCATACAGAGTCATTTGGAAAGATTTTATTTTTCGCCCTCAGACATAAATGGCAGCCTTCATGATGACAATTTATAATCTTCCGGTGCATTTCACGTCGCTTTATAAACGTTTTTTAGTTTTAAAAATGAACTTTTATATTTCATTTTTGTTCCTTCAGAACAATCAATTGAATCAAGTTTCAACATTTCAATTCAATATGATTATATACTCTTCCTAATATATTTAAAAAAACTAGTAGGACGTATAAATACAAATCCTGTTTCGGCATCTGAGGATCGAGCCACTTTTGGAGAGATAAAGAAGACACAAAATCCATGCACTTGTGAATGCAAATGAGGAGCTAAATAAGGTCACAAGGGTGGCTTGATTGAAACATACTATTTACCATAAAGGTGCTTTACGTGAGCACTATGAACAAGTTTATGAACTGATCAAAAGAGCCACTTCAAGCAGTGCTTCTAATGTTTCCTTGAGGTCTTCTCATTAATCCCACGAGCACTCTGACGAAAAATCTGCTTGTTTTTCAACATTACTTCAACTTTCGTCCAATACACTTGCAACTTTATCACTATCTCCCTGCATTGATGTTCGTTCGTCAGTTGTCGTTTTTGTTGCTGTTGATGTTGTTATTATTCATGTTTTTGTTGCTGTTGTTTGTGTTATTGTTGATGTTGTTGCAGATGATACTTTTGTTGTTGCAGACACAACTTTTGTTGTTATTGAAGATAACATTGTAACTACTGTTATTTTTTTGCGATAAGCTTCAACAGCGGAGAATTCTTCAGTTATAGAGCGACTCAAAGTTATCTTTTCATTCAGCCTTTTCGAACCTCCATGACAAGCGTTACATAAACACTACGCCTGGACCACATCAGAAGGCATAAGCATGCATGACACAGAACAACGCTGGAGCTTGGCAGGCATCCAACAGCCCTAACCACTTCCTGCCACATTAATCAGACCCTCCCATCCATAAAAAACCATACCCTAATTTGCGTTGCGCTGTATGTAGTTGTGTGTGTTTCTCTATACAGTGTGTTTTTTCCGAAGTATTTTTTCATGTGGTTGTGCGTGTTTTTGTGTGGTTTAGTTAGTCATATACATTTTATGTTGCTGTGTGTGTCCATCTATAGTATGAGTTTGTATGTAGTTGAATCTATTGTATGTGTTTATTTACAGTGAATGTTTGTATGTGGGGGTGTGTGTTTATTTTTATTGAGTTAATATGCGTCGTGTGTGTTTAATAACAACATCAACAGAAAAACCAATTTGTAAAGTGCCAAGATGGAAGCGCAATTCATCTAAAGCCGGTCACTAATGTGGAACCCAGCATGCTGACCCTCAGGCAACCTGACCCAAGGTGTACCTGCTTTTGTTCACAGAGATCTCATCCTTCGTAGACTTTGTAGTTAGAAAATGACAAAATGCTTTGAGTCTGCCATAAAGTATGTAAACTGCTAGAGTTAACTTTAATTTATTTTTCTTCATTTATGTGATTAGGCTGGGCTCTAATAGGGCGTAGTTAGCTCAGTGAGATTTGAAAGTGAGGCTAGAAGTTGTTGGGCAGTGTGTACTCAGCACTATATACCTATTCAATTAGATTAGATTGGATTGGATTAGATTCTATTGTATTAGATTGTATTAGATTGGATTAGATTGGATTAGATTGGATTAGATTGGATTAGATTGGATTAGATTGGATTAGATTGGATTAGATTGGATTAGATTGGATTAGATTGGATTAGATTGGATTAGATTGGATTAGATTGGATTAGATTGGATTAGATTGGATTAGATTGGATTAGATTGGATTAGATTGGATTAGATTGGATTGGATTGTATTATATAAGCTTGGATAAGATTGGATTAGAGTAATTTATATAAGATTGGATAAGATTGGATAAGATTATGTCATATAAGATTGGATTAAATTTGATTAGATTATTTTGTATAAGATTGTAGTAGATTAGATTAAAAGACTGCATTGCCCACTCACTTTAGAAATGTACATTTGTCTATCTCGAGATCCAACAAAAAACAGAAACTTCGTCCCCAAGAGAAAACAATGTGAATTCCGTTGGTACGAAAGAAAAGTATTTATGAATTTGTCAGTAAACCTTTTGTTGTAATTGGCATTTCTTTGTAAATGGCAGTTTTTGTTGACATTTCTTTGTAAATGACAGTTTTTGTTGGCATTTTTTTATAAATGACAGTTTTTGTTTATTTTTTTCTGTAAATGACTTTTGAAAATGATTATTCTTGTGAATAAAGAATTGAACTGGTGCATAATTCGTGTCTAAAAACACTAAAATTTTCTGGTGTTTTTTTTTCTTTTTCAAATCAAAGCTACTTCATGTTACTGCTATTCTATGAAGGTTTTGAATACTTTTTAACATACTAAATGTTAAACAGGATCAGCATTTGTTTGGTTTGTTCTATTGGAGACTGTAGAACTAACATCGCACACACACCTTACCACTGCTCTCTCTTCGGCTTCCTTTCTGGCACGCCATTGCAACACACAGCCACATAGGCATCAAAAACTTTAACTTGAACCACTGAAAAATTAAGTTCTATAAGATCCCGACACATGGAAAAAATTAAAAAAAGAAGAAAAAGAAGAAGTAGGAAAAGATGACAAAAAAGAAGGAATAAAATAAATAGAAGAAGTAGAAGAAAAAAGAGATAACAAAGAAAAAAAAAGAAAAACGGAAAAAGCCAAGCGCTTCCAAGTCATTGGTGGTCTACGTGGAAACATGCGGAAGCTCCAGTTCCTTCTGTCCCTCCCCTCCGCAGTAAGAAACAGTAGTATTGTTATTGTTTGTATTGCTATTATTGTTATTATTTGTATTATTATTGTTATTATTTGTATTATTATTATTGTTATTATTTGTATTATTATTATTGTTATTATTATTACCATTATTATTTATAGTAATCTGTTTTGTAATCAATCTTTTTTTTTCAATTCACCATGGTATTGTCTTTCCTTTGGATAAGACATTCCAGCATACAACTGAGAGAACGAAGCTTTGACGGCCGATGGAAGCTTAATTCCTTTAAGAAAACAAGCCTTAGAAGTCTTTGCTGAACCTTTTGTTTAACTTCTTTGTTTAACCTCTTTGTTTAACCTCTTTGTTTAACCTCTTTGTTGAACCTCTTTGTTGAACCTCTTTGTGGAACTTCTTTGTTGAATATAATTTTTGGCTTCTTTGTTGAATATATTTTTTGGCTTCTTTGTTGGGTTTTTTGATGGTTTTTTGTTGGTCTCTTGTTGGACCCTTGTTGCTTTTACGGTGCTTATTTGGGACTGAATGAAGATAATAGAATTTTTTTTAATATTATACTTGGTGCATAATTACTAGAATAATAATATAGATAATGGTAATAATGATAGAAAAATAAATATAATAATTATAATAAAAAAATTTTTCTTTTTTTTTTGTTAGTATTTTTATTTTTAATAGTAATGATAAATGAAAATTGTTTCAGCAATCGAAGCCACAACACCAAGACACCCCAAGGTAGTTCTGCTTGATGGATTACAGCATCTTTAATGGCTGCAGGTCTGTGAAGTTGGCTGCACGTACTTTGAAGAACTTTCTGGATGGAAGCAAACGCACTTTTAGAAGTGCAGCGCACCATAAATAAGTTTCCACGCATGCGGAGTAGCTTTCTTAAGGGTCTTTTCACGTCATTAAGTGGCTTTGTCTCGTCTGCAGCTTTGTCTTTCTATCATGTGGTTCTTTCTTCTCGAAGGAACAAAGACGTTTAACAGAGATGTCCAACCAACAAAGGCGCCCAACTGTTTTTCAATATTGTAAGTTTTGCTTATTTTTTTCTATTTTTATTGTTGTTTTTCCAGTAATGGTATTATTTTTATTCACTGTTAGTATGTCGTCTCACTTGCTTGTCTTGGGTTTTTAAAATTAGGTTTATAACACAGTGCATTTATTACACTTCATTTCTGTTACAATTCTGCTAGGGAAAACAGACGTGGAAATGAGCTGCTGTGATGTATATATTTTCAGGAAAAACTAGGACCATAGAAATAGAAATGACATGATTAAGTTTAATTTTCATTCCAAGTTTCTTATCTTCAACTACTTTCTTTCAACTAGTAGCATAACAAACAAACGCGCACTGAAGCTGGGCCTAGTCTCAACGCTGATCTATTGATTTGTGAGCGGTTTTTGGTGTACCAAACACTCATCAGGCCACCTCTCAGAGCAGTCGTCGGTCTCCGAAAGTATTGAATTACGTAAGCAAGGAATAAATTCTATTTATAATATTTATAATAGTTTATATATAAACTTATGACGTATGAATGTATAATTAGAAACGAAGGAATGTACCATTTATTATAGCACACTGTCCGCAAACTAGGTTGCCTCAGAGGCGCTTAGAATGAATTGAAGATTATGTTGGAATGAAAATTTCATTATTATTATATAATTAATAATAAGGAGTATATTATAATAAATTTATTTTATTAATTATTACTTTTATTGACTATAAAAAAGTATATTCTATATTAAATATCAAGACCGAAAGCCGATCGGAGCGCTAGCTTTTGAGTGCTTTTGAAGTTTTTATTAGTTTTTCTTTGCAATTTTTTAATCAAAGTAGGCTGCCTTAATGGTTATTTACTTGGTCGGGATGAACTAACAGCAGTGGGTCCTTCCTTCCCTAAATCCTGATCGAATCTTGTTTCTAATGTCTACTCTGATTTTCAATAAGAGTGTCGAAAGGAGGCGAGGCGTTGCTATGGGTGGACAACATCAGGATGTTGTACGATAATAATGGAATAGGGTTGATAACCATAGCATAATAATAAAAATAATAATTACTATTATTTTTATTATTATCAGTATTATTATTAATAGTAATAATAATAATAATAATAACAGAACAATTTTAGTAACAAAAGAATAAATCAAAATAGTAATAAAATTAATAACAGGACAATGTTAATAGCAATATTTACATTAACAAAATAATGTTTATAAAAATAGAAAAACGTGGAGTTACAACGGAATAATAATATAGCGAAAAAAATAATATAGAAAAAGAATTTTATTATATAAAGAAATAATTTATAACCAAGATTAATACGAAAACAAAAGATAACCATAAGAAGATAAAGTAACATTATTAATACCTGGAATGTTTTAGCAACAACGAAGCAATGTTCAAGGAAGCTACTAGCAATGGTAACGTCATGCTAACAGATAACAGCATCCTACCGGCGTTACAAATGTACAAAAAACGTACACTTTTGTCAGACTCTTTGATGGAGCCATAACAAGCAGGAGGACACATTGTTACAACTTCCCAGAGTTAATTCGAATAATTTCGTCCACAAAATTAGCCTACTCTAAAACATAATTGTAAAACCTGTTTATAAAAAGATAATTTTAATATTTTTCAAAATTCATAACCAAATTGAATCTTGATTGTGTCGGTGTATAAATGAATAGCCATTAAACCACGGCGTTACATTAGTTAAGTGCCTAAATCTCTCCAGACCACGCTAAATTCACGAGATGAGCTTGACACTTCGAACACACCAAAAGCCATCTGAGAAAGACTCTAATTAATATAAGTTCTTTTTATTCTGTTTTTTTATTTTTTGAGCACTTTTGAAAAGTGTGTAATCAGCGCTATATAAGTGATTTGATTAGATTAGATTTATTTCTGCTTTCATTTTGCTTTTCCATATTTTTAATTCAAGCTCATTTTGGTGTATCTAGACTTTATTTTATTGTTTTTATTTATAATTTTTAACTCACACCTGTTTTTAAAAAATATATATTTAATTTTTTTAAGCAAAATTTTTTTTTCAAGAAAAAAAAGTATTTTGTAGAGTCTTTTTGAATTTCCGAGCTTACGTGTACGCTGCGACAAAGATGCTGCGTGAGTAGAATAAATAGGAGGAGTAAGAGATAAATTAAGATAAAAAATGGAATAAATTAAAGATAAAAATAAATTTTAAAAATTATTAAAAAAAAGTGTTAATTTTCTCATATTTATTTTTCTTGTACTGAGAAGATTCATTAGAATATATAGTTATTTCAAAATGTATTTTTATGTTATAAACCACGCAGACGGGATAGACACTGCATCAAAATACCTGGTTGTAATTTCGGAAATGGAAATATATCCAGTTTTTCCAGAACTTTGTTTTCCATCCAAGTTACTCATTTTTGAAGAAGTCTGTGAGTGTGATGCTTGTTAACATCAACTTCCATGCAGAATCGCACTTTTCCATGTCATCCATTCGCTCTATGAGGGTGAACACTTGACGTTGGGAAGACTCCAACCCTTCCACGAGCACATATAAACATTGCGAAGCATAAACAACCTTTTTAACGGCTAATTTCAAATGCTTTACTGTTAACATATGAGTTTATTTCACGATTTTATCATATGTTTCATCAAAAGTATTCATTTTATTATTCAAAAGTGATTTTGATTATTTTCAATTATCTTAAATTATCTTAAATTAGTTTTAATTAGTACAAGTGATCTTAAACTATGAAAATGAATCTAAATTTTTCCAAGTTATTCCAATTTATTTAAATCATTCTATCAACCTTTCAACAACAAAACATTCATTCTGAAGTAACGCAACAAAATTTTAACAAAATCTTCTTCAACTTTTAAATATAAATGCACCCTAAAATCAAACGATACTTTGCAGACGTTTGGAAAAAATGCTGAGTCAACTTATGCCACTGACAACTCAATGTTAAATTTGACACGTGCAAGTTTTTTCAAGATCACGATATTATTTTTCTACTATCTCACCTCGGCTCTAGTCCCATGCATGTTCAAGCTTGCCTTCAATAACTTCCTGTTTATATACATACATAATTATGCATATATATACCGTATCATACAATTTACTGAGTTTTCTATGGTTTCTTTTGTATTAATTGTATACTTTATGTTAATTTATCTTTTTTACGAATAATTTTTAAGTTTTTTTTGTAATTTTGGAAAGTTTTAGCAACTGGAAAAACTATAAATGCTTTCTTTTTTATCAATAGTTTATAGAGTAATGCATGGTTCATAATTATTCGTATCAAAGTACTCTTGTATGAATACGTACGGATGTTTAATAAGTTAATTCTCACGAAACTCAATTAAAAGTTATCGTGCAAAATGCCGAATATGTTCGTGACGGCGAAGGAAAAAACAATATAACAGAATGGAGAAAGAAACAACTTGATTAAATGTGCTATCAATAAATTGGAAAAGCAACTGAAAGAGGGAGAAGAGGAGGTGGATGGAGTTGAGGAAGGCTCCATAAATACACATATATCAAGCGACAACACGAGATAAAAGGTTACAAAAAACAAAATACAAGACAAGAGCCGTTGGCAAAAATACAAGCCGGCATACGACAAGATAAAAGCAGATGCACAACAAGAGATACGCAAGAATACAACCAGAAGCACGCAAGCATACACAAAGATACATGCAAGCACACAGAGAGAGCCACAGAACAAGAGGCACAAAGACAAGACAGGCTCGGTATGTTGTACACGGTACAATGAGCTGCTAAGCCTTGGTACGCCAGTGTACACTGCCTCTTTAAGCTTTCATTCATCCCGCTCTTACCACTCCGCAGCCACTTCTCTCAAGTCTTCTCATGCATTAATCCTTTCAATGAATATTCTCGAGATTTTTAGTGAACAGATTTTAATACACATTAAAAACAATGCGTATTGTATATGAAAATGTTTATTTTTGTATCAAAAAGCATACAACGTGTGCATACACACAATAAAAACATGCAAAATACGAGTATGCGAGTATACAGCAGGCGAAACGACCGGGTTAGATACGAAAGCATACGTGTTTGTATGTGATTGTATGTGTTTTTGAAACTTTTTGATTTCCGAAATGTAAATATCCATTCAAAATAAATTCAAATTGTTTTTCGATCATTTTTTTAATAAAAACTTTTAAATAAATAAATAAATTGAACAAAACATATAGCAAAACACGAGTTTTGGATTATTTTTCAAGAAAAATAAAATGTAATCCGTAATAATGTGGATGTTAAAAGTGCATTTATGCAATGAATGCGCATGTCTTACTGTTTGCAACTCCCTCCCGTGAACTCTTCCTTTGATGTTCATTAAGCGACCTCTCGTGTCTTGTCAAGCGTGCTTTCGTGCCTATAAACCGTTCTCTCAGAGGGTTCAGAGATCCATGAGGCTTATTATTTTTCAGCAGCGGGGAAGGGGTCCATTCACTTGAAAATATTTGTTCTGAAATGTCAAAAATCTTTCAAAACTTTTGAAGGTCCGTACTTCACCTGATTGCTTTTGGACATTTCCAATTAAAAGGTTTCGCCCATCCTTCATCGTCATCAACTAATCATACTTCAAACTTTTGTTTCAAGCTTACCATTTCAAAATTCCGCTTATGATTTTCGCCTCAAAAAATACAAAGAAGCTTTTTTTTTCCAACTCACCTGTGGATTGTTTTTTGTCGACGACGACACTCAAAGCGCTTGCGATCATCATTCGACAGTAATTAACCTTCGAACGTCACGTGAAACTACCTACAGCCTGCCATACCACCCACTTTCTAACTATTCACCTGCTACGCCACCAACACCATCAGTTATATCGGCATCACATGGTAAAAATGATTTGATTAGATTAGACCAAGTCGACTAACTCACTCCTACCACCAACTTAACTACTACAACCTTGCTTCAATCATTGATTAGACCACTGCAACTTTGAACTGTATAACACCATGAACCACAGCACACAAAAAAGCATGGTAGGCCGTGGTGAAGTCCCTGTGTACAATGATACGCTCCTGTTGAGTGGCCTCGAAGCTCAACAGGGTTAATGCCACTATACTAATATTCCTATCCGTATCGTATTGTACTGTCTTGTAATGGAATATGAAACGTTTAAATAATCAATCATTTTATTTTCGAATATAACATATTTAAATGAACAATTATTTGATACTAAAATATAAAATAATCATAACTTTGAAAATGAGCATAAAAAACAGAATTTAGTTATAAAGTGTAAAATACAGGTAGATTGAACTTTCAAATATTTTTCCATAAAAGGTAGGAATAGTTCAGAGAAGGAATAGATTGAGTCTCAAGTTGGCTTAGTAATTGAAGTCTCATTAGACTATGACCTTGAACGTATCAATCGACACTACACAAATGTTCTGATTGGATTGGATGAGGAATCGAGAATATTTTAATGGAACTCTCCGAAGCCAATGCTGCATTAGCATTATTCGTTTTTGTATTTCATTAATTAGTAAAACCTTTCAGAAGTATTGAAACAAACTAGCCGGGAAGAAGTGGCTAGGAGTCGGTTCAAAATGAGCCTATAATTATTATTCTAATTGAGATTAATCGGTTTTATCGCTGAAGGCTGAAATGGAAAAAACACAAGAAGACAAACGACCTTTATTCAGAAGAGCTAAATAAAAGTGGTGTCAACGTTAATGCGTGGAAGTGAATAAAAACCAAGTTAACTAAGGCACAAAAAATGGATCTTTCTAGAATTGTCTAGTTTTTGAGCGTTCTATGAATTGCCCGTGCTAGCTTGGCTTGAAAACACCTGGTTAAGATTATCAACTGAGTTTATAATTTTGGATCAGGTTTTCATCAACATTATCACAGTTCAGCTTGGAAATTGTGTTGTATATGAATGGTGAAAACAACTAGATGGTTGTTAAGCAAAGCTACACTTGAAGATTGCTACGTTTGATGAAAAGTTGTGAAAGTTGGTTGATGTATTTATTTGTGTTGTGAAGATGAAACTAAAAATGTTTATTAACAAACGAATAAATTAGGTTTTCACGAAAGTAAATTTTGCATTTTGTGCAAAAAATTTTTTTTAATGAACAAACTAATGAAAAACACGAAAAACGTTTATAAAAATGTGCATTTTTAATCATTGCATCTTCCAGTCTTCTTTCTATAAGTAAGGGCGAACGCGCCTGAAGCCTCCCGTTGGAACCTCACCTTTAATGCTGGAATTTCTCTGGTAAATTACAAAACTTTATTTTTGAGCATGGTCTATTTTTGAAGCTCATCCATCTTCAAACCTTTTCCATCTTCAAACCTTCTTTGTCCTTTTGATACATTCTTGTGCACCCCTTCAAAGGTAGTTGAGTTCTTCCAAGGTGTCCACTAGCAGCACCCTGAAGGGACTGCCCGGCACGTGGTTGTTGGACCAGAAGACGTTGAGATAGTACTCTCCCACCTCGGTGGGGTGGAACTGACACAACACCACCCTATCTTGGTAAGGATCCTTGTTCATCTCCACGTGGAAGGTGCCTGTGGCATGAGTGCGTGGGTCATCAGCATGGTTGGGTGGATGAGAAGTGGTAATGGATGCATGAGTGTGTTCTTACAACTCCACTAAATGCAAACATCAAACACAAAAAAGCATCAAAAACACAATGGAAAACCACTGACCTTTCTTGCCTCTGACCTTGACATTCAATTGACCTTGACCTGCCCCTCTGGTGTCGACGGTGAAACTACTGTCGAAAGTGGCGAGCAGTCCGTTCTGCAAACCTTGTCCAAAAACTCTGACCTTGCTGGCGTCAGGACCCGCTCCAACCATGAAGCAGAAGGGACTTTCTGGAGGGGAAGGTAGTGGAAGAATCTTTGATGGTGTTGTGTTGAAGAAACAGTTCGGATTGGTAAAACGCAATACAAAACAATGCTAGTTCGAAAATACAGCATGTAATACCATGCAATAGGATTTAGTTCAATACAATATAAATTAATAAAATACGATACAATTTATTAGAAAACTATACAACTCATTAAAAAATTATGCAATTCTTTAGAAAATCATAAAATTTATTGGAAAATTATACAATTGGTTATAAAACTATACAATTTATTATACTAAAACACAATTCGATTCAATAAAATGCAACGAGAGATGTTATGTGGTGGCAGTAAACATGACGAGCTTGAAGGAAAGAAATTGAAGAATTAATGAAATGTTGTTCTATGATGGAAATGCTCCAACCAAACTGTATCAATGTCATCAGTGAAATGTTTGATATTATAAGGTTAGAAAGATTTCATTACAACGGAAAGGAACTCTCATTAGCCGAAACAATCACAATTAGCGGGCGGTGCCCATCAAACCACACACATAAAACTCCCAATCAAACTACACACCAAACTCTTAGTAAGTTTTTTCACCCAATCATCCAACCTTTCCACCTTAACATTCTTCTCAAACCCTACCAAACACCCCATCAAACAACCCACTAAGCACCCCACCAAACACCCCATCAAACATTCCAGCAAACAACCTACGGAGGAACTCAGTCATTTCAACAACCAAACCCTTTCAAACTTTTTTTGAATTTCATCAAATCACCTAAAAACCATCACCAAATCCCTCTTAACCAATCTTTTTCAAATCGCTCTTTCAAAGCTTTTTTCAAACCGCCCTGCAAACCCCCATCAAACCGATAAACCACTTTTATTACACTACTCACAACTGCCTTCAAACTCTTTACACACCACAAAACTTCTTTTAAACACTCACCCATCAAACCACCCAATCCTTTTTCAATCACCAAGCCATTCTTAAACGCCCATCTCATTTAACCTACCACCAACCATCTTAAACTCGCCAATAATTTTGAACTCACTCAACCACCACCCACTACCATTATCAACCCACCCACCAACCATCTTTAACCCACCCACCAACCATTTTTAACCCACCCACCAACCATCTTAAACCCACTCAACCACCACCCACCTGGAACAGGGCACCCGTCATACAGGATGTTGATGTGGAAGGTACCAGGTTCAGTCGGCTTGAAGACAACCTCAAACACTCCATCTTTTCTGTCGTCGATCTCACAGTACTGCTGCTTTGAGGGACCCTGGACCATGGCCTTCAGACAGCCTTCGAAGGACGAGAGGTGTTGTTTTGTTTATTTTATTTTTTAATTGTTCAAATGTTTTCTGAATTTTTATTTGTTTTATTTTTTATCTCATTTTTATAGAAATAAATAAATCAATGAATAGGTGAACAAAAAAAGACAAAGAACCCAAAAGACTCTACAGGGTTAATGCCACTATAACAGATTTTGTGTTTGTATCGTATTGTATTGTAAAAACAAAAAAAAACAAAAAACATCCAACCAAACAAACATGTACACTCACCATGACCGGCTCTTCTGCAGTCCACCACCACTGAGACCTCTTGTTCCAGCTGAGCCGCCATGAGGCACTCCTTGCTGAAAGAGACCTTGGAAGGGTCGCAACGAGGAAGGACTGTCACCTTGATGGGAGACGACGAGATTTGACGATCATTCCACCAGACTGTCAACAGGTAAGCGCCTGTGATGGTGGTTGTTGTGGTGGGTGTGGTGAGTATGGTAACGGTGGAAGAGGTGATGGTGGTAGTGTTTATGATCGTAAAATTTATGATGATGAAAGATGGTAATGCAGAAAATGGTGGTTGATGGTTTCCCTCCAAGCACCCCTATCTCCACTATACTACCAACACAACCTCCACCTCCACCCGCTCACTACTGCCTACCTGGATGCACAGCAACGTAAGAGCAGCCGTAGAGTTGTCTGTCGATCTGTTGCACCATCACTGGAATCTCCTCCTTGATACTTTGGAGACTCACTGTGGGAACTCCTGGAATGTTCGAGAAGGTGGTGGCGTGGTGAAGTGGTGGCGTGGTGAAGTGGTGACGTGGTGGCGTGGTGGCGTGATGAAGAGGTGGCGTGGTGGCGTGGTGAAGTGGTGGCGTGGTGGCGTGGTGAAGTGGTGGCGTGGTGAAGAGGTGGCGTGATGAAGAGGTGGCGTGGTGAAGTGGTGGCGTGGTGGCATGGTAAAATGAGGAAGAATGAAGTAGAAGTTTGGAATGTAAAAAAAAACTCATGGGAGACTTTTTCACACTCCGTTGAAATTGGTAACCATTATGAAGTCAAAGCTTATCAATACTTCAACAAAACGTAATATAATAACATAAAGAAACAACAAAATAAAACAAAAATCAAAAAAATATATACATAATTTTTTTAACAAAATAACAAATCAAAAAAAAAGATTAACCTGGTCCAGCCATGCTTCCGTCGATCATGAATGAGGCCTGGTCTCTGCATCGAACCATTGACAAGCCTGGACCGGACACCACCACTCTACTTTCGTCTACCATGGGCTGTTGTGGAGTTCCAGTTGGTGAGATAACTTGCTATCATTCATACATTTTTCAATCTCATAAAATCTTTCTATTTATGAATTGATATTGCATATAGAGTATTATTATTCATAAGTTGTTGGTTTGGAAATTGGTGGTTTGTAAACGAGGGAGTTGTAAGCTAATTTTTGATAAATAAAAGAGTTGTAGGAGAATGATTTGAAAGATAACGTTGAAGAAGAGTATGAGCAGATGCTTTATGAATTATGAGTTAACAAAATAACGTGTTGAAACATTTCTATTTCACTCCAATTTAACAAATGGGTTATAAGGTGCATCAAAACACGAGCAACACTCCAACAAGTCAGACAACACTCCAACAAGTCAGACAACACTCCAACAACTCAGACAACACTCCAACAAGTCAGACAACACTCCAACAAGTCAGACAACACTCCAACAACTCAGGCAACACTCCAACAACTCAGACAACACTCCAACAACTCAGACAACACTCCAACAACTCAGACAACACTCCAACAACTCAGACAACACTCCAACAACTCAGACAACACTCCAACAACTCAGACAACACTCCAACAACTCAGACAACACTCCAACAACTCAGACAACACTCCAACAACTTAGACAACACTCCATCATCGCAGCCACTCCAAAGCCACTCACGAGGAAAGGCTCGTCACAGTGTGAGTAGTAGACGGGGTATTCGATGGAGGGCTGGTGGCATTGACAGGTAGGTAGGCGGTCGATGTTGTGGGGAAGGTGGTTGGCTTGTACTTCGTAGGGATAGGAAGGCTTGTCATCCGGCTCATATTCCAGCGGAGGCATCGCAAGCATTAGAAAGCCTCCACAACCGTTGCACAAGCCACACTTGTCACACTCGCTAGGCTCCGGAGGAAGCTTCCTGTTCGTGGGTTTGAATTTATTTATGATATTATCTCAATTTTGTCAGTAATTGTTTGAATATTTTTTCTTTATAATCTATTTTTAAATCTATTCATAATCTATTTTTAGTTTTATTTATAATCTATTTTTAGTTTTATTTATAATCTATTTTTAGTTTTATTTATAATCTATTTTTAGTTTTCTTTATAATCTATTTTTAATTCTATTCATAATCTATTTTTAATTCTATTTATACTCTATTTTAAGTTCATTTATAATCTATTTTTATTTTATTTATAATTTATTTTCAATTAAAAATTCAACATTTTTGTTAACCTGATGTTTAATTCATTTAAAAATTCCAATTTAATGTTTGCTTTTGTTTAAAATTTAATTTCTGATTATTTTATACAACTTTTTTTTATTAACAATTTTAATTTCAATTTAATCTTAATTAAATTATTTTCATTTTCATCATTTTCACAATCATAAGTCTAGTTTTTGTGTTCAATCTAAATTAATTTTCCAATATTTCGACAGCCATAGATATATATAAAAAAATTTTTATATCTATCACGATTCGAATTTTTATTTTTCAATCTATCATAATTCAATTTTTATTTTTCAATCTATCACAATTCGAATTTTTTTATTATTTATTTTGCAACAAAACTTCTAATCGAGCGCTTACTTGGGTTCAGTCTCTGCTTCTGAGGCACAGTCGCAGTTCTGCACGTAAGAATTTTCTTTCACGGGCGGCTGAGCAACGTCGAGCTGCGAAGACAAAAGTAATTTTATAGAATTTATTTTAATTCAAATTGAAAATTGATAAAAAAGTTTAAGAGCGAATACCAGCATAAATTAATTTTTTCATAAAATGGAAAGTTATATTAAATAAACATAACTTCAACGGTTAATGTTAACATGTAAGTGATCTCACCATAACCACCACCATCATCATTACCACCCCCATCACCACCACCATCATTACCTCCACCATCACCACCATCATCACCACCACTATCATCATCACCACCACCACCACCACCATCACCACCACCATCCTCATTACCTTCCCCATAACCACCACCATCATCATTACCCCCCCCCCCCCCATCACCACCATCATCACCACCACTATCATCACCACCACCACCACCATCATCACCACCACCACCACCACCATCATCATCATCACTAACATACTCATCATCTTCATCACATCTCACCATTTCACGCTCGCAAGTGGCAACGATAGGGAAGACTCGGGTAGGGCAGTCGTTGTAGTAAGCCCTGATCACGTACTTGCCTGCGGAGGTCAAGACATTACGTAGTCGGATAATTGTGGAAAAATATTTTAAATTAATTAATACTCATTTTTTAAATTAATAAGCGTTCAGATTGGATATTGTTTGTTAAGTTGTTTCATAGCAAACATCTTTATTCACGATTTTAACAAACACCTTTATGTTACTCTAGTAAACCTAATGTAATTCTAGGAAGTTCTTAGACCCCTTCAACAGCCCTGAAAAACTTTTAAGCTTTGTACACTTGGTAGGCAAGGTGAACTGACCGTAGTGTCTGGGCGTGAACTTGAGGGTGGCTCCGTTGGGGTAGTTGATGACGTCACAAGGAACCGAAGAGCTAGGGCCATCGATAAGGACCGTCAGAGTGCCTGAAATGGGGCAGTGGATAGAATGGGGTGATGGGATGAAGATGCTGAAAGAAGAGGACCTATTGTGATTGTGGAGAAAAGAGAAAAGGTGGAAAATGATTGGGGGAGAGGAAGGGAAAGGTTTCGTGCATATAACTCTAATGATCTTTCTTTGATTATATGCGCCTTGTTGATCATAATAATGATCCAACACAAAATGGTAATTTTGCTCAAATTTGATTAAATCGGATTAGCTGTTTAAATCTTGATCTGATTAACTTCAATAATTGAATATTGATTAGATTAACTCTACTCGTCAAGTATTGATTAAATCAACGTCACTGATTGAATATAATGAAAAGATTGACTTCAACAGTTTCAAAGGCACCTGGTCCGGCGTTGGAGGTGTCGAAAGGGATGGATTTTGGTTGGTCTTTGGTGACCACCAGATGATCCTCTTGCAGCCAGCAAGCGTCAATGTCCATGAGGGTCACCAGCATGGGGTCGCATACCTTGGGATGGAAGGTGCCTGTGGTGGTGTGTTAAGGGGGTGTTTTTGAAGAGGGTTCGAGGGTAGTTTGTGCGTAGGTTGATATGAGGGTGGTTGCATTGGGTGATGAGGGAGGGTTTACTGTGACTGACCGTGTTGAAAAAAAAACTAACTCAATTTTTTCATGCTGAGTTTGAGAGAAAAAACAACAACAGCAGCAATTATGAAAAATAACGATACCAACGACAACAACAAAAATAACAACACTAACGACAACAACATCAACAACAACAACAACAACAGAAGTAGGAATATGTGAAATGTTTAACGAATGGCTGCATACTGATATTTGACCATATCTAAGCCAGACATCAGTAGTACTCAAAAATGGTATTCAATACTAGAAGCAGGATTCGATCAAGAAGCCCAACCAAACCCATATATTCCATCTAATCTTCGTTAATATTAAATTCAAGCTACTTTACTTTTAATTTGATATCAAATAATGTTCAATTTACTCTTCTGTAATTTAATTTTAATACTTAAAAAATTATTTTAATCTTCATTAATATTTACTTCAATTTTCAAAAATATTCCTTTTATCCCTCATCAATATTCACTCTAATCTCCACACATCCCATCTCATCTCCATCTCCATACACCAGCACTCCCACACAGCAGGGCCGATCTCCACACACATTGGACAACTTGGTTGTTGAAGAAGATGTCGACCGTGTGTGTGCCCGCCTCCACCGGCTCGTACTCCACCCTGAAGTTCTTGTCCGGAAGAGGGGTCACCATGCACTCCAGCTGACAGGAGGGACCTGCGGCAGGTTTGAAATCGTTGCTCAGGCTTAAAGGTAGAAATTCATAATTTATTGTTGATTGTAGTAATAATAAGGTTTGCGTTTTTTAATAAAAAATATTAATTTTTTTATCAGTAATAAACTAATATTTTTGTAATATTTATTAATAATCTGATTAGACTACAAATTAAATGACTAAACCACTCAATGCTACGTGATCTGTCATTGAGAGCCAAGGTTTCAAAGGTGCACACACCTCTCACAGTGACCACGAGTTCTCCCATTTGGTTCATGGTGTCCACGTTGAAGCAGGCAGTTTTAGCCACCATTCCCTTAACCAGCCCATCCCCTGAGGCCTTGACCGGTCTGATGTCCCTTATCTCCTGTCGTATGGGACAACCTGTGAAGTTTTGGTGTTTTTGTTGTTGTTGTTGTGGTTGTTGTTGTTTTTGTTGTTATTGTTGTGGTTGTTGTTGTTGTTGTTTTTGTTGTTATTTTTGTTGTTGTTGTTGTTGTTGCGGTTGTTGTGGTTGTTGTTTTTTTTGTTGTTATTGTTGTTGTTGTTGTTGTTGTTGTTGCTGTTGTTGTTGTTGTTGTTGTTGTTGTTGTTGTTGTTGTTGTTGTTGTTGTTGTTGTTGTTGTTGTTGTTGTTGTTGTTGTTGTTGTTGTTGTTGTTGTTGTAGTTGAAGGTGTGATTATTTTCACAGTTTTTTGTTATTTAAGCCTTTGAGGAATAAGTTAACATCTTAGCTTATTCCACTTTTTTCTTTATCTGATCAAGGTTCTTTTTCCTATTAAATCCGATTTCAACCCCTTTTCATCAGTCAACTTTGTCTCCACTCCAATGTTATCTCCTCTCATTCAACCCACTTAAGCACTGCATAGCACAGAGCCGAGAGCGCTTCAAGACCTCAATCTTTTCAAAAAAGTTCAAACGCACCAGGGACGTTGAAGCAGCCATACACAACGTTGACTTTGTAGGACCCAGGCCTAGTGGGCACGTAAATGATGTTGTAGCCAGTGTCGGTTCTTTCGACGCTGTGCGGGAAGTCTGCGTTGCTAGGGTCGCTCAGCTTCACTTCCAGGTCTGCGTCGCCTGCACCCACTGTGCGTACTGTGGTGGGGGGTCAGATGGGTGTGTGTCGTGTGTGGTCAAGTGTGGTGCGTACAGTGGTGGGTGGTGTGGGGTGGGTGGTCATTTGTGGTATGTGCTGATGTGGTGTGTGGTGAGGTGTGGTGCGTACTGTGATGGGTGGTGAGATGTTATTTTTTAAAAGTATGAAAGATTGATTTTTGTCAGTTTGTTTAAAAGATTCTTTTTTTTCACAAAATATTTTTGTTAATAAATTATTTTTTAATGTTTCAAATAGGTTTATTTTTTAGTCAAACTTTCTTAGCCACTACAACTAGCATTAATCCGTTCAAATTGGCATTCATTGCAAAGAACACCCACCTTCCAAGACCATCTGCTGACCTACTTCTCCCATCGGGGATCCTTCTATTATCACTGCGTTAGGGTCGAACACCTAAAAAATTAAGTTAGAGAATTCAATTTAAGATTAAAATTAAATTAGAGAATAAGATTTGAAATTAAAATTAAGTTGAAAAAATAGATTTTTAGACTGAAATTATCATTTAAATTATGAGCTGAAATTATAGATTTGGTTATAGATCGAAATTATGCTTAAAACTTGGAAACATTCTGAGTTTTTTGTTATTGCAATTAACTTTGACAGGTTGCACAATTTATTATGCTGATGAGAGTGTTAAAGTCTTAACCTAGAAAGTTACATTGAGTTAACTTGGGTTGTTGAAATATTTTCTAAAATTGGTTGTTGAATTGAATTCATACTTCCCATTATCGAAGTTAACTTTTAAAGTGTGAGTACTGAGGAGAACCTGGTTGAGACATGGAGATCCAGGCACTTCCTCTTCTGAGTAACTCACTCTGATGGCGTGCAGTCCTGGTGGTGTTGTGGTGTTTTTGTTGGTGTTGTTGTGGTCTTGTTCTTGCTGTGTTGGTGTTGTTGTGTTTTTGTTGATGTTGTTGTGGTTTTGTTCTTGCTGTGTTGGTGTTGTTGTGTTTTTGGTGTTTTTGTGTTTTTGTTGGTGGTGTTGTGGTTTTGTTTTTACTATATTGGTGTTTTGTGGACTTGTTTTTGTTATGGTGGTGTTGTAGTGGTGTTGTGATGTTTCTGTTTTGTGTTGTTGAAAGTTGCGTGTGATAATATTAAAAAAATAACAACACCGTCATATTAACAACAACAACAACAACATAGTAAAATCAACAACAATAACAACTTATTAACAACATATTAACAACAGCAGCAACATATTAACAACAACGGCAACAGCAACAACATTTAACAACAGCAACCAATGAGGCTGGAAGAGTATTCGATCTTGACGTTTCCATTGGGCAGCAGGCTCTTGCGGGAGGCAATCACTTGCTCGTCGTAGGGGCCTGAGGAGGTTGTGGTCTCTCGAATAGGTGCATATATTTATGCGTATTATTAATTAATTGATTTATTTATTTATTTATGCATAGTTCATTTATTTTTTTGTTTTTTCATTTGTTTGTTTAATCATTCAATTGTTTTTTTCTTTGTTTTTCGATTCATTTATTTTTTTACTCATGTATAATTATAATTCTTCCCTCAATCATTAAATTCATTGAAATAAAATATATTTTAAATGATCCTCTTCGAAATATGCT
>OX387247.1:6487292-6502292 GCA_947562095.1 Branchellion lobata | reverse complement strand
TCGATTAACGATTCAACATATGTAATGGACTTGCTCAAATATCAGCAATAACCGATCAAAAGAAGCAATCTGGTGGAAAAATACTTCAAGCGCTCACTCTATCAGGGTCGAAAGCACAAGGACAGAAGGGAGAATCTTTGATTTCAGAGTCGGCATACAACACCCTGATACGGTGTTCACCTGGAGTATGAGGGTGATGAGCTAGATCGAGAACTGCTCGGCAGTAGGAGTCACTTAGTGACACATGTTTAGGCGTCTATAACAGTAACCACAGTGTGACTAGGTTTGAAACTCCACAAATATTCACTTAATTTAATTTAAATATTAATAAATAAATGATTTTTTAAAATAATAAATTAAAATAAATACAATGATATTCAATTAATTTATATGTTTCCAATCTAATCAAACATTTGGTAGTTGGTCAAAAATAAACTCCCATCCAAAGCCACCCTTCCTCACCGGCATCCACTGGGATGTATTCCACTGTGTATCCTGTGTGGTAGGAGCCAGAAATGTTGCATGGCAGACCGACACCAGAGGGCGCTGTGATGGTGGTGTCTTGCTGCGGTTTAAATTGCTGTTTTGTTCTTTAACCCATTATTTTACTTTTGGGTCCATGGTTTCATTAAAAATTTTCTTAAAAGTTTGTTTCATATTGAAAAATTCAAAGATGATATGAACCATAATAAATACAAGTTTGCTAGGAAGTTTGTTTTTATTTTTTTATATTAATTATTTATTTTTCAAAATATATTTATTTTTTTTTATAATATATTTCAGTTTTTCTTTTGTTTATTATTTATTTATTACTCGATTTTTTACATTTAAAATTTTTATTTCTCAACGATGGCTTCCTTGCCTCATCAGCACCACTCACACGTTATGTAGACCTCCAGGTTGGCGTCACAGCCCACTGCATTGGCCGAGACGTTGAACATTGTGGGTTCTCCCACCCTCACCACCGACAAGCCCGGTCCTTTGGCGTAGGCCTGAGAGCCGTCTAAAACAATGGCTCTGTAAGGACTCCCTGGAAGAAAGGAGGAGCGTTGTTGATTTCAAGATGTACCATATGATGAGTTGAAGATGGAATTTTCTAAAATAAGTTTGTGATTGTGGTAAAAATATTGAATTGTTTTAACTACGAAGTTTTACAAGAAATTCAGGCATCCTTTCAAACTAATAAGAACAAATATTTTTCAGTAAAAAATCATCCAAAAAATAATGTTATAATGTTTTTGCAGCTATCAACCTGGAACGGGTTCTCCATTGAAAGTGACGTTGACCAGGTGGGGTGCTACAGTCATCGGTGTGAACATCACTTCCACCATTCCCGTGTCAGGCACGCTCCTGTGAAAGTGCAAGAGGGTACCAATAAGAGAAATAACAATAAAGAAGTGTAACTTTTTAACAGTGTAACAGAGTAACATTGTAAAAAAGAAAAAGTGAAACAGGAAAATTTTTTATAAATATGACATTATAACACTAGAACGGAAAGGCATCTAGCAATTCAACAATGAACGTTGAAGGGTCAGCATCAAGGGAGAGCAACGAAAGTAAACCCACCTAGCAGAACTCCTCACGAGCTCTCCATTGGCCGTGATGAGAACTTCCAAGTTGCCTGCTCCTGCCTCTCTTGTGTTCACTGGCAAAGTTCATTTTTATTCAATCATTTTTCTCAAAGCAAAGAAAATCAACGCTATACCACCAAAAAGCCAAGACCGCTATCACTATAACTATCACCATCATCACCACCACCACCACTATTACTACCATCGACAACCACATGAACAACGCTTAAACCATCCTTGATGCTATAGCAAGCCGTAAAGCCCGCTATCGTCACCACCACAACAACAACACTATCACAACACCAAAACACCTCCACAACACCACCAACTCACCGAAAAAGACGGTGGGTCTTGAGACGATAGATGGCGCTATGCAATCGACCTTGACATTGGCAGGATCCCAGCAGAGCATGAGAAAAGGGCTGTCCTTAATGGCAACGTCAAAGTACTTTACGTAGATCAAGTGCTCTCCTGGTGTGGTGTGGTGTGGTGTGGTGTGGTGTGGTGTGGTGTGGTGTGGTGTGGTGTGGTGTGGTGTGGTGTGGTGTGGTGTAGTGTGGTGTGGTGTGGTGTGTGGTTGTATGGTGTAGTGTGGTTGTGATAGAGTTGGTGGTGGGTGGTGTGGTGTGGTTGGGGTCGTGTGATTTTGTGGTGTGGTGGTTTTAATTTTTAATTCATAAAAGATTTTTTTAAACTTCTCTTAATTATTTCAAAAATCCATTCAAACAAGTTATAAATATCAAAAAAAATTATTTCGAAAAATATTTTTCAAATTTATTTAAATGATTTTTTTTTAGTTTTACCCAAATTGTTAATCAATTTTTTTAATATTTTAGTTTTAGATTTTTTTCAATTAAGAAAAAGATTTTATTGATTATTTTAATTCCAAAAAAATGTTTTTTTTTTAATTTAAAATGTTTATACCAGTTTCTGTAGGGGTGTATTGGCAGGCGAACTTTCCGAACGCCTCTCCAGTTACCTTGCATTTCACCTCGTTGCCTGTGGGGCCTGCAGTGTGGTGATGACGGTGTGGTGTTGCAGTGGTAGTGATGGTGGTGTGGGGCTGCTAGTGGTTGCAGTGGTGTTTTGTTGAAGCCATGAAGGAAAGTAGGGTTGATGAGCAGATTTCTAGTTAATATCTTCAAAACAAATTTGTGTCATTCACTAACAACTTCTGCTTTTACATTTATCAATTCCACGCTTGTTGCTGCACAATTACTAATTTCAAAATTGTTTATCCCTAGTAACTAATCCATAACAGCCCTAATTTCTCCACGGAATAAAACAACAAAGGTTTTTAAAGGATAACTAGTCCAGTGACTGAGACACAAAAAGCACAACTTCACCACAAAGACGAGAGTGGAACTGACGAGTAATAAACACACAAAAAGTGAAAAACAACCGCCCTAAGAAATGAAAGTGTGTGGACACACAAAAACGGACCAAAGATCCTTCACAAAGAAAATAAAAAGGAGAAGATAACTCTTTTAGTGCACACGAACTTTTTTTTCACTCTCACTCTCCTTTCCCTGCGACTACTCCTGATTGCTTGTGAACACCCTGTTCCTTACACCCATCCTTCTTCCCAACCAATTTTATGATCCCAGCTCAATACATGGAAGAAAGAGAAAATTAAAAAATAAAAACAAAAAAGAGGAAAAAAAAAAGTAAAAAAACACATTTCTCATTCTCCACAACTCCGGCCCACCACCCACTCTGGATGAGGCAGTGCACGTCTCTTGAGAGGGCCTCAGGGCCGTTGATGTAGAAACCGGTGGGTCTGTTGCAGCGAACCACGTGCAGACCCTCACCTTCGACGCTGATTTGAGAAGGATCACACACTTGCAACGAAAATGGACTCCCTGTGGTGATGGTGGTGATCTGGTCGTGGTCTTGGTGCTCATAGTGGTGATGGTGCTGGTGGTCATGGTGGTGGTAATGGTCGTGGTGGTGGTCATGGTGGTCGTGGTCATGGTGGTAGTCGTGGTGGTGGTGGGGGTAGTGGTGGTGGTGGTGGTGGTGGTGGTGGTGGTGGTGGTGGTGGTGGTGGTGGTGGTGGTGGTGGTGGTGGTGGTGGTGGTGGTGGTCGTGGTCGTGGTGGTGGTCGTGGTGGTCGTCGTCGTGGTGGTGGTGGGGGTGATGGTGGTGGTGGTGGTGGTGGTGGTGGTGGTGGTGGTGGTGGTGGATGTGATGGTGGTGGTTTTAGTCGTCGTCGTGGGGATAGTGATGGTAGTAGTGGTAGCGGTATATTATATTATTTTACACTCGATTATTTTCTCGTCGTTCCAAGCAATCACCTTTGACGTGTTGTCGATTGAAAAGCACATTGACTTTGTGACAACAGGAAACAGCTGGAATGCACGTCACGTGGTAGAGTCCTTTTGTCTGAAATGTTGATGTTGTTGTTGTTGTTGTTGTTGTTGTTTTTTTTTTTTTTTTTAGTTTTTGTTTTTGTTGTTGTTGTTTTTGTTTTTGTTGTTGTTGTTGTTGTTGTTGAGATTGAAATGTTGATAAGGTAATTTCGTCGTTGTTGTTGAGATTGTTGATTTTTTTTAATGTTGAAAATGTTGATGTTGTTGTTGAGGTTGAAACGTTGGGGTGGAAATGTTGAAAGTGTTGAAAAATGAGAGTGTGGAAATTTTTGAAGAACCGGTGTATGAAAATATTGAAGCTGCAGTCTGAGAAAAAAAGACACTAAGGTCTTTCGTGGTCGATGAAGCCATTGAAGCTTCAAGTTAGAGTGACAAGTTTATTTAACTGGAACGATAACTACATATTTACATTAAGTTGGTATTATATATTATTTATATTATATATGTGTGTACATATTAAGTTAGTAAAAAAAGGTATATGTATCTATTTTCATATATTCAAAAATTTAATTATTTAAAAATTTCATTTCAGAAATTAAAACTCTGAACTATGTTAAATTTCATTGCGGACATTCAAAGCTCCACATTCCAGTTTTTTCCAGTTCACAGTGAGTAAGACGTGGTAACCGGTAAAATTCTCAACACCCTGTTTCTTCTCTTTCTCTTCATCCTCATCATCATTATCATCATGATCATCATCTTTTTCTTTCTTCTCTTCCTTTTCCGCTTTTTTTCTTTTTCTCTTCCTTCTTTTCCTCCTTCTTCTTTTTTTCCTCTTCCTCCTCTTCCTCCTTCTCCTCCTCCTTCTCTTCCTCCTTCTCTTCCTCCTTCTCTTCTTCCTTCTCCTGCTCCTTCTCCTCCTCCTTCTCCTCCTCCTTCTCCTCCTCCTTCTCTTCCTCCTTCTCCTCCTCCTTCTCCTCCTCCTTCTCTTCCTCCTTCTTCTCCTTCTTCTTCTTCTCCTCTTAATCATACTTTTCATCATGAGCACCATCCTCCTCATCACCATCATCACCTTGCCGTCCGAAGAAATGGAGTTTTCGATCAGTTGACCTCGGTCGTTCTCGATGCTCACCTCGAAGCTTCCTTCCCCCGCGTCCCTCAGATCCACTGCGGGTGTGGGTCTTAATCATATACTGATTAATAAAAATTCCAAATATTCCGTTCAAAAGACGCAAATGAAAATTATAAATTAAATTATTTTGAACCGAAGTTAATTATGGTTTGTTCATAATTTAATTCATTCTATAATTAATTTTTATCAAATTATTTCCGATTAACTTCAAACCGTCAAATGTGCTTTCGTAGTCAACTTTTCCAGGAGCTATGCACCCCACAAACACCTTGAAACAAAACATTAGGAGCTGAATTATTAAATTTTCTGTTTTTGCCGCAGAAAATTGTATGAGTTACATTTTCAAAAATATTTTTTTGAGTAGGTCAAAAAGATTGAACGCGTGCGTGAATCAGTCACAAGTCTGGAAGCTAATTGTTTTACTCTGGCCCTATCGGAATATCCCAGCTGAAAGATGTCATAGATCTTATTTTGCCACTTGGAAGCGATTCATAAAGTTTGTTTGTAACTTGGGAGATTTAAAAATACCTCATGTTATATAAATTTAATTAATTATAACAGGTATACAACAAAAAACACCAATAATTAACCGAATTATATATTAAATATAGAATAAAATCCATCAATTGAAATGTATCCATTCAATAAGCATATTCTTCAGGTATTTCCATCAGAGGCACCTTGGAAATGTCCCATGCCTTGACGGAGCAGAGGGGTCTGGGGCAGTCAAAGTACTTGCCTGCCAGACGGTATTCCCCTGGTGTGGTGGTCGGGAACGGTTGAATCCAGTCTAATCTAATTTAATTTATTTTAATCTCATCTAATCTAATCTTATTCAATCTAATCTAACCTAGTCTGATTTTATCTAATCTGAGCTTATCTCATCTACTTTAATCTTATCTTATCTTATCTACTTTAATTTATCCCAATTAATCGAAATTAATCTAATCCCGTTTTACTTGAAATTAATCTAATCATTTTTATATAATCTAATCTTAACTTTTTAATCTTATCAAGTCCGCGTCCATACATCTTTGACTTAGCAAAACAAATGTGATACTTAGTATCATTACTAATATTATTATTCTATTATATTCAATTCAACTTTTAATTTTTTAAAGCTTTTTCAATGAACAATTTTTTTTCCGACAGCCCCTGCTACCTGCCACCTCAGGTGTGAAGTCAACCTTGAAGACATTGTTGCCAACTTCACTGACGTCCGAGGAAATTTCGCTCTCGTTTGGACCTGCGTGTTGTTGTGCTTGTTTTTGTTTTATTGGGTTTGTTTGTTTTTTCATTTTTTTTTTCGTTTGTTTGTTTTTTTTAATTTTTTTTCTATGTTTGATTGTTTGATTGTGTTTTTATTATGTATTCGTTTTTATTGTTTTTCGCTGTTATCTACATTTTGTTTTTTTGTTTTAGGTAAGTGCATTTTCTGTAGTTATGTTTTTGTGAATTTTTTTGTTCCAAAGTAAATAAAATTAATTAATAAAATGTTATTTTTAATTAATTAAACGTATTTTTTTTATATTAAATGTAATTTTAAATTAATTAAGTTTAATTTTTTATTAATTGAATTTAATTTTTAATTAAATGAATTAAATTTTTAATTACTTGAATTTACTTTTTAATTAATTATTCATAATTTTTAATTACTTTAATTCACTTTCTAATTACTTAAATATTATTTTTAATTTAATAAACTGAATTGATTTAGTTTAATTGTATAGCTCTGGTCACTGAGTCACTCACCGATCACTTGGAAGTCCACGTCAGATATCTTGGCCATTGGAGCTGTCACTGTGAAACTGCACACCTGGCGTCCAACCATTCAACATTTGAAATAATATTTATTTTTAATTAATATAAAATTTATTAAAAATTGATAAAAATATTTTCGAAAAACAACAAATTTAGATAACTCGTGCTCTCGAAACTCTACCCGGTTAATGCCACTCTAATAATATTTGTATTGTATTGTAAACAAATTGTTGTGCTGTGAACGTATGAACGCGATATGAACGGGTGAACATGGTGAACACGCTGTGTGGTAGTGAACACTGTGTCACCAGATGACACGGTGTGATCAGGGTTGTCACCTTCTGCACGGGGACGTATCCGTTGGAGGGAACCTTGCAGGTGATCCTGTCTGCGTCGATCACCAGGAAGTTGAAAGGACTGCCTGTGTCAAAGTAGGTATATCAATTATATTGTAGTTCAATGACATTATGTTATTATTCAAATGCACTGTGTTATCTAACAACCCTGAGATTAACAATCACCATCACAACAGGCACACTACCACAACGTCAACCACCACAACAACTACAAACACAACAACAACTACAAACACAACAACAACTACAATAACCACAACGACCATATCAACCACCACAAAAACAACAAACACAACAAAAACAACAACAACCACCATAATCACCACAAGAACCACCATAATCCCCACAGTAACTACAACAAAACCACAGGCCCAACAACATACCTGGCACAAACTTGTCATTGAAGAGGACGGTAGCCTTGTGTTGTCCATAGGTCACAGGCTTGTAGAAGAGTTGCAAGAAACCTTGACCGGAGTCCACCAGTTGCGAGGGGACCATGTTTCCATTGGGGTCTGTGATGACCACCTCACACACACCCTCTCCAGCATCCCCCACCAGCACTGTGGTAGGTGGTGAGTGTTGTTGTTTGAAAGGTAAACTTCAATTTAATCCAAGTCTGTTCAATCTATTTTAACCTAATTCAATCCAATCTATTCTGTTCAAGTCCGATCTGATACAATCCAATCTCTTCTATTTCAGTCTTATCTTATCCACTCTAATCTATTCTTTTCTAGTCCGACTTGATTCAATCCATCTACTCTTTTCTAATCTATTTCGATCGAACTTTCTCACCTTTGAAGGAATTTTCGACGCAAGCCTGTTGTATCGCGCACTGGTCTGTTATGGCCACTTTCCTGACCAAGCGATCAAAAATTTTCAAATAGGAACATATATATTTTTTTTTCATGATTGGATTTTTTTATCTATTATTTAAACTTACCATTGATTAAGTTACTAAAGCATATGAAGCTTATTTTTATTTTTCTCGTAAATAAACAAATAATAAGAAAATGAATAATTATTTTATATATACCTAAAAACTTATTTTTTTCGTTTAAAATTGTATTTTTAATACATTTTTATATATTTTTTATGTTGTTGCATGCAGGAAGGAGCGTGGCAAGGTACCTGTGGTCCCAGACTTTGGAGACAAAGGGTGAGTCTCTTATGGGGGTATTGAAGGCACACACGTCTATCAGGTAGTTGCCTGTGTTGTTGTTGTGGTGTTGGTGTTATTGTTGTTGTTTTTGCTGTTGTTGCTGTTGTTGTTGTTGTTGGTACTTGAATTGTTTTTGTTGTTGGTGGTGTTGTTGATGGTGTTGTTGTTGTTGTTGATGATGGTGGTGGTGTAGTTGGTGGTGGTGGTGTGGTTAGTGATGGTGTGGTTAGTGATGGTGTGGTTAGGGGTGGTAGTGTTGTTGTTGTTGATGGTGATGTTGTTAGGATGACGGTTTTTTTTGTCGTGTTAGTACTAAATAAAAGGCAAGGAAGAAAAAAGATAACATGAAAAACTAAGCTTTGAAGTAGTTTTCAAAATATTTGATAAATAACTTTCGAAACATTTGATAAATAACTTTCGAAACATTTGATAAATAACTTTCGAAACATTTGATAAATAACTTTCGAAACATTTGATAAATGAATTTTAAAACTTCCAATAAAAACGCATTAAAGGCATTTTTAAATTTAATGAAAAAAGTCTACTAAAACATTCTCAAACTTAATCAAAAAACGTATTTAAAACATTTTTAAACTTTCAATGAAACAATCACAAATGTTCAAGCGCCTGGCACGCACCCACGGTGGTGGGAGTGTATTCCACTCGGAAGTTTCCTCCACGTTCCACCACGTTGCAAGGGATCTCCTTGCCGTAAGGGTCTGAGGGTTTCAGTGTACTATCAGTAGATCATACAATACAATACAAAACAAACTATAATATAGTGGCACTAACCCCGTAGTGTTTCGAGGTCACTCGAAACTTATTAGATTATCTTATTAGTAGTATTGGATAGTATTACTGGTAATATGAAATATTACTGGCCTTGTGTAACGTTAAAAGTTATGTATAACCATACTATTATTGTATAACATTATTAGTATTGTATGATATCTTCTTTTAATGTATAATATTATTAGTATCATAATTTATCATTAGTTTCACTATTTCTTTTATTGTTATTAGAATATACCATTTTCAGTATATTTTTTCAAGTTTTAGATAATGGAAATAAAAAATGAATAAAGGAATGAATGGAGGAAGTGAATGGAACAAAGTGATGGAACAAATGAGTGAGAAAAATGAATGAAAGGACTGGATAAGCGTAATGAAAGAAGGAGGGTGGACAACTACCAGTTATTTTGACGTCGATGTCTCTGAGGGTGGCATCGGGAGCTGCGATGGTGAAGTTAGTGAAGGCGTTGTTCTGAACCGACCCCACTCCCTCCCCTGTGGTGGTGGTGGTAGTCGTGGTTAGGGTGATCTTGGTCGTCGTTGTGGTGGTCGTGGTGGTTGTGGTAGTTTTGGTAGTTGTGGTGGTCGTGGTGGTTGTGGTAGTTTTGGTAGTTGTGGCCGTCGTGGTGGTTGTGGCCGTGGTGGTAATGCTTAGAAAACTTTTGTTATAAATTGTTAATCAAATTGAGAGGTATAATCACTGTAAATTGTAATGACAAATGAATATATAATAATTTTAATTAAGTAGTCATATAGACGTTATATCCATCCAGATTATAAACATAAGTTCAAAGAGTTGTGGTGGGTAAGGGAGCAGTTACAGACCTTTCACAGACACGTCATCAGGGTTTACCACGTTCACCTGACGAGGTGTGCCTGTGGAAAGAGCAGCATTTGTATGAAACACACTTCAAAGGTTTCGCTTCATAAAATAAAAAAATAAAAAAATTGAGACTTCGAAAACTGATATGAATTATGTCTAAATAATTAGAAATTAAAAATAAAATTATATTTTTTAAATTTTTATTTAAGAACGCAAATTTTTTTAAAAATCGTAGAATTAAAATTTAAAAAAATTTTTTTGGGTGATTCAAGTATAGAAAAATTTTGATTACCGTTAACTCTAACACCGTTGAACTCCACCACGACACTATGCAGACCTGACACCAGGGGAGTGTACACCACCTGACGTCGGTTAGAAGTACAATGTGAAAATACAATACAGAATGAAAATACAATACAAAATAAAAATTACAAAATAAAAATACAAAATGAAAATACAAAATAAAAATACAAAATAAAAATACAAAATGAAAATACAAAATAAAAATACAAAATAAAAATACAATACAAAGTGAAAATACGATACAGAACAATATAAAACGGAAATACTATATAAACAATACAAGGCAACTACGAATATTTCTATTGTGGCATGGACCCAGAAGAGATTAAGGTAGTATGAACTTGAAAGCTAAGTAGGCTCATTCTAAAAATGTTGACTTCTTAATTAAGTGAAAATTGTGAATAATTAAAACAATAGGAACAAAACAAAACAATATGTTACGTTTTTGAATTATAAGTCTCACAGAATTAAAACAAACTCCACAGCTAATGTCCAATCTAATCTATTCAAGGTGTTCCTTAAACTTCGTTTAGCCATGCTTCAAAGGCGTTGCACAGTCAGCACTCACCTGGAGGACTCCAGGGTAGGTGGAGGAAACTTGGTTGGGGATGAGTTGGCCCGAGGGATCAAGGATAGAAATCTCCACAGTGCCATCGCCTGCGTCCTTCATCTCGACTGCGATGGAGCGGGAGTTGTTATTTTTTTTAACTTTAAAATTATTATTTTTCACAATAAAATTTTTTTGGGTATTTTTATTTAAAATTTTTTTAATTTTTTTTAGACCGAAGCAAAAATACATCACTCTATCTGAGTGATTTCGAAACTCTTCAAATCTGAAGCTATCAGGATAATAATCATATTTGTATATTTTTATTCTTCACAATAAATAAAACAGGAAAAACAATCTGCAAAACAAAAACAAAAAAAAAAGATTAAAAAACACTAGATAAAATTAAAAAATCAAAAGTAAGAAAACAAGATTAGGGAAAAATCAAAATAATTAAGAAACAACAAAAAAAGCGCAAACTGTTGAAGTTGGACTCGGATCCGACGTAAGCCTGGTTGAGTTTGCACAGAAACACCTTCGAAATATCCCACGCCTGCACCACGAAGGGACTGCCCACCACGGGGGTTCCCATGTACTCTACCACCACCTCGTACTCCCCTGTTCACGTGCAGCCATGCATTCAGTCAACCGTGCATTCAACCATGCATTCAATCATTCATTCAATCCTGCATTCAACCATACATTCAATCATTCGTTCAACCATGCATTCATCAATGCATTCAACCGTGCATTCAATCACGAGTTACATCAAACGTTCAACAATGAATGAAGTCCATGCATTTAATCGTGAGTGCAGTCATGCATGCAGTCGTGAGCTGGACGTTCAACATCATTAATTTGTTTTTATTTTCTAATTGCTTTGTTTAGTTTCTCCACTTGCAAACAACATTATACGCACACACAAGTTCCCATACACGTGCACACGCACACACCTACACACACACACACACACACACACACACACACACACACACACACACACACACACACACACACACACACACACACAAACACAAAACACACACACACACACACACACACACACACACACACACACACACACACACACACACACACACACACACACACACACACACACACACACACACACACACACACACTCCTCACTCACACACACTCACACACACACTCACACACACACACACACACAACACACACACACACACACACACACACACACACACACACACACACACACACACACACACACACACACACACACACACACACACACACACACACACACACACACACACACATAACATCACACACGTGCACAAGGTTTCTACTCACCGACGTTCTTGGGCAGGTACTCCACATTGACCTTGTTGGCGCCCGCCTCAGTCAAGTTGGCTGTGATGTGTCGGCTGTTCTTGGGGCCTGGCGAACGGAAGAATGAAAAAAGTTAATTCAATTTATTAATTCATTAATTTTCATTTAATTTATTATTCACATTTTTCAAAAAATAAGTTTTTTTACTGAAAATTATTTTTATTTGTGTAAAAATTGTTTCATTTTAGGTTCTATGAAAATAAACGTAGAAAACACATAAGTCCAGGGAAAGGAAAGAAAATCATATAAGACGAGCATATGCGAAAGTCGCTTAAAGAAGAAAGTGCTTGTGAAATAGGTAAGAAAAATTCTCTCGCAAGTTTTGAAATTTAAAACTAAATTATAAAATTAATTTTTTTTTATTTTCAAGTTTTGACTTGTTTGTTTTTGTCCATTTTAAAATATCCCTATGAAAGACTGTCCACTTCAGAATATTCCCATAAATGACTGTCCATCCAGGCTATTCCCACAAAAGACCAGCCACAATAAGATCTCTATAGGCCTCCTCGTTTAATCATCCACCATCACCTTTGACGAGCACTTCGAGCTCAGAAGCTCTGATGTTGTTTCCTCTGAGGCAGAAGAAGGCCACCTCACCCACCTGCACCCGCTCCACCCCCTCCCCCTCCACTCGTATCAGGGATGTGTCAAAGGCTTTCAGCTTGAAAGGTGATCCTGGTGGCGGCGGTGACGTTACGGTTATTCATTTTTTTCAAGTTTTAATTAACTTTTAAAAATTTCACATTAGTTTTCGAGTATTTTATTTATTTTTTAATCCATTTTTTGATTATTTTATCAAATCAATAACAAACTTTTGATAATTAATCTATCCAATTTCCAATTCATCTTCAGTTAACACATTCATTTTGAGTATGTGGTCGACCAGCTTGTGCCATCAACATACCAGGAACGTGTTCGTTGTTGAAGGTGACATCGATGCAGAGCTCTCCTGCCTCCACAGGCACGTACCTCACGTCCAACTTGCCTCCGTTGAGGACCTTCACGTCGTTCGGGATGGCACTTCCACTGGCAGAAAGAACCACCACCTCCACCTCCCCCTCTCCAGAGTTGTTCAAGTCAACTGCAGTAGGGTTGTGAATGGTGTAAAAGGTGGTCTGAGTGGTGGTGTCAAAGATGGTGTCATGAGTCGTGTGATGAATGATGTCATGCATGTTGTAGTGAGTGGTGTCATGGATAGTGTGATGAATGATGTCATGAATAGTGTCATGAATGGTGTCGTGAATCATGCCGTCATGTGTCGTGCCGTTGTGTGTTTTGAAATTGTAAAATTACGTCATAAAACGTTTGCAAAATTGTCATTTCATAAATTTTATCATCAAACAGTGTCATAAAATCAATCGCATGAATATGGTAAAAACTCGGTTTATCAGCTTCCAAAGTTATGGAAGGCTCAAAGTGAGGTTTTTAAACTGACGCTAAAACCTGGCAAAAAATATCTTTTCAATCACGTTATTCTGCCCTTAAATTTCTATTTATTTGATTCCAGATTATCACGCAACGAACTGAAAAAGTTGGACGTTCTGTTGACCACTCCATCTGACAGTCCTGACACTCTGATCTTAGAAGCATCATGCACCACGAAAAGGATGGGCGATGAGGCTATGTCAACGTCACCGTACGTCAAGTCCAGTTGGTGAGGGCCCGTCTCTTTAGGACAAAATGTCACGTCGTAACCCTTCTGAGGAGATCCAGTGATCGTCACTGGGATCTTCTTACTGCCTGGAGCTGTGGAGTGTAAAGTGTTGATGATTGAAATTTTTTTTACCAGTATTATTAATATCATTATTATTATTATTATTATTATTGTTATTATTATTATTGTTATTTATATTATTAGTATTATTATTATTATTATTATTATTATTATTATTATTATTATTATTATTATTATTATTATTATTATTATTATTATTATTATTATTATTATTATTATTATTGTTATTATTATTGTTATTATTATTATTATTATTATTATTATTATTATTATTATTATTTATATTATTATTATTATTATTATTATTATTATTATTATTATTATTATTATTATTATTATTATTATTATTATTATTACTATTATTATTATTATTATTATTATTATTATTATTATTATTATTATTATTATTATTATTATTATTATTATTATTAGAGGTAGTAATAGCAGTAGTAGTAGTAGTAGTAGTAGTAGTAGTAGTAGTAGTAGTAGTAGTAGTAGTAGTAGTAGTAGTAGTAGTAGTAGTAGTAGTAGTAGTAGTAGTAGTAGTAGTAGTAGTAGTAGTAGTAGTAGTAGTAGTAGTAGTAGTAGTAGTAGTAGTAGTAGTAGTAGTAGTAGTAGTAGTAGTAGTAGTAGTAGTAGTAGTAGTAGTAGTAGTAGTAGTAGTAGTAGTAGTAGTAGTAGTAGTAGTAGTAGTAGTAGTAGTAGTAGTAGTAGTAGTAGTAGTAGTAGTAGTAGTAGTAGTAGTAGTAGTAGTATTGGTATTATTATTCTTTACTTCCATATATATTTTCAATAACGCTACAATTGGACGCACTGGTCAGTTTGGCTTCCAGCTGAGCGGTTCCTACTTTGGAGGTGTCAACGTGGATGGTCTTTGTGTCCCCCACCCTCAAAGAGGTGCACTCGTCACCACTCACCGTCACGCCACTGATGTCGTACACCATCACGCTGATGGGGCTTTCTGGTGGTTTGTGGTGGTGTGTGGTGGTTTGTGGTGATTTGCCGTGGTTTTTCGTGGTTTGTGGTGGTTTGTGGTGGTTTGTGGTGGTTATGCTGGTGGTCTGTGATAAATTGTGGTGGCTGTGTTGGTGATGGTTTGTGTTAATGTGTTTAGAAAGGGGTGATGGTAGTGGTT
>OX387247.1:6417292-6482292 GCA_947562095.1 Branchellion lobata | reverse complement strand
TGATCGGGGATGTAGTTGACTTCATACACTCCAGGGCCTATGGGCTTGGCGAAAGCTGTGACAGGCGCTCCTGTGCTTGCTGCAGGCGTGCGTTAAATTACTTTTTGGTTTATTCAAAACATGATTATGGATTAACTATTAAGAAATATTCATTGAAAAAAAGTCGGAGGAAATAGAAATTGAGAAATCTGAATTGGAAAATAAAATTAATCTCTCGATTAATTTAATTTAATAAAAACAATCTGAAGAAAATCTGGATAAAAAATTGATAAAAGAATGTTTAATTGACTTTATTTACAGCATTGTCAAGTGACATTGACAACACTCCCAAATGACATTGACAACTCACAAGTGACATTTACAAGTGACATTGACAAGTGAAAGTGACAAGTCACATTGACAAGTAACATTGACAACACTCACAAGTGACATTAACAAGTGACATTGACAAGTGAAATTAACAAGTCACATTGACAAGTAACATTGACAACGCTCACAAGTGACATTGAAAAATGACATTGAAAAGTGGCATTGACAACACTCACAAGTGACATTGACGGTGACTTCAGCGGATGAGTGGGCGGCCTTGCCAGTGTCGACGCAGAAAGAGGCCACCTTGGACACCATGGCTGACCTGAGGCCCTCTCCATGCGCCCTGATGCTCCTGGTGTCCACGATGGTCACCTGGAAAGGGGAGCCTAGGAGGGATTGGGTTGGAGTGGGTTGGAGTGGGTTAGAGTGACTTGAAGTGGGTTGGAATGGGTTGGAGTGGGTTGGAGTGGGTTAGAGTGACTTGAAGTGGGTTGAAATGGGTTGGAGTGGGTTGGAGTGGGTTGGAGTGGGTTAGAAGGAGTTGGAGTAGGTTAAACTGGGTAACAATGGGTTAGGGTGAGTTGGAGTGGGTTGGAGTGGGTTAGAGAAGGTTGGAGTAGGTTGGAGTAGTTTAAAGTAGGTTAGAATGGGTTAGGGTGGGTTGGAGTGGGTTAGCTTAGGTTGAGTTAAGCTGGCTTGGGTTAGATTGAGTTGGTTTGGATTGGTTTAGTTGGGTGAAGGTGGTTAATGAGCTCAAGAGTTGGAAAATGATCAAGAGTAGGAGTTGAATTTTGATGAAGATCAAACTTCGTTGCACATTTTTTGATGATTGGGAAATAATACTTTTGACAAACTATATGTTGGAAAAATCTGAATTTGGAAAAATAGGCGTTGAACAAATTTTTTATCAAAAAAATTATTTTTGAATAAAGCATTCGTTGAAGTGCGCGTTTCTTATTTAACATTTTTATTAAATAGTTGAAAATCATTTTTGATTTCGATTTTTTATGTTCGTTTAATGAATATAAACTCCAAACAAACGATGCAGACGTTACAAGGCTTTGAAAAGCAATGACAGCTTGTTACGACAATAATAATTTTGCTTTTTATTTTTCCCATTCAATACATTTCTGGTCTTTTCCACCACCAACAATTTACTTTTCCACCCCCATCCTTCTCACCAGGGACTTCAACAGTGGCATAGAAGACCCTGACAGTATAGACTCCAGGTCCGGTGGGGTCGAAGCGTACCTTGTGCTTTTTTCCCACCTCCCTGATGGAGGCTTCAATTGAACTACCATTCTCCTTGGTCACCTCCACACTCAACTTGCCGCTACCCGCCTTCGTGGTGTCCACTGCAAAGAGTGGAAACCGTGTGATTATAAATATTTTTTAAACTTTAAACTATAGTGTTAAGTAGCTGAAGAGTAAAAAACATTGAGTTATGTGGCTCAAAGAGGGGAAGTAGTTTTGTAGTTAGGAGTTTGAATCATGAAGTTATGGAGATATAAGATCAGGAAGTTTGTGGCAGTTCACTATTTAATTTTATGTGATTCATTAAGTTTCAGTCGCAGTTTGAACGGTTAGATAGAAAAATAACCAAATAAATAAGAAAAATTAAAAAATTAGCATGATTCATTTAGTCCAATCTACTCAAAACGTTTGTATAGCATCGTCTACACGCCGTTCTAAAGCGCTCTGCTGCAAACTCTTTAAACAATAAGGTTTTCTATCGGATAAAAAACACTTTGCAGCCTCTTTATTGAAAGGTAAACAACTCACCAGTGAACGAGACTGGAGTCCCATCCTCTCCTCCCTCCAGTCCAAACACCTTGACCTTATCGCCGTCGTACACCCTCACTGTGAAGGGGCTGCCCTTGATGGGCCTGTTGTTGCTGCAGATGCTGATGCTCCAGTCGCCTAGGTGTGTGGTTGCTTGTTTGTGTGGTTGTTTGGTTGTGTGATTGTTTGGTTTCTTGTTTGTGTGGTTGCTTGTTTGTATGGTTGTTTTTTTGTGTGTTTTTTGGTTGGTTGATTGAGTGTTTGTTTGTTTGTTTGTTTATTTGTTTTGGTTTGTTCATTTGTTTGTTTGTTTGTTTGTTTGTTTTGGTTTGTTCATTCGTTTGTTTGTTTGTTTGTTTGTTTGTTGTTTGTTTGTTTGTTTGTTTGTTTGTTTGTTTGTTTGTTTGTTTGTTTGTTTGTTTGTTTGTTTGTTTGTTTTTTTGTTTGTTTGTTTGTTTGTTTGTTTGTTTGTTTGTTTGTTTGTTTGTTTGTTTGTTTGTTTGTTTGATTATGCTTTTTTTTGGTTGTGTTTGATTTTTTGTTTACATGTTATTTCTACAGTGTGTGTTAGTATGTTTTTTTGTATGTTTAGTTGTATGCTCACTTTTATTTTTTCTAATTTTTCCATTTTTTACTTTTTAATTGACAAAAGTAGAGTAGCGCAAAATTATTATGAACTATCACAACGTCTCCATTCTAGCTTTCTTTCACTAATATCAATTCTACACATCCAAACAATTTCTAACTTAATAACTTCTTCGTTAATCGCTTGAAAAACAAAATCAGCGCTATACAAATAAGTATCAAATTAAATCAAGTTATATCCCTATAGAATCCAGTCACCTATCTCGTCAGGCACGAAATTTGTGGTGAACTGTCCATTGGAGTCCTTGCCGATCTTCAAGGGTACCACCTTGCCGCTGGGAGACCTTGCCCTCACCACAATGTTGCCGGAACTGTGGAAACGTTATTTTCTTTTGTTTTTTTCTTCTTTTTTTATATTTAGTTTTCGTTTCATTTTTCTTTTGTATTTACACCCGTTTGGGTTTTTTTATTACTTATTATTTATGAATTCATTTTATGAAATCACTAAGTTATATTAAATAAATTTTATGAAATTTATGAATTCCACAATTTTGAAAAACTCCACAATTTAAATAAATTCCATAAATACATTTAATAAACAAATTTTCTCAATTTAAAAATATATATAATCAATTTAACTGCGCACTTGTAGTCGGCCTCATCGATGTGGAAGGGTGGGAACTGCATGACCATGGGCTGCATCATCGTGACCGAACCCCTCGAGTGGTGCTTCAGTCAATCTGACGGGTATTTCTTCGTTCATGAATGTCAGAATATTAATTCACTGATGAATTTCAGAGCATTAATTCACTGACGAATTTTGGAATATTATATTAGTGACAATGTTATAATTTATTTAGTGACAATTTTGTAATGTATTTGATAACAATGTCAGAGTGTATTCAGTGACAATGTCAGAATGTATTCAGCAATATCCAAGTCTGATTGATTCATAGTTTGTGCTGCCGGTTGGAAAGCTCAACTGTTTACTAAGCTTAAATCATTTTTTATAACGACGATTAACACAATATTAAATCTTGAAATCCAAAAACTTCAGCTCACCAAAACAAAAAGTTGAAGTTCTAATGTTCGATATAAAGTGTTCAAAAATCAATTCAGAAATCCACTTCAGATGAAAACATAGGCTTGTAAAACGATCTCACAGAAAGTTTTAAATGTTCAAAAAGTGCTCAAAGATACTCAGAAAATGAAACGTTGTTTTCGAAAAGAAGATGCCTCTGAGGAAGGTGGTTATATTGGGCAGTGGAGCATAACCTGCTTCACGCCTCTGCCATTCAAGGCTGCTCTATTGACTGGCTGCTCACTTCAATGGTGTTGACTCTGTGCCGAGTGGTCTTGAATGACACGAGAAGAAAATACTTTCAGAATTTGCTAGCAGAACAAAAATTCCCTTGTGGCTCTTCATTCAATGATTGTTTTTCCATTGTTTTTCGAGTAATTGAATGCGTGTGTATACAATTTATATACAAACATATAGCAGTAGCTATTTTTATTTTTATTTTTATAGAACAATGTTTATCTTATAGGTTAGTGCACTCTCGTTCAAACGTTCATACAGCGGTTTATCTCTGCTTCTAAGGTGGCTGGGCTGACTCTTAATTGTCAGGTATACTTTGACATTCACAAATAAACGCCCATGCATCAACACCTTCACAGACCTATGGTGACTTCACCTTTCAAACACCAATAGCGAACCATCTCCGAGGTGCAGTTGAGTTGAATAAAAAGTTGAAAAAACGTCTCATCGCAAGTAAACTACTGACAGTTTCTTTAAGGTGTTTCTTCTTTTTCTTTTTCTTGTTTTTTTTTTCTTTTTTTTCTTTTTCTTTTTCTTCTTATTCAGTTTTTTTCAGACTTTTTCCTTTCGGGGGTAACTCCAGCGAAATTTGTCCTCACGCGTCATTATGTTGCCTGCATCTTTTATCTTCGCCTCCGTATCCATTTACCTCCTTTTCGGCCTTCCTCTCTTTCTCATTTTTTCTCATCTTCAACCTTATGTGTTTCTCCTCTTTTCTTTGAAGTAAAACCAGAATTTTTTTTTCAAAAAAATTAATGCTATATTAAAAGATAAAACAGTTAATTTAAATAAAATAAAATCATTTTCTTTCTGAAACAAGGCCATCAAAGCGAAAAAAATATAAATTCATCGGAGAGACCAGTTCGATCATGAGTGAAACAAGGGCACTTTTTTAAGAAAATAAAAGCAATGGATTTGAAGATAGCTTGCCTATAAGGACAATGAACTTGTGTTGGAAAAAGGTTCTGTGAGAAATGGTTATAAAAGGTGTTCTTTGATGGTTTACTCGTTTTAACTTTCGTTTTTTGTTATTTCGAGTCTTTATTGAATCTATTCTAACCTAATCAAAGCTTTTGTATAGCCTTGCATTTACACAGTTCAAAAGCGCTTGAAAAAAGAGTTTCCACTAGTCTAAAAAGACTTTTGTCGATTGATGCAAGAACTGTGTTGTTTTTTCGAATTTGAAAATTTTCTGAGCCTTTAAAAGATTTCCAATAGCGAAGAGAGTAATTGTCTGTCGAAAAAGTTGAACTAACACTTCATTTTTCAATATTCTCACTGTAATATTTTTGAAAATTTATTCGAAAATTTGTTTAAAAATTCAAAAAAATAGTCGAACCAAGGAAATTAATATCATTTGGATAAAATAGTCAAACTTGAAATCCCCTGGCGATTGAAATATAATTTGGAATAAAATAAGGTTTTATTGAAGGTTCCTTTCCCCGAAGCACCTTTATTCTGATTTTTATGATTGTTTAAATTTTCAATTGACTTTTTTTTACTTAGGTAGACTAGATTTCATCTTGAATGTTTAGTTTATTCCATTTACATTGGTTATTTTTTCTTGAAGTTTATTGTTTTTTAATTTGAGTTGTTTTCAAGTTTATTCAATAAAAACGATATTTTTGTATGGCTTAATCTCATTAAGTGAATAAAGATGAATGTAATACAATCTAATCAAAGGTAATGCATTTTTTCATGTCAGAAAGCAGGTTTTGGGCGCGTTTAAAGAAGCAACATAGAAACAAATAATTAATAATTGAAGTTAAAGTGTGAGGAAGAGACTGTTTAATTTTATAATAAAAAGTTGATTTGATGGCTTCATAAAGTTCTTAAGGGTGTAGAATTTGGTTTCACGAACTATATTGAAACAAGTCCACAGTCAGTAATATACATAGAGACCCTGAGACGCAAAAAATTTTGAAGATCACAGAGATTCCGTTGTGCAAATGTGGAACAAACAATGAAGACAATAATCAGAACGGATGTGATCACAACATTCTAATACTCTGCGTCAGTATAAAAAAATTCTCTGGCTCATTATAATCTCAATTGTAAGTTTTAAAAAATAACAAAACAGGATTAAGTTTGGAAAAGGTCCATGGATGACAATCATGATCGGTTTCATATAAATAAAATGAACCTCATTTGATTATCCTAATTTTGTTGAACTGAAATTTAAAAGAATAAAGTTTTAGCTTGATGGATGAAATATCATTTTCAACATTTTAAAAAAACGATTGAATCCTTCATATTAAATACTGCTAATATTTTTAAGTGATCGCAATCAGAATGAATGAAGGGTTTTGGATAAGTATGTTGGGAACTTTCAAGATGGTTCAAGTGAACCTTTGGAAAACTTTTTCAACTTTCCCAATTCGACGGGAATGAGGGCGAAAAAGACGACGAAGCAAATGAGATCGAACGAGGCCAGCAAGTAGACCATCAGGTCCTTGAAGAAGTTGTTCGTCTCCGAACACGAGCTGTGGAAAATAATATTGTTAATTTAATTTAAACTGCTTTAAATTTAAATTTAAATATGAGTTTTGATGTTGTATAATCATAATAATAACTTTGAGTGGCCTTGAAACTCTCCGGGGTGATAGCGCTATAATGATATTCGTATTCGTATTTTTTATGTATTGCAAAGCGCAGAATTTTTGCTTTAAAAAATGGTCGAGCATATTTAATCGAGATTTGTAAGTGCAAAATAATTCTGGAAAATAATTACGTAAAAAAAGCTATGATTCATCAAACTCAAATGTTTATTTTATTTTGAGATAATTTACATTTTTTGCGTAAATTGCTTTGCCTTTTGGTGGATTGGTTTAAACGAAGACCAAAAAAAAGCTAATCAAATCGATTTTATTTTTATTTTTATCAATGGCATTCCCATGGAAGAAGCTTTAGTCTCTGTGGAAAAGCTAAATGGAAAGATTGTGTACCTAAGTACGTGAAAAGGTTTTTAAAAAAATAAGCGTCTAAAAAATAATCAATATCATTCGGTATTCATTCGTACTTGAACGAAAAGTTTTAATATCTTTCTACTAATTACATGCACGAAATTAACAATCGCACTCACCCTTTGCACTGGGGCTGTATAGCCTGAATGATCATTAGCGTCACTCCAGACGATATCTTATCCACGAAGCTCATCACCCCGTAAACGAAAGCTCCGCTGTTCTGTTTATGCGGAGTTCCGTTTGGATATTAATGTTTACATAATTTTCCATTATTAATTAAAATATCATTTTTTATAAACAATGATTTTATTTTTTAGTGCCATAAAGTGGTTAGTGCAATTAAGCAGGTTGGTGCGTTTGTTTTTTAGTTCTCTTTCATAATTATTTATTTCTTCAAAATATTTATTTTCAAACTGTTTAACATATTCCTAAAAATCCATAAAAGACCGTTGAAAAAATTTAACATCCAGACGTCAACTTGGACTCGCCAAAAATAATATATATTAATGGTTTATGGCAACAACACAAAGCACACGCAATTCTCTACCACAGTAGGTAGCCACGCATGCAACCTCCAACTCCACATATAAAACACACCCCAGCAACCACACACATCACACACTAACTCCATTATCCTAACAATACAAATACAAACATTACATTCAGAAAGATATGATTGCTGCCACTAACCCAATGATTTCCAAGCATGTCGGCTATCATGGAAAGGCCGTTGATGAGTAAAATGGTGCTGCCGACGCCAAGAAAGACAGCGGGCCCAAAGATATGGTAGGCTGTGGACTCCTTGATTAGAGCCATCCACATAAGGGCAGCCGCAGTAATGATAGCTCCTAGCAAGTACGTGGCCTAGATAAAAGTGAGTGTGTTAAAGATTGGATTAATTCCGAAAAAGCCATGTCAGCAACATTATGTGTGTGAGATTGAGTTAACGATAAAGCACCCAAATGAAGGATTTAAGATGTCTGGACATATAAAAGGTGTAGAGGATGGCCCTTGGGGGTTGTGACACAAACCTTCCTGCCGAAAATGCTGTTGATTCTCCCCGCGATGAGGGACGTCAAGAAGCCAGATATGTAAACAATCAGAGGCACGATGGCTGCGTATTTCTAGGAAATAAGTGTAAATATTTGTGTGTTTTTGGGTGTGTGTGTGTGTGTGTGTGTGTGTGTGTGTGTGTGTGTGTGTGTGTGTGTGTGTGTGTGTGTGTATGTGTGTGTGTGTGTGTGTGTATGTGTGTGTGTGTGTGTGTGTGTGTGTGTGTGTGTGTGTGTGTGTGTGTGTGTGTGTGTGTGTTTGTGTTTGTGTGTGTGTGTGTTTGTGTTTGCTTGTTTTTGCGCACATGTTGACTCTGAGTCTAATCTAAGCCACGATTCAAAGACGCTCTAGAGGTTATATTCGCTAGTGGGCTTAGTAGCCCAAGTGGGGTTAGTAACCACACCAGCAAGGTCTGTTATTTACTTGATCAGCTATCACAGTTCAAATCTCAGCCTAGCTAAGTTTCCATAAAGTATTTTGCAGAGCGTTCAAAAGATACTCCACAAACAGCTCATAGCACAATGGTATACACTGCAAAGACGAATAGTGGCATTCTAGTGACATTCAAAGCAAGAATTTCAAAGTTTTTTGTTAGATAATTCAATTGAAGTAAAACGAGTGGAATAATAAACCAAATTTTGGTTATAACGCGAAGGCAATGATTGAAGCTGAAATGGGTTCTAACGTGTCTTTAAAAAAATAATTTAATTGACAACTGTGATTAAAACAGTCGATCTAAATTTTTCCACATGACTGCCATTGCAGATTCATTCAAACATGGAAAATGTTAGATAGAAAAATTGAAAAAACGAGTCAAGAAATTTTTCAGTTTCCGGTTTTGCAAAAGCGTGTGTGGCTGTTACTGTAATTTACTTTATTTATACTATTTTTATTAAATAAATTATATTCTTCATTAGATCAAGTCCAGACATACGCTGGAAATGTTACAAAAATACGGCGAATAGTCGAACTAAAAAAGAAAACATTGAAATATACGAGAACAGAATGTTATCAGTCATAAAAGTCGGAAATTTAACTTTTTTGAATTTAAAGTTTCAAGTATAAGTTATAAAAAATTAATTTTTCTGAAAGTTATAGTTTTGCTGATTGCGAAAATTTTGAAAAAAAAAAAATTGTCAAATCCGCCATTTTCTCGTTTGAAATACAGACATTGCAGTGGAATCGTCAACAAACGATAACATAAATACAGTTTGCCAATTCACTCAACCTAATTATGTGGTTTTAAGATATGACTCAATTCTCAATTCTTCTAAGACTCTTTAATTCAGTAGACAATTCTGATTTTGAATTTCTTAGAAACTTTAAACAATTCAGTTTTGGTTAATTTGATGAAACCTTCTTCAATAGTCATTCAATATAAATTATGACTCAATTCTAAATTTTTGAGATTCATAAATTAGATTCTATAGTCAGTTTTTGATCTCTTGCAACAGACACTTGACAATTCTCATGACATTCAGTTATTGTTGATTTTAGTTTTTTTCTTTTATTTTGCTTGTTCACCATGTTCTGAGCCATTTCTAGCGTTTGTCTGGATTTGCTTCAATGAAGAATATTTTTTTTAATTATTTGACAAAAATAAATTTGCATACTCCAATCGTGTTTTTTTTTCATTTTTCTTTTTCATTCTTCTTTTTCGGCAAAAAAATAAAAAGAAAAGCAACCAGGTTCAACCCCGCTATAAAAAAATCGATGGATGATGATAAGTTTATGTACGATAAAAATTGTGAATAATCAAACCTCCACAGAATAATAGAGAAACAAAACGCTTTGAAAGATAGCACTTATATTACGAATAAATTAAAAAGCATTACTAAAGTAATTATAAAAGCTATTTTGAAAATAAAACACCACAATATTTATTCTAAGACCCCACGAGGTCTTAACGAGAGGTCGGGATTTTATGGAGATCATGGCGTTATTGGAGGAAGAGAAGAGTAACAAATACAAATTATAATCAAGTGTTGGAAGGGAAGGACTGTGGAAAAAGAAGAGAGATAGAAGGTAGATGGGTGGGGTTGAAAGGTCCCCGTATCGATTCGTACAGGCTAACAATTAAGAAGCTTGAATTCACAAGAAGCGCTTCGATTTTCGTGTGTATCACTCTCTTTTCAATTTTAACATTGGAAAATGTTTTCTTTAAATAAATTAAAAAAAAAAAAAAGTTGTCAACACTCAAGTAGTCATGGTACTGCGTGCTAAAATTAAGGACTCGCCTCTTATTTGTCTTATCGCTAATTCGCTACCCTTTCAAAAAGCTATCAGACATAGTCATTTGACGATTTAGAAGCTTCTTCGAAGTCATTTGACAGTTTAGAAACAACCACATGGTCACTTGATAGCTTATAAAGCACACCAGAGGTGCTTAGACATTTTCGCGGCTGAATCACAATCAAGTGAGAATGCAGTGACGTATCACGCTAATGGGCCTTTTTATTGAATAATCACAAAATCATCACTTAATTACCTTGTTATTGTGACCACATTATTCGCTTATAGACCTCAGTTGTTTGCCTTGGCACTTTACAAATTAGATTTATTATTATTTAACATTAAAACTATACATTTTTTAAATATAAATATTCTTTTAATTAGGACGAGTTGAATTGCCGCTTCGGTAAATCAATATTTTATATGTCTTTATGAAATTATTTCAATGAAAAATTTTAAGGATTATACTTGTGAATTGTCTCTATCAAATAAAACAATCCTACCTTGCTGAGTTGTAGGGAGTCGGTTATGTAGAAAGGCCAATATGTCTGTGAAATATTCAATATCAACCTCGCCCCCATGTAAGCTAGCCCCACCTGCGGGTTGCAACTTTTGTTGATTAGGCGTCAAAACACAAGTTTCAATCATGAAACAAAAAGTCACATTTACGAATTTCCGTTGGCAATCAAGATACATTGATGAATGCTAATCTATTTGCTACTTATACAAGTCGCTAAAAACGACAACAAAAAAAAGAATTAAAAAAAAAACTAGAAATATTTAGTTTTTTTTAATACAAAATAACGATTAAAATCGCGCAGTAGACGTCTTACGATGTAGAACTGGCCTTCCTTGAACCAGTCCTTCCACTTCATGTTGCCTTCCTGACGACCGTTGAGTCGAATCTCCTCTTGTTGCGAGTGCTCTTTGGTGAAGATGTGGAAGAAGATAGAGAAGGTGATCCCCAGAGCAACCACTATAAAGGTCAATATCTGTTGAAACATCGAAGTTGCCTTTAAGTACAAAACTATCGACCTCGAAACTTTACGGGGTTAATGCCACTGTAATAATATTCGTGCTTGTATTGTATTGTATTTTATTCGACAAAAGCAACCTTTGACCAAATATTTTAATATACAAATAAATATATTTATAAAATAGTTATGAGTAAATTTATAATAAATAAATTAATTTATTTATATTTATGGAAAAATGCGATAAAAACTTTTACAAACGTGTGATAAATGGGTCAATAAACTCTTTTATTCGGATTTTTCCATTTATAGATTTATTTATTCTCATTTCCTCAATATTTCGGTCGAAATCATTCATATTATTTCATTTTACAGATTAATATATTCCTCAATTTATGTAAATAAAAAGTTGTCATAGCGCTTAAGGAATGAACAAAATGAGTCATAACGATGGATTGGTAGCTGTGGTTTTATCACACAAAATAGCAAATTTGGCTATTAATTAATTGAGTATAAGTTAATTGAAAACAATAAAAAATTATTTAATTATTAATTTATTCTTTCATTTTATTATATTTTATTGCGTCGTAATTAAAAACAGGGACTGTGAAGAGTTCCGCAATTCAGTTTTTACTTGCCCTCGAAATTCCAAAGTGCTTCATTATGAAAATGCACGATCAAATTTTTAATTACTACAAGCTTGTGACAATGAGACAATGTGATTAATTCCAGTAATTCAACTACTTTCGTCTCGAATTTTTTATAAACCTATAATTAGTATTAATTTATCCCGTAGAAACTGGATAACATCCTTTAAAAAAGTATCAATAAAAGGAAATAAGCATAAAAATGATCGCTTAAAAATTAAAAGTACATCGTCTGATTTAGCTTATTTAAAACGCCGACTGATTAATTTAAATAAAATTGATTTGAACGAGGTCGTAGAGTGTCTTGTTGGAGGGGCACGCAGAAGACCTACTTTTTAGATGAGTATTTAGAATTTTCTTCTTCTTCTTCTTCTTCTTCTTCTTCTTCTTCTTCTTCTTCTTCTTCTTCTTCTTCTTCTTCTTCTTCTTCTTCTTCTTCTTCTTCTTCTTCTTCTTCTTCTTCTTCTTCTTCTTCTTCTTCTTCTTCTTCTTCTTCTTCTTCTTCTTCTTCTTCTTCTGCTTTTTTTTCAGTCATACCCAGTAATCATAAGGTTGATTATTTTTCCTTCCACACTAACCACAACTTCCATGAAGCTCAGGTTATTTTGTTTTATCACTTTCAAACATTTTATTAATATTTTTCCGCACAAAAAATTCAACAGTATTTTTTTCGACGGGACGCTGTACTTCATGTACGTTAGTCGGACTATTTTGCTGCCGAACGTTCGTTAATTTTCCATGTTCTCCTTCTTTCCTTCCTCCCTCCCTGTGATCATGTTCGACACATACACCACCTCCATTTAGCTTCTTCCAGCACACCAGTAAGCTCCCAACACCACCATTGATTCTTTTCACTTTCCCTTCTCTCCCGAACAGCGCACCACGTTTTTACCATGACATCCAAGCCTATTTCCCTAACAAAGAGCTCCAATTAATAATGTGCAACATGCGATTAACGTCGATCGTCAGCATTTAAAAATTCTTCAAAATCCCATCAGTTTGGAGGAATTCTCGTTACGAGAAACTTACAACTAGTGAGTCTCATGGTGCTCTGCCTCATCTCTGCACTAGCCCCACTCTACTTATAAACAATACAAAAAAAATACAATACAAATAAAAAATATTAAAACAGTGGCCTTGACACCGGAAAATTTCAAGGCCACTCTATATAATCCCCCTCACCACCTCCACACTGCTCCAAGGCCACCTCAGTAACATTTCGGTGCATTCGTGTAACTCTTAATTTTTAAAGACTTGGAGGAGAGACGCTTCCTCAAAAATTGAAGTACAGACCACCACCAAACAAGGTAAGTCGCTGAGGCGCGCTGTCAATCAATATGGGAAATTTCGGAGAGGTAATTATAGTTGTAACGGAGCAAGCATTTTTTTTACAAAATTGTAAAAAATAAATAATTTTTTTAGAAAATTTAATTATATTAAATTAAATTAAAGTAAATTAAAGTAAATTCAATTAATTTTTTTTTTAATTTTAAGCAACAAAAAAATGAGAAAATTTCTAGCGACAAAAGCAGATGCAACATTTCAGACAACCTTCGCAACAAATCCATTGAGCAATTAATAACGTCCCGATGTCTTCATACATTATAATCAGAAAGTATTATAATTATATAGTTTATATTTATATTATATACTATGAATATATATTTACGAGCATTCATCATTATTGATACCAATTTTTTATTCTTTTCAAAAATACAAAAAAACTATTAAAAAAGTACTTTGCGCCTTTAACGTATTTCTTAGCGAGCTTGTTAGATCAGAAGCAGACATTTTTTTAAATTGATAAACTAAAGGAAAAATAAAAATTTAAATTCCTATTTGCTTTTACCATGAAGCGGGTTTCATCCGCAGGCGACCACTCGCTCTCTCGCGCCTTGTTGAAGACCAGCCAGACAAGGCCATACACCGACATGTAGGCTACCAGTGTCATGGCGTTTCTGAAGAATAAAATGTTTGGTTACTTTAAAAATATTATTATTATTTATTGATAAAAAATTCCAAAGACAAGAATAACGGCCCTGTGTCCTGTTTTATATTAAAATATATCTTGAAAAACAATAATATATTGAAATATAATGAGTTATGAAAGAATTAAAAATTTTCGAAAAGTTATAGTTATTTAGATTGAATATGAATTATGTAAAAAGTTTTTAAAATGATAAAGGCAGAGAAGATGAAAGAGGACAGACAGAAGAAGAGAGACATAGCAGAAGAGTATAAAATTTCATCGTATACTTGACACTGTGAACAGGGAACCAAATCAAAAGCTGATCCAGTAAACGCATTTGTGAAGCGCCTTTCAGCTTTTTGGTTTTGAAACAGAAAAAGAAAAGTGCAATAAAAATCCGAAGTGATTTATTGTATTATAGTGGTTGGAGTGAATGGCATTATAAAAAGTTTTAAATCACTCATGACTCCAAGTCAATTTTTATAACGCTTAAGGTTATCCGTTGACAACCAACGTGAATGGTTTGAGGGCGTTTGACTCTATTCTTTAGGAACCATAACCATGAATTTTTATTTGAAAACTTTAACTGGCAGTTTTATAGGAATTTCCTTAAAAACTGATTGTGTAAAGTGACCTTTCTCTTCTTCGTCTTCTTTTTTCTCTTCTTCCGCTTTTTTCTTTATAGTCTTTATCAGATCAAGTCCAGACATACGCTGGAAATGTTACAAAAACACGGCGAATAGTCGAACTAAAAAAGAAAACATTGAAGCATATGCTTTTTCTTCATCATCATCTTTTTTTTGAATCTTGTCACATATTTACAAGGCTGATAAGTTAATGAGATTTTACATACTTATCAACTCTGCACCTCATCTTCTGCTTGTTCTCTTCCACACCTTCCTCGACCTCACACACTTGTTCATTGGTTTCCCCTTGTTATACTTTCTATATTTATATATTTATTTACTCGCCAAATTATTTTTATATTCTTAGTGAAACATGCTCATTGAATTCTTACGAAACTGTAATCCTCACATTTGAAAAACTCTTTAAAATCCGCAACTTAAAAACCATTTTGAAACATATTAAGCTTCGATCATTCCATAATTTTTTATCGTTATCATATATATTCATCAGACATATAGACTATTTTATTTCAAACCAAATAATCCATTGTTTTGATCAATTTTGTTACATCGTTCATGGGTTATGGCTTAACTGCCGAGCGCCCATATAGTGAATTTACTACTACATCGTTCATATTTTGCACTCATTAACTTTGCCACCGAAGCTGCACACGCCTTTCCATACACCTCTTAATTGCTGCCTTCTCTGGAAAATTCAGCCGCCATTGATGGATGAATCCACTTTCGGATGCAGTATTTGAGACTGGATTTTCTTTTTACTACCGCTTAATAACCGCTAACCGTTGCAAAATCATTTCAGCAAGATTCTTTAAAGACTAGGTCAATGGCTAGACACATGAAAAAAAGCTGGATATTGATGGGTAGCTAAGCAAATTTGAAGTTGAAATGGAAATTTACTAAACGTTTGGATATGGTGGAAGAATGTAAAAACATTGTGATTTTGAAATAAATTTGAATAATAAGGTACCACCAACAAAAAAACCATAACTTTATATTTGCATGGTAATGTGGCATAGAAATGTTGATAGCAAAATATAATGAGTAAATTTTCTAGTTACTTAATAACACACTTGCAATAAACAGGTTGGAAAAGCTTGCGATAAAATGTCGCCATAATTAAACTCATGAACAATGAAAGTTAAAATAGCACAATCACCTGTATGAGTTGAGAGTCACTCGTTCATCCTCATTGCTAGTGAGGTCGGTGACCAGAGCCATGTGAGAGATTTGGACACTGGCCCAGCCGAGTTGGAAAAGAATAATGAAAGGGGTGTAGTAGATCACCTTACCCAGGTCCGAGGCATGACTGCCTCCAAGCACCGGCATGAAGATGAAGGTGAAAGCACCCGTCACCAACAATGTGCCTGCGAGAAAAAATTTGTGTTATTGATATAAGTGTTTTTGTTGTTTTTGTTATTAGTTTTAGTAACAGTAGTAGTAGTAGTAGTAGTAGAAATAGTAGTAGTAGTAGTAGTAAAAATAATAATAGTAGTAGCATGGGTAGTAGTAGTAGTAGTAGTAGTAGTAAAAATAATAATAGTAGTAGTAATAGTAGTAGTAGTAGTAGTAGTAGTAGTAGTAGTAATAGTAGTATTAGTAGTAGTAGTAGTAGTAGTATTAGTAGTAGTAGTAGTAATATTATAGTAATAGTATTAATAATAATTAGTTGGCACTCTTAGTATTCAAATCATTTAATGAAAAGTTTTGAAATCATACCCAATAGATGCCAGCTTTTTCGTTTGGAGTAGCCAAAAAAGCCTAAACTGTAATCTGACTCATAGCCTATGAAAGGTGTGGCTACAGCATCCACAACCTGTCCTAGCAACATCAAATAACCGGCTTTGACGCTTGAGATGTTGGAGATTTGTGTGAAGTAGATGAGCATGTAGGTGAACCACATAGCACTGCACAAATCATTGTAGAAGTGTCCCAAACTGAATGAAATTTTCTGCCCAAAGACGACTTGAACCATGGCTCTAACCACCACCTCTCGTCTCTATAAATTTTTATTTGATTAAACTCTTATTTGATTATGAATCTTGAGAATTACGACCGAAGAAGTTTAAATACTTTTCACAACAAGACACAATGGAATACATGGCCTCAGTCATTATATAGGACCAAAGAAGCGCATCTTATTTTTTTGTCAGTGCACTCATAACAACAGGATCAACATTATTTTTATCCACTACACTACTCATTTGCTTTACAGACCACTATGCATACAACCGAAGGTTTCCTAAAGTTTAAAAATGTAATGTATATAAACTTTTCTATACCAGTTCAGTTTTAGTTTTCTATGTATGTAGCGGTTCATATTTATTCTATGATTTGTGTGTGCGTGTGTGTGTGTGTGTGTTTGTGTGTGTGTGTGTGTGTGTGTGTGTGTGTGTGTGTGTGTGTGTGTGTGTGTGTGTGTGTGTGTGTGTGTGTGTGTGTGTGTGTGTGTGTGTGTGTGTGTGTGTGTGTGTGTGTGTGTGTGTGTGTGTGTGTGTGTGTGTGGGTGTGTGTGTGTGTGTGTGTGTGTGTGTGTGTGTGTGTGTGTGGGGGGGTGGGTGTGTGTGTGTGTGCGTGTTTATAAGCTTTGAAAACTCAAACAGGCATGCAAAAAATAAATAATTATGCATTATATAATGTTGTATTGATCGGGATGTCATTGCATTTAATATATGTTTCAATCAAGTGCAACGAAAGGATATCATGACAGAAACTAATCAATTTTTTTCGTTCTTAAGGTTCATAAAAAAATTCTTTAAAATTTCGATTAATTAACTTAGTTGAAAAGTAACATTAATTTTAATGACAATAACCAGTGAAAATCATTGGATTGCATATGATATTAGATTAAAACACATTTTTTATCATAACATTATGAGTTTCAGGACGAAATTTAAATTCGAAAGTTTAATTTTCAAACGAAGCTGGGTTTGGTTGATGAAATGGAATATTGAATATTAAGCGCCACGAAAATAAATATACCAAACTCATTTGAATTTCAACCACAATTGCTAGCATGTATTTTCTCTTGTTGGTGGACGAACCAGAACGCTTGCGGATTGATAGCTTGTTGTTGAATTGAAAATATGAAATAGATTTATTTCAGCGTGCAACCCATTGTTTATATGTAGCTGAATCATCATTTACAATCTTCGCCGTATCAAGAAACTTAAACTTTTCTTAGACAATCCAACCCTCAACCTACTAGTTTTTTCGCATATTTTTTCCAGCTTTGACTATTTTAACCCTTTACACCAGGGACTCCTAGAGACCAAGCAACATCCTCTCACCAAAGCTTTTAATGGCGCTGCCCACTTAGTTTCAGGTACTCATAAATTCTCCAGTCTTACTCCTACCCTTATCTCTTTACACAGGTTGTATTTGAAAAAAATCGGTTTTGGAAATCTGCACTTTCATTGCTCAAAATAAAAAATAATCCCTCATCTAACTACTTGGCTGACATTTTTAAGTTGCTTCTTTGTAAGGGACTGAAGTCTTCTACTTATTCTCATTTTTTTCAGGATACCAAGTAATAGTACTTATGCTAAATCTGTGTTTTTCTACTTTGGGCCTTTTTTATGGAACTTTCTTCCCCCCAATCTCACCTCTATTATTTCTCTACTTTCATTTCGTAAAGCCTCTGTGACTTTTTTGTTTAAACAGTTCGTAGCAGAACGCTCATGAACAGTGTTGATCAGCGTTATATAGATGATTATATGATTAGATCGGATTAGATAAAATAGAAAATTATAAATTATTAATGATATCAAATATAAATGATTATAAATCGACAGAACAGTCATTTTGGCGCTTAGCAAATTATCTTTCTCATCCTTATTATCTTATCTTACACCGCTTAATAATTTTGAAAAACATAAAACAACGTTTGTTCCGTTGAGGCCAATGTTTTTTTTAATATTTTTTATTGAATCAAATCCAGACAAACGCTGGAAATGGCACAGGACATGGTGAACAATCAGAATGAAAGAAAAAAAACTAAAATCAACAATAACTGAATGTCATAAGAATATTTGAAACTCAAAATTTCAAATATTTGATAAAAATAGTTTAAATAAAGAAAATTAAAGTAACGGCCATACACGCTTTCGCGAAACCGGAAACTTCCTTTGAATGTTCATCTTTTGAGACATCTGCATTTCTCTGCAGTGGATAATTCGTAGGCCTTATCATATCTAGTGCAGATCACTACATTTGAGAAGCCGAAGGCTAATCTACTTGGGCACTTTTAGCGCCCTTTCAGAATTTTGTTCAAAGGCGTTCCCTGGAAACGAATCTGGCTTCTTAGGTGATTAAGGCACGGCGTCTATTCTTTATTTAAGCTTTTAAAATTCAAACCCGAGCTTACTTGTTCACACTTTACATCGAAAGAGGAACATTAAGGTAAAAACTAGTGGCAGTTTTCAAGTGATACTAAACTGCCTTTACATCATATTCAATTTCAAAGCCACATTTTACACAATCCATCCAACGATGTAGATAAGATATGTTCTATAGAACTTCGATTATATTCTAATTAATTTGACATTCCTTTTTGCATTTATTCAGCTTTAAGAAACAACGCCACCACGACGGGTCGTTGTTTGATTGATTTTGAAAACAATATTCAATAATACTATAGTAAATAAATCCACGCAAATTCGACTGAGAGCAATGTTGATAAGTAAATATAAGAACAGGAACCCAGTCACACGCCCCTGTGATCCTTTATGGGCTTTCATAAAAACTCAACGCTATTCAATACGATAGCCTAAAATGAATTTATTCACAGTATACTTCATCCATAATAAATTTATTTATAATAAAATTGGTTCAAAATGAATTTAACTACTTCAAAATCAAACCCATAAGAAATATAAACACACCAACAAATTATATATTTTACTTTAGTTCGTAATACAGAATGGCAATATCGTCTTTATTTACTATAAATAGGGTTCAGTTATCTGCAATAAAGTTGATTTCCTAATGACATAAAAAAAATTCTGCGTTTTTTCAATTTTTTTGCCTAAATTTAAAGAATATTTAAAAAATAAAAAAATTCACAATCTGTAGAAAAAAAATTAATCAAAAAATGATTCGAAGCGAAAATAAATCTGAAACCTACCTCAGCCATTCGCTTGTTAAGAAAACAGATTGGATATCGTGAGGAATATATTGGTAAAACTCAGTGGTGGAAGCCCTTCGTTGCAAACGATATATCAACATGGTCATTTATATTACAGGCAACTTGACAATGTTTACGATAAGTGCCGAATCTTTTTTGAATAAATAAAACAACAAAAGGATAAAATAGCATATTGAAGGACTTAATTATATACTAAACAAAAATATAATACGAGAGTGATTTCAATTTACTGAAAAAGATGAGAAAATAACATAAAACTATTTAAATTATTTTTTCATTTCATTTTTAGGAATTTATTCCTCAGCCACACCACGGTACATTGACTACCGATGAACGATGGCGTATCACACCTCCTCCTATAAGCTGCTGTCATGAAAATATACCTCACTAGCGATCAACTCAAGGTATCTATCACACATAATATACAATGTAATATATCATAATACAATATGAATTATACAGCGTAGAATAATAATTGACACTTTCTATTTACAAAATATTCGTCACATCAAAAACATGGTTATACAGAATTTAAAATGTATTATTATTATCATTATTATTAGTAGTATTATTAGTATTTACATTATTATTATTTTTTTTAATCATCATCATCATTATTATTATTATTATTATTATTATTATTACTATTATTATTATTATTATTATTATTATTATTATTATTATTATTATTATTATTATTATTATTATTATTATTATTATTATTATTATTATTATTATTATTATTATCATCATCATCATCATTATTATTATTATTACTATTATTATTAAATTCTTCAAAAGTATTCTAGAATTCCTACGCCAAAAAAGTAACGGCTGATGAGTAGTTTGAACACGAGCAAGCAAGACCAAGCCACTTGTACTACCACTTGTACTACCACTTGTACTACCACTTGTACTACCACTTGTACTACCACTTGTACTACCACTTGTACTAATAATTGTACAACAATTAAAGCCTCACAGGCAATGAAACTTGAAAACAACGAGTCGTCAGAGTAAAGACATGTCAGAAAGTGGTTAACAGCCGCAACGAAGCATCATTAAACCGATACGTGGTGTGGAGTGGAGAAGCAAACGACAACGATCGACCCATCCCGAGGTGGGAGGGTTGAGAGATGTGTAGAGAGCAGTGGTGAGATTGTTCCGTCGGTCTCCAGGGCCTTCCATTACTCTCGAAAACTCAATGAAGGGCTCGCTATGAAAAAGAAGTCTCCAAGGAAAATGACGCAAACCTCCAATGAAGGCGACTTAAGTGACATATCAGTGGTAATCACAAAATTGAAGACGATAAAATGATAAGGAAATGAACATTCGACTGAAAAGAAAAAATAAATCCTGAGATAAAAAGACGAAACTTTGAACCTATTCAAGACTAATGGCTTATGAACAAAATAATATAATAAAAACCATGGACAAATAATATAATAAAATATGAACAAAACTAAACAAAATAAAAGGCATAAAAAACAAAACCTAATAAAAAGGATAAAAACAAAAATAAAAATTATGAAGAAAAAAGCACAAATAAAAACTACAACAACGAACAAGAAAAAGCATCATAACTCAAGCGCGCGTTAAACTGTCGGCGGAGATGACGATATTGTTTGTAGCTGCTTCGACGTCGGTGACGTCAGGATTGGACTTGTAGGGCTGCTTGCCATAAGCCAGTTCCCTGGGAGACTCTGGGGTGCCCCAGCGGCGGACGATGCAGGGGATGGGGTAAAGCATAAGTCCCGAGATGAAGATGCACACGCCCACGAAGTGGAAGGACAAGTCGTAGTTGTTGGTCACGTCGAAGATGTAGCCTGTGTGGTGGTGATGGTGTGGTAAAACTTGTGGTGGTGGTGTGGTGAAAGTGGTGGCGATGGTGAAATTTGTGGTAGTGGTGTGGTGAAATTGTTGGTGGTGTGTGGTGAAATTAGTGGTGTTGGTTTAGTCGTGAGTGAGTATTGACTAGCAGCGGCATGGTAGGATGGGTGCGTAGCACATACCAGCAATGGGGGGTCCAATGACGGCTCCGAGGCCCTGAAAGAGCAGCACCACTCCAAAGGCGTTCGACAACTTCTCAAGCCCCAACAAGTCCACCAACACCACTGGAGTCAAACACACGTAAACTCCTGATAGGTAGCGATGGCATGATAATGATGATATATGATATAATATGATGTGTGGCCTCGAAACTCCACGGGGTAATGCCACTATAATAATATTCGTTTTTGTATTGTATTGTATTAATTAAAATAATTTTAAAATAAATTTAAAAAAATTTTAAATTAATAATGATAAGAACAATAATAAAAATATATATTTTCTGAAAAGCTATGTAAACGATTAAAGCAGCCAAAAATAATGATGAATCAGGCTTAGATTTGTGGCTGTACATAAATATAATATTCATGAGATATTTATCATTATTATTAATGCCATTATTATTATTTTATTATTATTATTATTATTATTATTATTATTATTATTATTATATCATCATTTATAGATGGGTGCGAATGGGTGATGATGAATGTGGATCTACACACAAAAGAAAGGGTGGAGTGGATTGGCAGGTTGTCATGTGAGGTGAAAAGTCTTATGGCAGATGTTGGAGAGACAAGCGTTGTCTTCAGTGGAAGGATGAAGGATGCAGCAAGAAATTGTTAATTAGTTAATTAATTGTTTCAAGGTGAATGCTTGTGATCTCAATGAATGAGGATTGAAATCCTGAAGATTATTCATAATTAAAGATTATATATTAAATATCAAGCGCCTCAGTTGCCTGCCTTGGCGCTTTACAAATTGGATTTATTATTATTTTATTTTTATGAGTATTATTTTCTGGAAAAAAAGATTATTGAAAATTGAAGATTATTGAAAAATAAAGATTATTGAAAAATAAAGATTATTGAAAAATAAAGATTATTGAAAAATAAAGATTATTGAAAAATAAAGATTATTTGAAATTGGAGATTATTGAAGTAATGAATATCAACTGAAGACTCAAACTTCGAGATTTTGAATTACTTAAAAGACTTGCTTATCTTATCAGCCATGCTGGTTATCAGGTTGGAAAGGGCCAAACAGATATTATTTATTTACTTATTTTTATTTATTTTTTTATTATTTATAATATTCATTTATATATTTTTATATTGGAAAAGTTATTTTTATATATTTTTTATATTGATTATAATTTTTTATCTTTCAATTTTTATATTTTATTTATTTAATAATCTCGTAGAAAAAGTGATTTCAACATTCAAGGAGAGGTTGACAAACAAAATGATTGCACTAATTTATCACTGCACCTTTTTCATTATGAAACCAAGCGATATGAAATGAAAATACAAAAAAAATTATAATAATAATATTGATTCAGAAATACAAAACTATAAAAATATACCGAATTTTTTAAATATTTAAGTTATTTCATAATTTTTCCTTTTTTTCATTTATTTTTTTTATTACTCATTTTAATTTTTCGTTCAATTTATTCATTATTTAATTTATTTTATCATTCAATTTATTTTCTTTAATTAATTAATATAAGCTAATCGACTTGAAACGGATCAAGAGCCCACCAATGAGGAATCCATAGAGGCCGGCGTAGATGGAGAGAGTGAAGAAGGAAGTACAGAAGCAGGAAAGAATGCAGAAGATGCCACACAGCACCAGCACTGTGTTGTACATCATGAGGCGGTTGACATTCTTGCGGTCAGCCAGCCAGCCAAAGATGACCCTGCCGACGGTGTTCAAGAGACCCACGATAGAGAGAAGGATGGAAAGCTTTTTGCGACTCTCTGCGGGGTCTCCATCGCGGGCCCAGTCCTGCTGGAGGCCACGGTCGGGCAAGTAGATGTAGGGCACACTGAAGCCAATGGAGGTGAGAAAGTTGGAGATGCAGAAGAGCAGGAAAGGCACGTCACACAGCAGGCGCGGATCCATGATCTCTTCCAACTGAGCTCTGCTCGGCAAGAACTTACACAGGAAGCAGCCCTCCTCCTTCACGTCATCAGACACCTGCACCGCCGACGTCATGGTCTTCTGGTACTCCTCTTTGCTGCGGTTGTACATGGGAATGTTAGTAAGGTCGCCGGCATAAAAAGCGTCTTTGCGCATGTGGCCAGTGTTCGGCTTGGTGGGAAAGACGTGACTCTCAGATTGACCCCTGCGGCGCTTGATCTCAAACAACTTGCTAGACGACTTCACGTCAGGCAAGCTGGAGCTTATGATGTTCTTGGAGACGGTGTTCAGAGCCTGCATCTCCTGCTCAGTTCCTGTCTCCTGGGAAGGCGCCTCAACCGGCCTGAAAAGCAGGCCACACACCACGCAATTCAACATGATGGCCGAATCGATCAACACTGTTCCTTTCCAGCCGAAGTTGTCGAGCAAGATGCGAGTGAAGGGAGCAAAGATTAACGTACCAATGCCCGACCCACACACGGCGAGTCCTGTGGCCAGAGACCTCTTGACCTCAAACCAAAAGGACACAGCCACGATGGCTGGCAGATAGGTCATGCCAATGCCAACTCCTGTGGTGGTGGTGGTGGGTGGGCGTTGGATGGTGGTAAGTAAAATGTTGTAGATTATAAAGGTTGTGGCTATCGCATAAGAGGATTATAATGGAAATGTGAAATGTTCAGGTTGTTGGAAGATTTATTGTTCAAGCACAAATTGCAATCATCACGCACATTTCAAGCCGAAACATCAGCAAGCCAAAAAACTGATAAAAACAGAAGAAAAAACACAAAAAATCCTTATTACAGACCTCACCAACAACACAACAGCCACAGCAATGCATATGAGCAAAAATAAAACAAAAAACTAAAGCAGCAACAAGAACAACAAACAAGAGCAACAACATTAAAAAAACAACAACAAACAAGAACAACAACAACAATAGAAGTAGTTAATAAAAAAAACAATATAATAACAAAAAAATAGAAAAAACAACAATAACAATAAAGTCGGCAACAACGATGACGCACCAGAGACGATGCCGAAGCTGAAGTACATGAAGTAGATGGAGGGTGCAAAGAGGGACAGGATGAAGCCTGCAGAGGCAATGAAGGCGCCAGCGATGGTCACCGTTCGACAGCCGTACTTGTTCGTCAACATGCTCGCTATCGGGCCTGTGAGAATGATCAATTAATTATTTAATTCCTTTAATTGAAGTTGATTGATAGGTTGTATTAATTAATTGAACTTATTATTAATTAATTATAATGATTGATTTATGAAACATTAACTGATTTGAAAAATTAAAGTATTTAAAAAAAAAAATTTTAATTAATTTAAAATAAGTTAAAATTTTTTTTTTTTTAATTTTATAATAAATAATTCAATAAAGAATTGCACTGAAAGATTGAAATGATTGAACTGAATGAAGCATAAATAAATGAATCAACTAATCTTGAATTATTTCATTTAATTTATTCAAGCACTAATCAAATTATTTAAACATATTTAATCGGGTCATGGCTTCAATTAATTAATATGTACAAGGTCAGGGACTGATTTCAAATGGACTTTGACAACTAAAATTTTGAAAATTTCAAGAGACAAACAAGTAGATGTACAGTTGAATCAAATGTGATTATTGATATGGTTCATGATGGTGATGATGATGATGATGATTATTATTATTATTATTATTATTATTATTATTATTATTATTATTATTATTATTGTTTTTATTATTCATAAAAATGGACAATAGTACAAAGAACCAGGAAGTGAGAGAATTTATAGTAGCTGAAAATAAGGAATAATGGAAGTTGAAGGTATAAGTTGGTGCATGAAGTGGAACGTTTCACGTTGTGTGAAGGAAGGAATGTTTTTGAAAAATAAAAAAATAAAAACAATTATAGCCTTATTGTTATTATTATTAATCAGTAAATAAATATTTCGAACAGAAAATAAACATTATATAATGTTTGTTTCAAAACTTGGTGAAGATGATAAATGAGATTCATAACAACAATAATAATAATAATAATAGCTGTTTCATGAATGATCATGTGAATATTCATAATTATAAAACGAATAATAATAATATAAATAATAACAGTTTTTGAAAGAATTTTAATATTGACATTTTTTTAAAATAAGATATAATAAACCGCATGAAAAATAGTAATGAAATATGGTTTAAAATAACGATATGAATAAAGTATAGTAATAATAACACAAAAAAATTAAAATAAACCAAATAATAATAAAAATAATAGAAATAATAATAATAATAATAATAATAATAATAATAATAATAATAATAAACATTTATAACAAAAATGAGAGGAGGATGGCAGTTTTATGTGATAGTGTCACGTGTTCCAATAGACAGCCACCACATGACACAATTTATTGACCTCAAGGTCGATATCTTATCAGAGACTCGAGACGATGTAGTTTTATTCGTTTTTTTTATTCCTATTTTTATTATTATTCTTCAATCAATTTTTTAAAATTTGAAATGCATTTAATTAACTTTTGAGAAATCACTTGAACAAGCAAGAGATAAGATAGGCAGGGGAGAGGCAGAAGAGGAGCACTTGAGATAGCACAACAGGCATGCAATCATGTGCCTAATCGCCTCAATCATCGCCTGACACATTACACTGTTAATAGTCTACTCTTAAACAATTAGTCTACTCTTGAACAACTAGTCTACTCTTGAACAATTAGTCTACTCTTGAACAATTAGTCTAATTTTGCAAAATTATTCTACTTTTCAAATATTATTCTACTCTCAAAAGAATTTTCCACTCTCAGAAGATTGAGCTACTCTTGAACAATGATTCTCTTAAGAATATGAATAATCCTCTTGAATAATTATTTTGCCATGAGAAATTACTTTAGTGTTGAAACCTTGAGACTTTCCCAATGCCAACAAGGTGATGTGTAAGCTCACAGTGGTGATTGTTGTACTGTGATGGAAGAGCAGAAGTCCTCTCAAAGTTTCATTTGTGATCACAGGATCAACCACACAATAGAACGTCCAAAGTTTGTTTGCCACGCACCCCTCTATTTTTCCGTATTTGAATTCACTCCCTACCTTCACTCATCCCCCTTCTCCTCAGTCTCTTTTCCTCGCATCCCTCATGCGTTTAAACCAACCTCAACTACATACGCTCTCATCACACGCCCACACCTCTTCATTTACCTATTCCTCCCTCTTAAAATCAATCAATCGATCCAGGCTTCGAAACCCCTCAACATACCACTCCCTGCCTGGGAGCACATGCCTCCAATGGTATCCACAACATCCGCTTGAACTCAATCCTAATTCTCCCTTATCTCTCTTGCGCATAATACCCTTCATGCATATTATTGTGATAATGATAATTTTTATTGTTGTTATCATTATTATTTAAAGCATATTAGAGGCATCAAACTATGAAAAAAACTCCAAAATAGGTTCTGAAGGCTTCAAAAGTCCATAAAGGTAACTCTTGAACACTTCAAGTTTAGAAAAGTACTTCAAATTTTTGAAAATATTCCTATTTTTTAAAATGTATAAAACACTGATATGGGAAAGCCTAGACAAGGACATTGACCACCTAGCTCCATTGCTACTTGTCTAACGGCATCCAGGTACTCAAATAGCTTCGGTACTCTAATACTTTCAAAACGCCAATCATTTGTGTCGGAAATAATTTTATTAAAGAGAACTTGAGTGGGTTTTACGAGCCTGAAATGAGAGCACTTGAAAGCCTCCCAAATTTTCATTAGAAGACACACTTGTTAATTTATAATTGATTAGGATACAATATGAATAAGAGTCTGGAGATACATTTAAATATAGTTTATGAAGCATAGAAACAACCATAATGTGATGAAGAAATATAAATTGAAAAATAATAATAATTTAGAACAAATGAAAAAGGGGTTATATACATCAACATACCAGTGCACCAGGTGACTCCGAGCATGAGGGAGCCCAACATTCCGACCTCACTTCTTCCACAATCAAAGTAGTCTGCAAAGTCCTCCACAAAAACTCCAAAGGCGTACGAAATGCCATCCGCAACCACATGGATCATGAAGGATGAGAAGCATATGACCCATCCCCACCCCCCATCCGGAGGCTTGATCACCCGAGTCTGAGAAGTTGACATTTCCTATCAGTGGTGTTTTTTGTGGTTGTTGCTGTCGTTGTTGATGCCGCTGTTGTTGTTGTTGTAGTGGTTCAAAAAGTTTTATAAGTTTTATAGTGTTCAAGATGGGACCGATAAAATAATCTACTCAATGTTGAAGTTGTCCATTTTTATTCGGTAGAAATGAAGAGTGGTTGAGAAATGATTGTGAGTATGTGTCTTGAGTGAATATTTTAACACTGTTCAGAGGTCGAGTATTCTAAAATAACTTTTCAAAGCTTGAGCAGATGAGGAATGACTAATTCATCAGTTGGACAAGCTGAAATTCTGAAAAAAAAAATTTTGTTGCAAAAATAAATGAAATATTTTTTTTCAATGAAATGATAAGAGAAGATTAATTATAAGTTTTTGAATAAGCTGAACATTTTAGCAAACAAGCCCTTCAACTATTTTAAGCAGAAATATATGCCTACAAAAAAGTAGAGCACAAATGGATCGTGAGACCTTTTATTGATTACAACCCTCAAGGTTATATTTGTATTCCTATTGTAAGACATCGGCTAGACTTAGTTCTAACTTAAATTTCAATTCAATAAATTCTTCCACAAAGGTTGTCTGCATGTATTTCTCAAAGCATATTAAAATTATTGCTTCCTTTTGATTAGCACCTTTCCGATTTTTCATAGACGTCTTAGAACTCAAAAAGTTGATACTCGAAAACTTCAAAACATGGAATATTTCAATAACTTTGGCAAAGATTGTATAAAATTAATTTTGTAAAAATAAAACAAATTTTACAAGGCTCTATAATCGAAAACACGTGTCAGGTGGTCAAGCAATTGATAAAATTGTCTGTTAATTAAAATTTTGAAACTAAAGGTAATGAACAAATATCTACCTTTGAGAAGATTTTAAACAGTTCAACAGCATTCACGTGAGAGGTTCAAAGGTATTTTCGTACCAAATCAACAAATCTATAAATAAATGGGGGTTTGGCTGATGAAAGAGGAAACTGTTGATAGTTTATGATTTACTGTGATTAATATTTCTTGGAACCTTGAGGATTTGTAAAACTAAAAATAAGTAGATAATATAAAACTAAATTTTTCAGTTGAATTATAAAATAAAATTTTGGTCAACTCTACATATAATATAGTGTAACAGTCCTTTCTTCAATTCCGTTCACAGGAAATTAGTTTCTCAATGGTTAAAGAAGATGCATAAATAGTTAATTAAAAAACATTGTAGTGGTTCAAAAGCTACACGCTATATATATAAATATATCAATATCTATATACACACATTTTTTATACTTTTCTTCAAAGCAAATCCAGACAACGCTGAGATGTTAACATAAAAAGAAAAATATAATTGAATTGTTAAAAATAATATAAAAACAAAGCAATCAAACCTAAATCAAAAAAAAAATTATATTCAAATTCAGAGATGGATGATCGCTAGAAATGAGATATTATGATGAATTATGAGGAAAATAGTGAGTGTTTAAAATGAAGTTTTGTTTTTTTAAACTAAAAATAATTAAAAAAAATTATTTCATTCAAATGAGAAGTGAAGGAATAGTACTTCTGTTTTTTATAGTTTTGTACTGTGCAGTTCTATATGGTAGGAGTGTTCAACATTTCTTTAATGCATTCCATCTTTTGTCCGCTTTTTATCTCTCGGCTTTTTTTTCATAATTTATATTCAATCAAATCCAGTCAGACGCTTAAAAGGTTATAGACCAGTTACTTCTTGATTTCATTCTTCAATAGTCATTCAATATATACAGTGATTCAGTTCTAAAGTGCTGAGATTCATAAATTTATGAATTTTTGCAACTGCAAGTAACTGGTTTTTTTCTCTTATATTTAGATTTTTTGCCATTCTTCATACCATTTCTAGCGTTTGTCTGGATTTATTTTAATGAAGAAAAAAGTTTGCCTTTCATATTTTTGTCATTACTGCTATTTTTTACACACGTGTTTCAATTCACTCTTCATTAGATCGTCATGCTTCTTTCGTATGCTCTCCTGATCATTTTTATCCATTCAAGTAACTTCAAAAACTTCAAATTATAACATGTGATCTATTTGGTTTTCTGTATTATGAGTGGATATCTTTTTTCAAATAAATATTTTTTACTTTCATTAAAAACGTGGAGAGAATTGCTGAAAGCTTAGATAAATGATTTTTATGGATGCAAGTATTGTTATTCTTTGCGGGTAAGTGAAAAACTGTTTCAGTTTGTTTGTGTGTCTGTCCGTGGTTTGTATCATAATAGTTAGCGAGCTCGGCAGCAAATAACCTATTTTATTTTTTATAGTCTTCATTAGATCAAGTCCAGACATACGCTGGAAATTTTACAAAAACACGACGAATAGTCGAACTAAAAAAGAAGACACTGAAATATACGAGAACAGAATGATATAAAATAAGAAAAAAATAAGCTTTGAATCCCAAGTTCAGGTTCGAAAAGAAAAAACGGCAGTTTAAGTAAAAAACAGACTCCGTGCTGGAGTGATTTTAAGTTTTTTTTAGAATAAAGTTTAATATCAGTTGCGTTAAAAAAACTTAAGATGGACACACGCGCGGACAATATGTCTTAATGTTTTGCCACTACTTTATTTCTTGAAACCTCAAGTTCCACAAAGGAACTCAATGAATATCAAATTTTGAAAATCAGAAAGCGGGGATTTAATCCTAGAGCGGCTTAGTCACTTGGCGACCCAGCACGAGTAAAACTGTTTCTCCTAGAAGCGCCTTTTAAAAAAGTGCTAAAAAGCGCTTTACAATTCTTTGCTTGGGCTAAATAAGATAAAGGGTTTTATAAAAACCGAATAATTGTTGTTAATTGGTTTTTTTTTCTATCCATGCTTTTCCTTAAGACAATATGCAACGTAAAAAACTCATTGCTCTTCTTTCGAAAACTTAAAATTGGTTCATAGTAGGAATAACCTTATTATAAATAAATACATAAGTTACTCACTTGTTTGTTTAATTTCATAATGTGTGTCTGGGGATGGTCTTCAGAAGCGCTGATGCTGACTGCGGAAAATGCGAAAGTCCGAGGGTTGTAATTAACAACTCAGTTTGTACATCAGTTTCTTGCCTTGGCGCTTTACAAATTGGATTAATTAAAGCCTTAAGAAATTAAACGGCGCAGCTTGGATGTGTTGGTTTCTAGAAGGTCTCAACACTCGTCCAACTGTTGTTGCTTCATTCTACGACCAGAATGAGTAGCAAAAAAGACTGGTTTTCCCATTGGGTTACTGAAACGTCCATGGTGGGAGTGTTTGCATGTCAGAAACTTTTAAAATAGCAAATATACTGAAGATGATAGAAGTATCTCACTAAAAATACATCCGTTATGTCAAAAAATATATGTTTGGAGACATATGGCCAGGGCGCTATGAAGAATGCAAGGTCGAATTTCTCTTCAATCGATATTCAACAAACCTTTTCTTTAATGAAATATTTAACAATATTAAAATATATGAATTTTTTCGTTAGTAATAATGAATGTATACAGTTATTCTTAATTATATATATATGTATATATATATATATATAGTTTTTTATTAATAGATTGAAAATTTATTATTATTAATATTTTTCTTAGTCATTAAGTCGTGACACGTTGAAGAGAAAATAGGGAGGAGTTTTTAGCAAAGTGGCTATAAACCATTTTTATGCATTTATAATTTTTCCGTTTTATTTTCTGCTTCAAGTTGTAACACTTCAAGTGCTGTCAGCATCACGTTAAAGAAAAAGTTTTTTTTAATTAAAAAAATAACGAGCAAACACATAGTGTAAAAAGGATAAACTCAAAACGCACATTCATTCAACTTTGAAACAAATGGATAAAATATTGGCCATCGAGACAAAAGAATCGATATGAGTAGCCAAGATTGTGATGTCGTAAATGAGCTTTTAATACCGAACCTTTTTCGAGCTGCAGTCTTCTTATTTTTATTCAAAAAATATTCAATAATTCATTGAAATATTTATAATAAACGATAAGTAAAATTAGTAAAGCGTCAAAGCAAGCAGCTAAGGCGCGTCCGTAAAAAAATTATAAACTAGTTTTAATGAATATGTTTTTAGTTTAGCTTTGAATTTAATTTTTTAATTTTTAATTTCATTCCATATATAATTCCACTTTTCCAAAATATTATATAAAACTTTATTTAAATAAAAAATCCCTTTAAATTTTTAGTACTTATTAAATAACAATAAAACGCATCTTAATCATTTCCAACGTATTAATTGTCTGCCCGAGTTTGGTTTGATTTTATGAAGACTAAGAAAACGTTGAAACAAAATATATTTGAAACTGTAATCTGATAAAGCCGAGTGGTTGTATGGAGTCTCAAGACACTTGTGAACAGCTTGTAAAAGTTTGGCTAAGTCCAAAATGGAAGACAATGATAAACATGAGGATTGTAAAAAGTATAAAAAATCTTTTGCATTTGTATAAATCATTATTATTTAATTCATTTTGAATGATTATAAAAGTAATAACAACTAATGAAAAATAATAATAAAAATAATAATTATTAACGAAAAATAATAAGATGACTAAAATACAAAACAAAACAAAAATAAATATAGTGACAGCAACCCCATGGAGCTTCAAGGTCATTCAATTTTTTTATTAAATAACATATAAATAATAGTGCTGAAAAATTAAGTGCTATGATTCATTCTGATTTTGATCTGAATTCAATTGAAAAAGATTGAAATTGAGTTCAATGTGTAGAGAAGGTTAACAAAGCGAGATAAGCGATTGAGCAAATAGCCTAAAATTGAATCAAAAGATTTATGATTAAAAAATTGAGTTGGAAAATGGATTTGAAAGGTATCAGTAATGGGGAAATAGAGCACAAACGTTGCAACCATGAGCTTGTGAAGCAAAAAATCAAATGATTTGGTCTTCCAGCAGGGAGTTAACATCTTTGATGATGCTGCTGACAATGGTAGCGTGAGGACCATCTTTTTTGAAGGCTTTGTCTAGCAAATCTTCATTTGAGTAGAAATTAAAAAAATTGTCAATTCTGTTAAGCGACTTTTCAGTCAGATGATTTTGAACAAGAGCTTTGATGAGGCTTCGACATTCATTGAGGCCTTTGACGAGGAAGACACAGTCATAAGAGTAGTCAACAGTGTAGAAAGATACCACTGTCAGCATGAGGGTGTTGAACTTTTGTCGGAACTTTTCAGCTATAGTGAGCTCTTCCTTGCTGTATTGCTTATTGTTGTACAAAATACCAACTTTTATGACAGTCTTTATGAGATGTTTTGTGACTTTTTCAGCTGTTTTTTTATCAGAGTAATCTTTGGCAAGCTGGTACATGTTATTGAGGACCCTTGCACTTACTTCATCTAAAAGCTTATAAGCAATTTTTCGATTGTTGAACTTACCAAATATTTTTTTCTGAGCTTTCACAACCACACTCTGAACATCTAGGTTGTCTGCCACTGATCAAAATTTTTCATAATTTCAAAAAAAGAATTTTTTTATTGAATCATAGTGACGAGTATAGTTATAAAGTAGGTTTGTATGTTGCTGCTAATATATCCAAAACTTCAAACCATTAGTTGAAATACAAATATTTATTTCATTGTAATATTTCAAGTGAACAATTTTGAAAATAGAAGCTGAATAAAATGTTGTGTTTACACTTACTTGTAAAAAATTATGGATTGTAATATTGTCTAGTCAACCAAAAAAACAACTGAGAGTGAAAATTTTCAAAATCACTGGAACTGGGTTACTTTGATAAATAGTAATCAAAAAAGTAGAAACGGCACGGGCTGGACTTTCAAATATATGAATGAATCAATATTTAAAAGTACAGGTCTTTATAGTCAAAAAAATTAATTAATTAAAAAAAATGAATAAGCAACTAAAAAATAATACGGAATTTTTTTAAATAAATTTTTTAACATTTATTTAAAATGATTGTTGTCATAATAATTTTCCTTCATTTGATGGCCGTCGCATCTCTACACTTTTGTGTAGACAATTTTTAAAATTTATTTATATATAAGAATACAATTTTTACAATGTTTGATTTTATTACATTTCTAGGCTAAAAAAATATTTTATTTGTTCAATTTCTTATTTGAAAAGTTATTAAACTAGTCAATCCTTAACTGTAAACTATAAAAATACCATAAACTTACAACAAAGAAAAATTTACAATTTTTCTGCTATGGCTTCCGAGGCTGACTATTTGAGTTTCAGTGTGCCAGACGAACTAACGAGTCTCACGCTGCTGGTAGAGGGTCAAAAGTTGTATGTGCACAAGGAGGTCTTGGCGGCATGGTCACCTGTCTTCAAGTCCATGTTCACTAGAGACTTCAAGGAAAAGGAAAGAAATGAGATCGAACTGCCAGGTAGCTGAGTAATTCTAAATCCGTTAAAATAATCTGGATTTGCTTCATTAGAGACTATTAAAAAATTGTGCCAATTAACGCATATTCAATCACAAACAAAGTACACCGCTTTAAATCGTGTTTAGTATACAGTAACCATTTGAAATTTTGGCTATGTACAATTTCTCTAAACAGGCAAGAAGATTGATGATTTCATAGAACTTCTTCACTGCATGTACCCACCAATCAAAAGAATTTCAGGCACTTTTGAACCATGCATCACTTAATAATCGTATTTTAATATCTTTTAAATCATTTTTTAAAGTTTTTTTTATGTATTTTTTAAAGATTTTTAATCTTTATCAAAGTCTTTTATGTATATTATCTTTCCATCAGACTCCAATGTCTTCCAGCTTCTGCCTTTGGTGGAGGAGTACCAGATCACCGAGGTGAAAAAGAAGTGTGAAGACTTTTTGCTCACAAAACCAGGTGCTTGCAGTGACATGATGCTTGTGCCTTGGTTCATTATCCTAAGTAAAAAATGCATCACTTTTTTTTCTTCATTTTCTTTTTTTCTTCTTTTCTTTTCTTTTTCTTTTTCTATCTTCAGCTTATTTTTCAGGGCTCACCGTAGCAACTGCTTTTTTTCAATTTAGCTCTTTTGTCTGCATCCTTCATCCACATGCTCCATTACTCATTTCTGTTGATTTTTTTACTTACGTATAAATTATCATATGGATTTCTCATTGATATAATATATAACTACTATTTTTAAAGCGTTGAGATTAAGTATGTTGTCTGTTTTAATCATTGCCAAGAGTCAAATTGAAGCCAGTGTTGAAAGCTTTTAGTTGTTTAGATATATAACGTAATAAGATGTTCACGAATACCTGATGCTATTACAAACTCCGGATATTTGAAAATGAAAATATGATCAAAGATCAAAAATCTAATCAAATTGGTCATTTCATAATTCTTCCACAAATATCTGCTCAATTACCTTTCAATTTTGATAAATATTAATAATACTTTCAAAATTAAATGCATAGTATAAAATATTTTAAATATTTCGAATAATTGATTAAATAATTAAATAATTTGAAATAATTTTCTATAATGACGTCAGGTTCAATGGAGTTGTTGGTGGCAGGTCAGTTGTACAACCTCACCCAGCTGATCAGCAGGTTGGTGGAATGGTTGGTGAGGACTATTTTGACAGCATTATTGCCGTTAATTATAATTAAAATATTAATTTTCAAATGATTTTTAATATTATTAACCATGTTATTATTCTTTATAATATTAATTATTATTTATATTATTCATTATTATTTATGTTATTCATTAATATTTATATATGTATAAATATATTGTGTTGTTGTACTTAGCATCAGTTATTTGCTTGCTTTAAACAAAAATTAATTGTGTTATTACTATACTTATATTTTTTGACTTCCACGTTCTGAAATCTTAGTTGAAGCTTAAATAATGTACCCACCACTTTTCAACACCACCGCTCACACACACCACTCACACCAACTTCACCACTTACCACTCACACACACCACTCACACCAACTTCACCACTTACCACTCACACACACCACTCACACACACCACTCACACACACCACTCACACATACCACTCACACACACCACTCACACACACCACTCACACACACCACTCACACACACCACTCACAAAGACCACGCTTCATCCACCACTCATACCCACTTACCACCACACCCCACCACCAAGATGTGTCGATGCAGTGCGCAGCAAAAGTTTCAAGGAGCTGCAGGATGACCCACACTACAGCAGACTTTTGCCCGACAACCTCATTAACATCCTGCAACTCCGCGTCCTTGACCTTGAGTCGGCCACCGAACACAACCGGTGCCTGTTGCCTCCCATGTTCTCTAGAATTTATTAGTCTCAATAAATTAATGGATGGTTACTTTGTTGTAATTTTCAATTAAGGGGTACTTATTATAATTGATAATTAATGAAAATTTATTATAACAACTACCATCATCATCATCATCATCATCATCATCATCATCATCATCATCATCATCATCATCATCATCATCATCATTACGTCATCACTATAACGACCACCACGCAGCAAGTTCTTTTGCGAGAGGGATGCTCGTCTGTATGGAATCATCAACGACCTGGCTTCTGGCTATGGAAACTTCTGTACAGGTGATGATGATGATGATGATGATGATGATGATGATGATGATGATGAGGATGCTGATGATGATGATGATTATGATTATGATTATGATTATGATTTAATTTTTATTATAGTTGTATTAGTATCAAAAATAGTATTATTCTCAAATAATAACAACGTTACTTAACAACGTTCAAATTACTTTTATTATTAGTTTCATTATTGAATTTCATTAATAGTTGTTAACGTGGCTGGCTTTTGATTAGATTTATATTTTAAGCAAGTAAAAAATTATTCTATACCAAAAAAACAATAATTAAAATATAAACTCGTAAAGCGCTAAAAAATAGGGCTCGTCCGGGATTTGAACCCGGGACCTCTCGCACCCAAAGCGAGAATCATACCCCTAGACCAACGAGCCAATTGATACAATAGTGTTACTTGATGAATAAAGTTTCAAGTATACTTCAATTGTGCTTATTGTTTTATTTATTTGCTTTTTTATTAATATTCAAAAAAATTATAGTATAAATATTTTTTTTATTCAATCAAATTAATTTAAACGCGTATTATCTTTTAATTCACAGTCATTCTAGCCTTTATGTCACACTGTCGTCTGCCACACAGACTGCAAATCGAGAAAGGTGTCCGATGGCTGCATCAACTGCTTGAAGATGTTCCGAGACAAGGTTGGTGAGTTCCATGCAAGGATGATCAAAAGTGAATCAACTGCGAAAAACCCCTCTTAGTGGGAACATCTTCAAAAGAAATTTAGTGATCTTCATGAATGAATTTTAATCTAATCTAAGCAGTACATTTGCGGCTCGTCTTTTAGCGTTTTTTACAAAGGCGCCTTGAAACGGTTTTGTTTCCTGTAGGCTACAAGAGCATTAGAACATTCTAGAACGGCCTCTGTACTTTATATGTTTCCGTTTTTAAAACTTAAACCTGAGCTCACCAGATCATACTTTACAGCGGAACAGGCCAACCATTAAGCCGTAAGCGCAGTGGTGTTGCACGAAAAGGTTACAGAGTCCGTGTACAATGAGGAAAAAATTGATCCTAGAAACAAACTGATAAAACCCTAAAAGACTAAAGTAGGATTAATTCGGAGTTAAATCAAATAATTACTGAGAGAAATACAGGGTTAAAATGGGAAAATCAAGGGAAATCAGATCGAGTAGAACTGCAAGGAAACAGGAAGTTAAGGTGGAAATTGACGTAGATCAGGTTGGCAGAACCAAAGCGATGAAACCGAGAAATTTGATAATTTTGGGCTGAACCATTCAATCGAAGACAATCGAAGCATTTGTACGACGCCAGTCGCAGATTTTTTGGGAAGCCCATTAGGAATTGATTTATTATTAAAATTGCAAACATTAAAAAATGATAAAGATATTAGTAAATGAAAAATTTATAATTATTTTTCGAATACTCCAGGTGAAAGCAAAATGTGAAGAAGCCAAAGCTTATCGAAACCAGAATCCAATTTTTTCGGCATAATCAATTCCTTATCCGTATTTATTCCTTTTTGTTTCTAGTCATTCACATGCATTGCACTGTAAATATACAGCTCCAAGTTCGTCTGACATGTCAATATCTTATTTTGAAGAGCAACTTCAATACAATACTCGTTTTTATTGACTTAACCTGTTTTTGAGGCCTTGTTCCATTTAAGAACCATGAGTTTGAACGATTCATGTTAACGTCTGAAGAAATAGAAAGCAGAAATAAATGTTTTAATTTAATTATTAAATAACTTTTGATTTTTTTTTCATTTCCGATAATTTTTCTACTTTCATTGAAAACACCGCAAGATTTATTTTTCAGTTCCGACATAAAGCCACAAACCCACTTTGATTGCCCGTGTTTGTTCCAACTCAGTCGCCTTCATGCTTCACTGCTCGTTGCGAATTGCTGAGCTAACCGTTAAAAACATTTCAAAAACCAACTTATTTAATTTGATTAGATTAAAACAGTTAATATGTCATTATTATTTCTATTAGTAATTTAATTATAATATTCATTATTATTATTATTATTAATGTTTCAAGAGTCAGCTTCGAGATAAATTCACTAGAAATGTCGATATATATATATATATATATGTATATATAATAAGATATTGCAAAAAATGGCTTCATTAACGGTGGCGAATCAACAAAGAATAAGCAAATGCTGCACCTGACTCTCAGAACAAGGCTAGGGAAGGTTGCAAGTGTTGTTTGAATGACGATGCCACTCCCATCAACAATCACTGATAGTGTCCCTCGTTATATTTTCTGCATGAATTTAATACGTTCCAATTTCAATTATTTTTTCGAATATTAGAATTGTTTAGGGTTAGGGTGAATCTTTTATATCTTAAATAATTTTTTTTTCAAAAATTTTAATGAATTTTTTCTCAAAATTTTAATTTATTTTTTATTAAAACCTCAAAAATAATCATTGTCATAGCGCAAGTAATAAAACATAGAGAATTTTGTTACGGTGATACGAGGATAGATACGTAGGTGATATGATCTTACGTGAGTGATGGTAACTCAGAATGAATGCCAGAGGCTGATGACCATAATGAGAATAAATAAGTGTTCCAGTGGTAACTCGACCGCTTTATGGGTAATTATGATTGTTGTTATTATCCCAAGTTGTCATTATTATTTCTTATTAGTATATCATTATAGCGACATTGACCCCGGCAAGTTTCGAGGCCACTCGGCAGTGAGAATCACTGTAGAGAAAGGTTTGAGAGCGCTCTGTGAGAGAGTGGAAAGAGGATGAGGCCATGTGAGCAGTTCCATAGGGCTTATATGGTTGCATATCATGAAGGAACACACTGTAGTTATTTATCATAGAGTTATACGTATGCGCCTTTGAACATAATGCTAAAGGGCTCAATACAAATTCTTGATTAGATTAGATTAGATACTTAAACTACTTAGACCAAAAAAAGGCGGGGAATATGGAGTTTTTCTGAAGCTTATTTGGTAGTATTGACCAGTCTTGGTTGATTGTTGCGGCATTGAAACAGAATGATGTCAACGAAGATCTCACGTAGAGTTTCAGAGGGCGAACAAATAAAGTCTATAACATGAATTGGACGGTGTATTGGGCGACAGAAGGGTGTTTTGGGCAACAGGAAAGTGTATTTGGCGACAGGAGGGTGCGTTGGGCGACATGAGGGTGTGTTGGGCGACAGAAGGGTGTGTTGGGCGACATGAGGGTGTGTTTGGTGACAGGAGGGTGTGCTGGGCAACAGGAGGGTGTGTGGTGAGAAGACATTGAAAGCCTAACCAAGAGCACTCGAACTAACAGGTGTGCAAGTGGTGAGATAACAAATATACTAATTTAATATATATATTCAATGTAAATGTTATATGTGATATACTTTGTAAACTGATGAATTAATAAAGTAATAATTTAACATATGATAACACAAACACTAGTATACAATGTATAAAGAATGTAAGTGGCTTATATTAGCTTATCAGATCAGCACTAATGTTTCATCATATGAAAAAATAATTTTCAAATACTGACGTTTCCAAACCGGCCGTTCTAACAGTAAACAATAATAATAATAATAATAATAATAATAATAATAATAATAATAACAATCATCAAAATAATAATAATAAACAAAAATAAATCCAATTTGTAAAGCGCCAAAGCAAAAAACTGAGGCGCCAAACAATATGCGATGATGTTCATATCTGAGAAAACTCATTGGATAAAACGATGATGTGTGAAAGTTAGTGAAAAAAAAATGGAGAAAAAATCTTAATTCGGAAAATAATTGCATGAAGCATGAAACTGGAAGGAAAAAGGAATAGCAAAGTGAAATCATATGGAAATTGATTTTATAAACATATACCCAATTGAAAGTATTTATGGTTCTAGGCGCTGTCAAAATTACTACTATGTTGTGGTGAAAAATATGGACCCATTTAAATTATGTGAAAAAATGTATTGTGGACTGATGTTGACGGAAGAGAAAAGGTGACACGTCATACAAGTGACATTACCAAAACGCGTAAGCCGGAAAGTCGATTGTAATTGGTTTAATTTTAATTTAGTTTTCAGCAATTTTAAATAAAACACTTCGGTGAAAGCAAATGTGCTGGGTGCGTGGTTCTTTGGTGGCGTTGATGCCGAAAGATTTTCATGACGAATGTTGAATTTATTTATTTGTTATTTATTTATTCATTTGTTATTTATTTATTTGTTATTTATTTATTTATTTGTTATTTATTTGTTATTTATTTATTTATTTATTTATTTATTTATTTATTTATTTAAAAACAATGCAGCTCCAGTCACATTGAAATTTTAAAGTTTTCAAAGCAAAGCACAACTCATCAACAAGTTCAAACGAAGCAACACACATAAACGCTGAAATATTTTAAAAACACATTATAATTGAAAAATAAAAACGGTCATGAAAAAATGATGAAAAAAAATCATTACCATTATTAATAAATTATATTGTTTTAAAAATAATCACAAAAAAGTGAAAGAAAAAGCATTCCAAAAGCTGACAATTGCAATGTACGTTTGAGAAGCTAGTATTTATCATTATTTTGATTATGGCAAAACACACCTTGAGTCTCGAAGGAGGATAATATTCAACTATTGAAAATAAAAAATAGTATTTTTTTTATAATTTATTTTGAAATAATAAATATTTATACTAATTCAATAAATAATTATTTTTCAACAAGATCCATCGAAAAAACAGAATTGAGAACAAAAATCAAACAAATAAAAGCAAAATAATTAATTTATAACAGAAAAAATGATTAAAAACATAAAAAATTGATCATTGAAAACAAAAATTCATTAAAATATAAAACCTGATCTTTTAGGTTTATAAATAAAAACGTTAAAATGGCAGAAATGGATGAATTGCAAGTCAAAGGTATGGTCGTAATATGGTTGTGCTTTAAGAACACATGTGATCATATAACGTCTGAACGACGAATTATGAATTATATTTAAAAAAAAAGTATAATAAAATAGTTGTTATTTATTTCATTGATTATCAAATCAAAAATTTATTTAGTTAACAAAAAACGAATGAGTTTAATAATTGAATGGTTAAAGTCAATATCTTAGTTTAATATTAGGAAGCAATAAATGGGTACTAGTGGTAGTTATAGCACATGCAAGCGCCTCAGACGAAAGAAATGTTCTCGTGGTCCTTTGAGTCGTCGTCGGCGGTGGTGAGTGTTGAGGCGTCACCCAGGCCTCCGTTGATGGTCTTCAGAGCCACTGAGTCTCCTGCCGCATCGGCAGCTACCACGTCTGCCAGGGGGTTGTCACAGTCGATCCAGTCCACGTGCGAGGTACCCTCCTCAGCCCCTCCTATGGTGTTCGAACGCCGCAAAATCTTCTGCAGGTCATCGACCTGCGGTGCCAAAGAGACCATTCGTGGTTGTTGTTGTGGATGTTGTTTTTGTTGTTGTTTGAAATGTCTTCATTGTTATTTATGTTTTTTGTTGTTGTTGTTGATGTTGATTTTGTAATGCTCAAAGCTGTAGTGTCCAGAAAAGCTTAGATTGTATAGAAGTTAAAACTTTAAAGAACCTTCATTGAATTACTTGAATATTAATTCAAAATACACTCCAATAGAAAAACGAATATTATTATAGTGGCATTAGCCCCGTAGAGTTTCGAGGCCACTCAAATGACAGTTGATCAACTTTCATAGCTCATAATCTCTCAAAAAACCTAAAATGAAACTCAAACAAGCTTTTAATAACATCAAAACCAAGTTATAAATTATTATTATTGTTGTGCTCATTATCATTATTGTAATTATAATAATATCTAAAACAGCCTATAAATAGCTTCGAAACAGCCTATAAATAACTTCCCACACAACCTTCAAGTAGCCTCGAAGACCCTTGGCTCGGTTGAGTTCTGTCTTGAGGACCACGCCTCCCACCACCAGCGCCTCCCTCCGCTTCATCACCGACACCCGGTTCGAGGTGTCGGGAATGAGGTGTGAGGCGAGCGAGGTGAGAATCAATACCAGGTTCTGTGTATGTGTGTGTGTGTGTGTGTGTGTGTGTGTGTGTGTGTGTGTGTGTGTGTGTGTGTGTGTGTGTGTGTGTGTGTGTTTGTGTGTCTGTGTGTGTGTGTGTGTGTGTGTGTGTGTGTGTGTGTGTGTGTGTGTGTGTGTGTGTGTGTGTGTGTGTGTGTGTGTGTGTGTGTGTGTGTGTGTGTGTGTGTGTGTGTGTGTGTGTGTGTGTGTGTGTGTGTGTGTGTGTGCACGTGCTTGCATGCCTCGCAATGACTCGAGAATGGAGTTACTACTAATAATAATTATATTATTATTATTATGCTCGATATTAATATTTCGACAACAACAACAACAACAATAATAATAATAATTATATATTTTTTTAAATATTTTTTTTGTTATTATTACCATTATTTATATTATTATTATTGTTATCAACACCACTACTACGATCAACTGCTTCCTCAAGCACCACCAAACCTCGAAGAGGACCACGAAGATGAACTGGGCTGCCACCACGTGCCAGTGCTGCTGTGTGTACTTGTACTTCTTCGCGGCCCATGGCGGGTGCCGGTAGTCAAGGTAACTGGTGTGGTGATGGGCTTTTATTTTATTTTATTTTCTTGTGATGGCGGAAAGTTTTTCTTTTTAGCCTCAGTTGCTCGTCTTGGCGCTTCCCAAATTGGATTTATTAATAAAAATGTTTAAAATTATTTTATTTTTTAGTGATGGTGACACCATATTTCTCATTCTTTTGTTTATGTTGAAATTGACGGTGTGAGCACGGCCCAAGATTTAAAAAAAAAAACAATTTAAGCTAGTTATCAATATTAGATTTTCATCGGAGATGTGAAAATTTTTAAATGTTATTTTATAATGACGTTTTTTCAAAGTTAATGAGAAAAGTGGGTCATAAGAAAGTAATTGAGCCAGTAATAAGCCTTAATGGGTTTATTCTTGCCAGAAAAGACGTTCTTATAGATAATTTAATTATTCAAACAACTTATTTATTTATTCATTCAATAACCCAATTAGTAATCCAATGAAACTTATCAGCCTTCTTAATTAAACTCATTATCCATCCGACTCAAACTTATTAGCCAAATAAAATGGAAGTGTGCACGGACCGACAGAGGGTGGTGTTGGCGTACTTGGGCTTGACCACCCCTGGGTAGGGGGCTGTGTCGTTGAGGAAGTCCTTGACGTCGAAGTAGGCTAGAGAGTCGTTCACGAAGCCAACCAGAGTGCCTGTAGGACTGTCAAGAAGTGGTGGAAAATGGAGAAGGTGAAGGGGTTGGAAGGGGGGGAGGGTGAAATAGGGGGAAGAAGGTAAAAAAAAGAAAGCGGAAATGGAGAGGAAAGAAGAAGGTGAAAATGGAGGTGAGGATTAGAGAAGGTTGGTGAGGAGGGATGATAAGAAGGGGAATGAAAGATGAAAGTTAAGGAGGGAGTGGAATGATGGAGGAAGGGGAAGAGAAGGTGAGAAATATAAAATATAAGTTGAAATAATAATGAAAAAATGAGAAATCTTGAAGTATGAAAATAACGGTTATCGTATTTGAAAACAATGTATTTATCCAATCTAATTTATGTATTTGTTATGTTTGAATATATAGAAATAATTTTTCTGAAAAAGTCGGGATAAAGATACGAATAATAAAAGAATTATTTTTATTTTTATTTTATTTATAATTGTAACTTGGACAATATTTTGATAAATTATTTAAAAAAATTTAATTAAAAAATTGAAAAAAGTTTTAAGAATTTTGAATATGAAATATCAAAGGATTTTTAAAAAATGGAAAAATATTAAAGGTTTGAATTAAAAAAATAAAAAAAAGATTGAAGAAATTCGAAAAATTAATAAATAAAAAATAGAGAATAAAATGAAAATATTTAAAAAAATATTTTTTTTTAAATTTAATAAAAAAACTGAAAGTAATTTTTTTTAATAAAAGTTTTTTTAAATAAAAAAAGAAAAAAATGAGGTCAGTCATTGCGTGTTCACATACCTGTATATCCTGCGGTACAATTCCCTCTGAATGAAGCTGGATGTGAAGGCGATGAGACATGCCTGTATGCAGGGTCACAAGTTGGTGGAGGAGTTAAATCGGGAATTAAACCGTTATTAATTAATTTTGGAAAGTTAATTAATCGACTAATTGGACTTAGTCCAATTAGGAAGGTATGATTACATTAATTTTTCGATCTTGTATTTAGATACAATTTATAGTATATACATTGCAAACTGTTGTCTAGCTTTGCTGACGTTTAGCTTTTTCCGTTAAATTGATTTAAAAAAATTTTACTTTATATGTTAGTCGAATAATTTAAATTTATTTTGAAACTTAAATGTTTAATGAGAATCAAACAATACATTTGTGACTATAGACAGTCTGGTAAGACCATGCAGTATGTCCTGCCAAACACCTGTGTGTGTGTGTGTGTGTGTGTGTGTGTGTGTGTGTGTGTGTGTGTGTGTGTGTGTGTGTGTGTGTGTGTGTGTGTGTGTGTGTATGTATGTGTGTGTTTGTGAGTGCGCATGCGTGTGTGCGCGCATGTAAAAAAAAATAAATAAAACAATAAAATGAATGAAAAAGCTTATATATGAATAAAAAATATTAATAAATTAACCAAAAAAACAATAATAAAAACAAAAACGGACCAATGGAGAGGGCCCTGACGGGCATGATACGGCGGTACTGCGTGAGGAATTTGTTAGCGTCTGACCTCAGCTCAATGAGGTTGTTAAAGAGCGCGAAGATGGGCGCCAGTGGGAAAGCCGCCACAAACAAGGTCACAAAGCCAAACTGGATCACTGGAAGAAAGGTTGGAAAGTTGGATGTTGTTGTTGTTGTTGGAAAGTTGGACAATTGTTGTTGTTGTTGGAGTTTGGACAATTGTTGTTGTTGTTGGAGTTTGGACAATTGTTGTTGTTGTTGTTGGAGTTTGGACAATTGTTGTTGTTGTTGTTGGAGTTTGGACAATTGTTGTTGTTGTTGGAGTTTGGACAATTGTTGTTGTTGTTGTTGGAGTTTGGACAATTGTTGTTGTTGTTGGAGTTTGGACAATTGTTGTTGTTGTTGTTGGAGTTTGGACAATTGTTGTTGTTGTTGTTGGAGTTTGGACAATTGTTGTTGTTGGAGTTTGGACAATTGTTGTTGTTGTTGGAGTTTGGACAATTGTTGTTGTTGTTGTTGGAGTTTGGACAATTGTTGTTGTTGTTGTTGGAGTTTGGACAATTGTTGTTGTTGTTGTTGGAGTTTGGACAATTGTTGTTGTTGTTGGAGTTTGGACAATTGTTGTTGTTGTTGGAGTTTGGACAATTGTTGTTGTTGTTGTTGGAGTTTGGACAATTGTTGTTGTTGTTGTTGGAGTTTGGACAATTGTTGTTGTTGTTGGAGTTTGGACAATTGTTGTTGTTGTTGTTGGAGTTTGGACAATTGTTTTTGTTGTTGGAGTTTGGACAATTGTTGTTGTTGGAGTTTGGACAATTGTTGTTGTTGTTGGAGTTTGGACAATTGTTGTTGTTGTTGGAGTTTGGACAATTGTTGTTGTTGTTGTTGGAGTTTGGGGAAAAGGATTTTGCACCAGCACCACAGCATTCCCAGTACAGGACCACCACACCACACCACACCACCAAAAACACTACACCACCACACCACTACCACCACAAACTCCACACCCCCACAAACACCACACCCTCACCCACTCATTTCCAGGTACTCCTGCAGTAGTCCCAGAGAGCCACTCTCGGAAAGGTTGAAGTCCTTCTCCCACGGCTTCAAGACCACTTTCTTGCCCCGGCTGTGCACGTGTTTGATGCAACTCTTGATACGCCTGTGCAAGCGGTCAAGGAGGATATGTATGGAGATTAAAGTGTTAAGGGTGAAATATACAAAACAATACAATGCAATACAATGTAACAAAACTTGAAAAAATACTACCCAATACAATACAATACAAAACGAGAAAATAAAATACAATACGATACAATGCAATACAATACAATACAATGCAATTCAATTCAACGTACTACTAAAAAATTAAAAAACGAAATTCTATTGAAATAGTCCACAAGCGTGATGGTGGTTGGGTTTCTAGCACCGAAGTCAACGACCACAAACGAGTGTGAGCTATAGTGGCGCTAGGCCTAGAAAAATAGAAATAAAAATAAATAAAACAAATAACAAAAATAAAATAATGAAAAAACAATAAATAAATAAAAAAAACAGAATAAAAATAAGAAAAACAGAATGAAAATAAGAAAAACAGAATAAAAATGAGAAAAACAGAATAAAAATAAGAAAAACAGAGTAAAATTGAGAAAAACAGAATAAAAATAAGAAGAACAGAATAAAAATAAGAATAACAGAATAAAAATAATAAAAATAATGGGCGCCAACGGCAGAAGGATTTCGACAATGTTGTTCTTGAGAAGTTGCTTGCCGATGAAGATGATGGCCAACTGCACACACAACTCCGTCAAACAACTGCCCCCTTCACACTGGTGGTGGTAGTAATTTTTAATGGTGGTGGTGGTTTATAGTGGTGGTGTGTTTTGTATTGGTGGTGGTATGATTTTTGGTTGTGTGGCGTGGGAGTCACATATCTGTGTTAGTTAAAATGTAAACAGCGCTCTAAAAATGTTTCATTCAGATCGAGAAGAGTCTTATTTATAAAGCGCCTAGTGTGTCGTCAGTGTAACAGCACGAACCTCTTCCAGACGTGCCCCCAGAAACTTGGAGTAGTCGGCTGGAGTGCCTGAGAACCTGCGTATGTTTTTTTGGGTGGTTTTTGAAAATTTTTGATATCGTTAGTGACAATTTTTTTTAAAGACTTTTTAAGAGTGACCCATATAATGTTAAATAAACCGGAAATCATTATAAACCATTGCAAACCACTGCAAACCATTAAAAACCACACCTACATACAGACACACCAACAAACCAACCAACCCACCCACCCACCAACCTGCCCTTGAAGAAAGCGATGTAGATGAGGGAGGAGTAGTAGTTGACAAACTGGAGGATGTAGATCTTGTAACGAAGACTGTTGTCGTGGTCTTGCTGCGTCCTCAGGCACTCCCACTCAGTCAATCGCATCGCCAACTTCTCGTAAATCTGGTGACGTTTGTAGCTTTTTTATTTGTTTTATTTTTATAGATTTTGTTATTATTTCACAGGAATTAATAGATAAAGGTGTGGTAAAAGACAATGCTCTTAAACCCTGCTGGGTTATCGCCACCCCAATGATGTTTCACATCGTGGTGTATTGTGCTCTGAAGTGTGGGGAATAAAGACGCAAAATAAGAGCGAATTTTATGAAGGGGCGCTATTCAGAAGAGGACTTGAAAGAGCCCCAAAACCGGGAAAGCTACCAAAGCTAAAAAAAAACTACGAAGCTACCAAGCAACGAATCTTAGATGCTACGAGGCTGAAAAACTGAAAAAAATTAAAAAAAAGAAAAAAAAAAGTATAAACAGAAGCAATACGTACGTAGTTGAGGATGAAGATGAGGATGAGGTTGATGAGGGCGGAGCTGATGGAGACGATGAGAGGCACGTGTCGGTGCAGTGAGGGGTTGTCGAGCATGTAGAGGGTCGCCAGCACCGAGATGCGATACACCGTGATGCCCACCACCACCGCCAACAACACCAATACCTGGAATGTGTGTGTGTGTGTGTGTATGTGTGTGTGTGTGTGTGTGTGTGTGTGTGTGTGTGTGTGTGTGTGTGTGTGTGTGTGTGTGTGCGTGTGTGTGTGTGTGTGTGTGTGTGTGTGTGTGTGTGTGTGTGTGTGTGTGTGTGTGTGTGTGTGTGTGTGTGTGTCCGCGTATTTACGTATTACTTGGGGTATAGATTGATTGTAGTAATAACAAATATTTTGTTGTTATTATTATTTTTGTTATTAAAGTGAATAAGATGAAAATTTCTAGTTGGAGTGAGGTTAACCATAAAAATCATGATGGATGCGGATGTTAGATAGACCAGTACTCTCTTTCTCCAAAACGGGTAGTACCTCTCCTCCTCCTTGGAAATGTATCAAAAATAAAAAAATAAAATAAAATATTTGAAAATTAGACAAAATTATGCGATTAAAAACTGAAGCAATTCAATACAACCTGATCTTATATATTCCAAGCCAGTCTAATACAAGCCTATCAAATCTTTTAAGTTTTTATGAGGAGACCTGAAACAATCTTATCAAATCTTATCAAAATGTACAGTCCAGGAAAGCTGGATACTCCAATAAAAAGGCCAACACGCTTAAAACACTGATAAATTAATAAGTTAGCATTGGCGATGAAATGATAAGGTTTATCATCATTTCATCATAATCAGATTTCAAAATAAGGAGGAGGTGGGGGAGGAGGAAGGAAGAAGAAGGGAAGGAAGAAAGGGAAGATGAAGGAAGGAAAAAAAAGTAAAAAGAAGGGAATGAAGGATGGAAAAAAAGATGGAAGGAAGGAAGGGAAGGAAGGAAGGATGGAAGGAAGGAATGAAGGATGGAAGGAAGGAAAGGAGAAAGGAAAGAAGGAAAGTACAAACCCCTGTAATGGGGTCCATTCTGGTGTACTTGGACTCTGAAATCCTCACCAGATACTCTGGCCGTGGTGTCTCCTGCGTGCATGTGGTGTGGTGTAGTATGGTGTGGTGGGGCATGGTGCATGTGGTGTGGTGTGGTGTGGTGTCTTCTGCATGCATGTGGTGTGGTGTGGTGTGGTGTGGTGTCTCCTGCATGCATGTGGTGTGGTGTGGCATGGTGCATGTGGTGTGGTGTGGTGTGGTGTCTCCTGCGTGCATGTGGTGTGGTGTAGTATGGTGTGGTGGGGCATGGTGCATGTGGTGTGGTGTAGTGTCTCCTGCATGCATGTGGTGTGGTGTGGTGTGGCATGGTGCATGTGGTGTGGTGTGGTGTAGTGTCTCCTGCATGCATGTGGTGTGGTGTGGTGTGGCATGGTGCATGTGGTGTGGTGTGGTGTGGTGTCTCCTGCGTGCATGTGGTGTGGTGTAGTATGGTGTGGTGGGGCATGGTGCATGTGGTGTAGTGTCTCCTGCGTGCATGTGGTGTGGTGTGACATGGTGTATGTGGTGTGGTGTGACATGGTGCATGTGGTGTGGTGTGATATGTTGTGGTTTCTCCTGCATGCATGTGGTGTGGTGTGACACGGTGCATGTGGTGTGGTATGGTATGGTGTAGTGTCTCCTGCGTGCATGTGGTGTGGTGTGATATGTTGTGGTTTCTCCTGCATGCATGTGGTGTGGTATGGTATGGTGTAGTGTCTCCTGCGTGCATGTGGTGTGGTGTGGCATGGTGTGGTGTGGTATGGTGCGGTGTGGCATGGTGCGGTGTGGTGTGGTGTGGTAACAGCCATGTGGCGTGCTGGCAGTGATAAAACTAATAATTAAAAACAACTAATAAATTCGGATAAATAAAATGTTGAGTAATAAAATGAAATTTAATAATACAATTAATTATGAGTTGGGCCATTAGAAGCACCTCAGACCTCTTCTTCTTCAAAGTTCTTCAAGTCCCAAAAGTACTGAATCGACGCCTGCTCTCGCTTCCAAAACTCCAGAAAAAAAGTGCCTTTGTAATAAATTATTTTTTCGATTTTCAAAAAGTGAATATTTATTTTTATTTTTATTTATTTTAATAATTTCAATCATTTTCCAATTTTTTGTCAAATTAAAAGTGAATTTTTTAAATTTTGTCATTTTTTTAATTTTGTTATTCTGTTAGTTTTTTATTTTTATAAATTGAAAAAAAATTAATTTTTGATGAAAACCTGTTCAATTATTTTTTTCAAGTAACTATTTTTCATTCCTTCAATTATTTTTCGATAAGGTTCAATAATTTTTTTTCTTTTCACAACAACACAGCGCCTCCACAACAACAACAAAGCGCCTCCACAACAACAACACCGCATCATATCCACAACAACACCGCAGCGCCTCATACCCCACAGAGCCATGAAGGCTGCGAAGAAGACGGTGGCAGGGTTATCGAAGAGGTGAGTAGCCAAGATGTAGTAGCACATCCTGTGGTGTTGTGTGGGATGTGGTAGCACATCCTGTGGTGTTGTGTGGGATGTGGTAGCACATCCTGTGGTGTTGTGTGGGATGTGGTAGGACATCCTGTGGTGTTGTGTGGGATGTGGTAGCACATCCTGTGGTAATGTGTGGGATGCGGTAACCCGGTGTGTTTTTTTTTCTTTTAATGAAAGGCAGAGCAAAATGTTGAAATTGAGTTTTGAAGCGTTCAAATGAATTAAGAAAACTGAAGAGACACACACACAAGCAAACAGAGAAGGATACAAACAAACAGAAAAACATACAAGCAAACAGAAGAACACATTAGCACCAAACAAAACACAAGCAACAAAGGAACACAAGCTACAGAGGAACACAAGCAACAGAAGAACACACACCTGTGGTAGCCCCAGTAGCCACACCTCCTGTAACACTTGGGACACATCACGAAGCGATTGCTTTTGTCACAACTCTCTGCACTGTAGGAAGATAGATGGATGGATGAATGGATGGGTGAGTGGATGGATTAGTAGCTAAGACAATATGAAAAAATTTTCTTCGTGAAAAAATGTTCGCTATAAAAAATTCACAAAAATATTTGTTCTATGAATTTTTTTTTTCAAAATCGGATATAAAAAAAGGCTACATAACTCAATGCTTCCAAAATGCTTCGTGAGACCTAAGACTACGATACTTCTTCCTTAACCACTCTGAACACTTCAGAGTACACGCTCTCAAACAAAAAACTATTAAAAAATTAAAATTTGTTGAAATAAAAAATACAAATTCTCAAAACTTTCAACAAACTGTAGTAATTATTAATAAAAATCCAGACAAACGGTAGAAATGTAACAGGACGTGGCAAACGGTCGAAATGAGAAAATAAAAAATTAAAGCTAACAAAAATCCAAATGCCATAAAAAATGTTTCCAAAAAAACGAAAAACGCACGCGATAGGGTCGGTGTTGATGTGGTAGATGCCGTAGATGAAGACCACCAGGCCCACGATGGAGGCGAACAAGAGGAAGAAGGTATAATAGCCCAGCCACGCGAAGTAAAAGCCGATCCGCTCTCCAAAGTACAACCTGGTGTGTTTTATCACCTGGTTTAATGATGATACTTAATTAATTATAACAATTGCTTTAGTGACAAAACCTTCTTAATAATAACACTAGCTTGAATCTTTAAATAGGTTTACTGATAAGCCAAGTTTAATGGTAACCCGGCTTTAATGATAAGACGAGGTTATGTAGGATTTGTAATGTCAATTATTCAATCAGCACGACTTTAAAAACTCGTCTATTGACGCGCAACTGTTCTCATAATGGAATATGAGCTGAGAGGGACTCTGCTACAAGCTAGTCATTGAAACCGACCATTGCACCATCAACCCTATCATTTCTCCAACACTCCCACAACACCACACCATCATCACACAAGCACCCCCAAACCACCACCACCACCACCACCACCACCACCACCACCACCACCACCACCACCACCACACCACCACCACCACCACCACCACCACCACCACCACCACCACCACCACCACCACCACCACCACCACCACCACCACCACCACCACCACCAACACCACCACCACCACCACCACCACCACCACCACCACCACCACCACCACCACCACCACCACCACCACACCACCACACCACCATTACTACACCACAACAACACCATCACCACCACACCACCCTGCCACCGTATGTAGTGCAACGGTTGGACCTTGTACCAGTTCCTGGGGGAGGCCCAGTGCTGGTAGAGCAGCTTGCGCATGCTCATGCGGGACTTGGCCTTGTGAGAGCCCTGAATGGTGAATGAATGGACCAAATGAATTGCATTTTTAGAATTTTCAATGAATTGATTATATAATAATTAACTTTATTTTGTTCTTAATATAATAATAATTTTTATTATTTGAAGTCTGATAAATAAAATAAAATAAAAAAAAAAATATTAAAAAAACGGTAACAAATCTTTAGATTATTCCAGTTTTAATGAAAAGATCGGGAATCGTTCTTCACCTCGTGCAAGGGAAATGAAGCCAGATAAGTTTCGTCTGCTATCAAATTTTTTATTCCTGTAGTGAAAGTTTTTTTTTGTTAAATCGTGAATAAAAATAATCTTTCGGTGTCTTCCGCCCATTAAGGCTTTGATTTTGCTTCATTCGTCGGAAAAACTCTTGGAATGATTTTAACACTTTCGAAAAAAAAAATGAAAAAACTTGAAAATTTGAAGAAAAAAAATTTAATAAGTGTAAACAAACTTAAAAAAATTCACAAAAAGCACGACTAATTCACAAACACTTTAATAAGTTTACAAGGCATGAAAAAGGAAAAAAAGAGAAATCTGCAACCGAAGTTGAAAACGGATTTTTTTTCGCTAGTGTATTCGGTCCTTCGCAGGATGAAGTCTACGATCTGGCACCTGGTGGCCCTGCTGAACATCTCGTCCTCGTTGTCTGGGATGTCGTACCTGCCAGTGGTCCGTGCAGATGAACAGAGGTGGTAGTGGTAGAGGCGTGAGTGTGGATGAAATGTGGGCAGACGTATTGGATTGAATCGGATTAGATTCGGCTAAAGAAGATTGAAGTAAGTTAAATCGGATTAGATTAGGTTAAAAAAGACTGAATAAAGTTAAATTGGATTAGATAAGGTTAAAGAAAATAAGATCATGTTCAATCGGATGAGCTCATGTTAAATAGAATTAACTCATGTTAAATCGGATTGGCTCGTGTTAAATCGGATCAGATGAGTTCAAAGAAGCTCGGAGCAAGATGGTCCACTCACAAGTAAATCTTTTCCTTCTCGAAGGGGTGGCAGAAGCGCTTGGTGACGTGGGGCACGAGATTGGGGTCGTGGTGGAAGGGCGACATGAGGGTGTAGGCGCACTGGTACAACTTGTCCCACAGACCCACCGTCTGCACCGTGTCCACCTTCTGTTCGGCGGGTTTGAGTGTCATTGGTTGCTGGTTGCTTTGGTCATTTTGGTAACTGTTTGATTTTTTTAAAATTTCATTCATTTAGTTTTCATTTATTTATTTTGTTTTATTTATTTTGTATTTTTTACTTATTCTTTCTGTATTTATTTTGTATTTTTATTTATTCATTCTGTATTTATTTTGTATTTAGTTGTTTATTTTGTATTTCTTTATTATTTATTTATTTATTTATATTACTTATTTTGTATTTATTACACGGGTTATAATGTTTGTTATATGATGGGTGCTCAGACGACATTTTATAACAAATATCCGTTGGTGTTGACGAAGTGTTTCATGCAAGAGCCAATAGAGCCAACGCTAATTGCACCACAGCTGAAGTGATTGAAAGTTATCACGAATAAACTTTTTTAAATTTAAGTTTGAAAAAAAAAATTGATTATGAATAAAAATAATAGAAATAAAACGGAATATAAAAGTAAACAATGAATATAAAATAAAATACATTATTGAACAATGAATAATAATAAAAAACAATATATAATATAAAACAATATAGTGAGAGGCAGAACAAAGAGACGGCTAATGAAGTGGCATTACCCCGAATGGATACGAAGCCAATGTGTCGTCACACATTTGGGTGATTATTTCACATATTGAATAGAGTTTTGAATATTTGAATACATTTCAATAGAGTTACTAAATCGAGTGAAACTTGGACACATTAAATGATATTTTAAAATTAAAAGAATATTTTGAGACTCTTATATGACATGAAAAGCGCCTTTGAGGCAAGCTGGTTTGCAAACTGCTCGTTTAACTAAATGTACATTCATTAATTCCTTCATATAGAAAAAGTTTGGAAATGTGTTGGAGATAACAACACTCAAATTCCACATTGAGTGGCGTATTAATTAGGCATTATGTGACGTATTAATATCATGTTGAATTCATTTTCGTAAAGCTCTTGAAACTTCGTTGTTCGAACAATGCATAGAAGAACGTCCTTGAACGGTGTGTAATCAGCGCTAAATGAATGTTTCGATCAGACTGAATTCATATTGAGGGGCAAGTTATATCAATATTAATCAGCGAGTTATTTCAAAAGGAATCAGACAGAACACTTCCATTGCGACACTACATTCCTGCACACACACACACACACACACACACACACACACACACACACACACACACACACACACACACACACACACACACACACACACACACACACACACACACACACACACACACACACACACACACACACACACACACACACACACACACACACACACACACACACACACACACACACACACACACACACACACACACACACACACACACACACACACACACACACACACACACACACACACACACACACACACACAAACAAACACCTCCTTGATGGGTAGTCTGAGCTTGAGGAGGTCAGCGTACCTGAGCAGCACCTCGTACGGCGCATGCACCTTGATAAACTGCACATTCCGCTCCTCCTGTGTACGTCAGTGTAGAGGTACTGATTAGTAATAAGTATTACTATTCATGAATGATTACTAATAGTTATTGGCGCCTCAGTCTCTTTCCTTGAGGCTTGAAAAACTATATTTATTAATATGAGTAGTATAATAATATTATAAATAATAATTATTATTATAAGTATTATTATTAGTACTAGTAGTAGTTGTAGTAGTATAAGTATTATAAAATAATTAAATTGTGTACGCCCATGTGGCATTAGGATTATTTACAGAATCAGTAAAAATGTTGATTAAGTTTTTGTGTATAATCGTGTCGCTTCTAACCGATACGCGCCTTATACCAACGATACTCGTCTGCTTTTTTTTCAGAGTTAATTTCTATAGATGCGTCTGTTAGATGTTTCAAATCTATGACTAATTTCGAGGTATTCCCCATAAGGGATTCTGTTATTGGCCGGTTTCGTAATAAAATATTAAGGTCGAATTCTGATTTGGTTTTTTGAATGGTTTGATGGTAATGTGTTGTAGTTTAATGACGAATTGAAACGGAAAAAACTTAAACATGAATATAAAATTAAATAATTAATTAAAAGATAATTTAAATATAAAAATAAAAATATGGCGATGTCTTTGCTTAGCAGAATCTATGACATTTTAAGGGTTGTGAGATAATGCCTAACTGGGGCATTGTCTTATGCAATAATTAGAGCAAAGAATATTTCAAAAAAAAAATGCCAAAAAATCAACAACAAAAAATTAATTAAAATAAGAAAAAAAAAAAATAGTAGATAGTCATTATGAATAGACAACACACTTGAATCAATTGAAGTTGAATTACCTTGAAGTCCCTTTCGATGTGAAGCCCTTCTCCTTTCAGGTTGTTCAAGAACACCTCTCTAGCTTGTTCCTTCACGAGTGATTCATTCGATGTTCATTTAGGCCTTTGTTTATAGAAATTTAATTTTTAAATGGATTTATTGTGCACACCCATATAAAAATATATTCACATATTGTAGGAATGCCATTCGGTTGAATGCAGAAAACTGAAGTTATCAAGATAACAATCAGCTTAAAAATGCAAAATGAGTGTTTCAACACAACATTGGAAGCAAGCAACTTTTGATCTTTCATAACTGATATTTCATATTATTTCCTATGTTCAAATCCTATAGTTCAATCGAACCTTCAAAACGCCATTGAAAGTTTCATTTTTTGATATGCTAGCCAGTTTTGGAAGCTTCTAACTCACCTTCTTTTCTTCTTTCTTGTCTTTTTCTTCAGATGCAGACCACACCAGTATAAAGTCTATTCGTCTCACTCCATCCAAGAAAAAAAGATCTTTACCCTTTTAGTATAGATGATTGGATGTGATAAACTTAATAAAAAAATATTTCAATAAATTGGAATTTTTGAATATTAGATTAATAAGTTAGTCAAGTAATAAGTGTTTGAACTACAAAAATTATACTATTAAAAACAATAAAGATTTGATCACTTATCTTTTAAGTGCTCACCCTTTCAAAATCTTTAACATCTCCAGCAAAATTCAACTGAGGTCTTTTAGACTATTTTTTAAAAAGGATAACAGTAGAAGCTAGTTAACTTCAGTTTGTTTTTTTTGAATTCACGAAATTAATAATTTCATTATGGAATTCATAGTTGATGTTAATAAAATAGATTTTAAAAAATGATGAATTCACTTACAGGGTTAACGTCCTCTTCAACATTTCGTCCTGAAATGAAGAATCAGTTGAAGTATAATGGGTAAAAAAGATTGTTTTACTTCGCAAAAATTGATTTTCTGGATACTACAACATTTGAAATCATACCTAACATATTGCTGACGAAACAAATGAAAAGAACACACAAATAAAAACTCCCAAAAAATAGTGAAAATCACTTTCATAGTGATGAATGTTTACGTTCCACGCTAAATTATAACTACATGGAAGATCGCAAACCTCCATAGCCCTTGTACTCAGGCTGGTTGTCAAGGTTGTTGTAGTCAACTTTCCGTTCCTTCTTGGAGGAAGGACTCGCCATTCTTTCGACTCAGTCCAAAGTTGTGCCGAACTTAAGTATTGATTAGTCAGATGCTTAAATAGTCGGATGATTTAGAGATACTTTAAAATAATTTTAAGATAAGAAATTTTTGAAAATTATGAATTAGTAATAGAATATTTTGAAAAAAAGTAAATTTCTACTCCAACTATAAGAGAATGAGCTTTAAACAATTACCTTTATTGGGGTTTTTTTGGAAAAGTGATCATAGACAAAAAATTACCAAAAGGTGTTGACCTAAAAGTTGGAAAAATAGTATAAAAAAAACTAAAAACTATATTCAAAAAAATTTTTTTTTATAAAGTACTAAAAAATCAATATCCATAGTATGAATCGTTGATAAAATGAACTAACTTTGGAAATTCAGAATGAAATCATGGCTTATAAACCCATCAAGTAATGAATGTTTCAGTAAAAAAAGAAAGAAAATAATTTTTCGCAGAACTATAAAATGGAATTGTAAATGAATTACTGAAAACAAGTTAATGAAGATACATAAGGAAAAAATGTTTCCTGTTATTAGAAGAATACATTTAAAAATTCATAGTCACTTAAGCTAAAATAAATATGACAATAATGATTTAAAAGTTACTATTTATTTCTCATTCAAAAAAGATGCAAAAATTAGTTTTTATTTAGAGCAGTTTATTGTAAGAAAAGTTTTAATAATAGAGATTTAAGAGTAAAAGTAAATTTACATCCGTTTAATAGCTAAAAACTTTACTTTTATTCTATTGGTGCGGACCTTCTAATCCGGTTATAATTGTGGAAAAAAAATTCAGATTAAGATTGATGACTTTTTCTCAGTGAACTTTATTTTCACGAATGGTTGATTTTCTTTTCCTGTTTTTGAAGCTCTTTTTGAAATTTCATCACGGATATACTTCGTCAATGACTATTATCGAACGTTTCATACCTGAAAAACTAAACGAGATAAAAATTAAATCAACTTTTAAATTTTATTGGCAAAACACATTTTCTGTTTCATAATTTAATTCATCATCTGGCGGAGATAAATTATAAACATGGCTTTGCAAGTTGTGTGTGTTATAAGTGTCACTGCAAGCAAGGATGCAGGCTTACAAGCAAGACAAGCTGCCTACTCCGACGTAGAAAAAGCCTGTCAAAGGTTGCATAAAGTCATTTCAACTAATGCATGCATCTTTTTCTTGTAACATTATCTCAACCTAAACCCAAATGTTGCAGCATAAAAGCAGATCTTGAGCAAATCAGCTTTGAGAAGTTGGACTTTGGAGACACCACCACCTGGGACAAGTTCTACAATGCCGATGTTGCCATTGTCGACATGTCCATTGAGTACCAGCAGTTCTCGCTGTCATACCACATCGGCGTTAGAGAATCCATGTCGATGCCAGAAACCGCTATTCTTATCCATGACACCAACCCTGAATTTACTCTCTCCGTCAACGTGAGTGATGTCATGGGCAACAGGGGTGTGCATGGAAGTTATAATTTTAACCAACATATTTTTCAAATATTAATATTCAATTTATTTTCATCATAAATTTTATTGAAAGCATGTATTAATTTTTTTCAATTAAATAGTTTTATTACTTGCAACATTATTTTTTTAATTTATTCAGCACTTTTAAAGCTATTTTTTCAAGCTGTAGCTTCCAAAATTGCAAACACTTTTCATATTTCACAGTTGACCAGTCGGCAAACAGACTTTTACCCTTACATTTTGTCGAACGACAACAAGTGTTACGTGGTGGACCCTGGTGCTAATGTAGAAAAAACTCCCTCAAAGGTGGTTGTTGTTGTTGTTGTCATTGTAGTTATTGTTGTTGTTGTTGTTTTTGTTGTTGTAATTGTTGTTGCAGTCTTTGTAGTAATTGTTGTTGTTGTGGTTGTTTTAATTCTCTTTTACTGATCTCAATAGTAGTATAAACAACAAATGATGCACTACAATGCACCATAAGATACCAATGTCATTTTATTTGCTTAAGAACCAAAAAGTTCTACTTTGTGTAAACTCAAATAGGAAAAACTTCTAATTAATTAATTAATTATTATTTTGTTGATTACTATTTCCTTATTAATTATTATTCTTTTATTGATTTTTATTTTTTATTAATTTTCATTATTTTATTAATTATTATTTTATATTGTTAATATTTTATTTGTTGTTTTTATTTTATTAATTTTTAATATTCTATTAATTAATATTAATTTTTTAATTTTCATTTAATAATCAATTATAAAAAATCTAATTTTCGAAGCGCCAGGGCGAGCAATTGAAGCAATTTTTCATACTTTAATGCGCATTTATTGGGCCAACTCCTCACCAGCACACACCACCTCAGGTGACCGAGAAGAGCAACACCCTACTGAACCAGCTCAAAAAACTCATGAAGACCGTCGAGACCAAGAGCAAGTTGGTGACATCATCACTTTACCTTCCTTTTTTTCAAAATTCATAAAGATTTTATTTTATTTTTAATTTTCATTTTTTATCAGTTTTTTTTTCAGTTTTTATTAGTTTTTTATTCATTTATTATTATATATATATATTTTTTTTTCTTCTATTTATCAATTTCGCTTTGTTTCATCATTTATTTATTCAACTCGATTTCTTGAGAAATATTCCATAAATCTTTGTTTTACGATTATAATTTTATAAATTATAATTTATTACATTTTCATTCTATGAATATTTATTTTTCATTTTTTAATTTTTTTAATATTAATTTTTGAATATTAATTTTTGAATAATATTTTTTTAATACTTCAAGGGAATTTGATCTTATTTTAAACGTTCAAACCACCTAACTCCTCAATGCCCCTTTCAACGAGGACCCACGTCAAAGAGAAGTTCCTGTCGGACTTGCGCAAGACCAGGGAGAACAACACAGGAGCCGACCTGGCCAAGGTGGTGCATTGTGGCGGGAAAAATCATTGAAAAAAATATTTTTTTCACACACACACATACACATACACACACACACACACACACACACACACATACACACACACACACACACAGGAACTGAAGGCAATGCGTAGGAGGATGGACGATCCCCAGTTGTTGTCCTCTGACGTGGTTTTCAACATGCTTTTGTCATACAGGGAAATACAAGTACGTGCTGTGTGTGTGTGTGTGTGTGTGTGTGTGTGTGTGTGTGTGTGTGTGTGTGTGTGTGTGTGTGTGTGTGTGTTTGTGTGTGTGTGTGTGTGTGTGTGTGTGTGTGTGTGTGTGTGTGTGTGTGTGTGTGTGTGTGTTTGTGTTTGTGTTTGTGTTTGTGTATTACTATTTTAAGTTTACTTTCGTCTTCCATGTTAAATTCACGTTATATATCATATGTTACACAAATGTCTTCATTACGACCAAGAGTTGCTCGTTGCCGCTCTATTCATTAGTTATTATTTACATTAGTATTATATGTCATTATTATTATTATTTTATTATTATTATTATTATTATTATTATTATTATTATTATTTTTGTTGTCATTATTTTTATCATTATTGTTTTAATTTTTATTATTATTACTATTGTTATCATCATCACCACCACACTGGCAGGACTATGACTCGATGGTGAACTTGGTGGAACAAATAGACGCCATCAAGATGAACCGCGTGACTGAGACCATTGCCATTCAACACCTTTATGCCTTCGCCCTCAACAGGTGCTGGTGGATGATGAATAGATGGTGGATGGATGGTGGATGATGAATAGATGGTGGATGGATGGTGGATGATGAATAGATGGTGGATGGATGGTGGATGATGAATAGATGGTGGATGGATGGTGGATGATGAATAGATGGTGGATGGATGGTGGATGATGAATAGATGGTGGATGGATGGTGGATAATGAATAGATGGTGGATGGATGGTGGATGATGAATAGAGGGTGGATGGATGGTGGATGGACGGTGGATAAATGTATTTGGGGGTTGGATGAAGAGATAGATGAATGGGTAAGAAGGTGGTTGGGTAGATGGATGCATGAATGGGTGGGTGGATGGGTGGATGCATGAATGGGTATACGATGGATGGATGTATGAATGGCTGCTTGAATGGATAAATTGATGGTTTAAGGGAAGGATAGATGGGTGGATGGATGATGAGTGCATTCAAACACCTTCGTGTACATGTATTGTATGGTGGTGTAGAATGAGGTGTGGAACTTATTGCGTATCTTCCAAATCATTTATTTCAACTCCAGACGCAACAAACAAGGAGATAGAGACAAGGCATTAGTGGTTGTGGAAAAGGTGAATCATCATCATCATCATCATCATCATCATCATCATCATCATCATCATCATCATCATCATCATCATCATCATCATCATCATCATCATCATCATTATAATCATCACCACCATCAATTCAAAGTCCATTTGCCTAGAATACTTCATGACGTTTACTTTTTCCATAATATTCAATATCAAAAACTATAGCTACGAAGAATTGTTTGTGCGAAAAATGTGTCGAGTTGCAACTTTAATTTTTAAATTCACCCAATCATTTTCTTCCCCTTCTTTCTCCCGCCAGTGCATCAACCAATCAGAGACGCCCATTCCAGATTTGATCTGCTTGTACGGCAGGATATATAAGGACAAGTTCGTCGAATCCGACTACACCGACCAAAACGCTCTCAATAATGCCATCAAGTGGTTCGTGCGAAAAAACAATAACAAAAATTCTAAATCGTGCTTCACCACACCAGCCACACCTCACCACACCAACCACACCTCACCACACCAAACCACACCTCACCACACCAAACCACACCTCACCACACCAACCACACACCACCACACCAACCACACCTCACCACACCAACCACACCCCACCACACCTTACCACACCTTACCACACCTCATCAGGTATCAGAAAGGGTTTGATGCGCAGCCGAATGAGTATGCAGGCATCAACCTGGCAACACTGCTGGTCATTTCAGGCAAGCAATTCTCTTCCAATCCCAAGCTGCAACAAATCGGTCTGTCGTCTTTTACACTCGTTCAACTCTCGTTTTTTCACAATACAATACAATACAATTTAATACATCGAAATACAATAAAATTCAATAATTTACAATACAATACAATTAAATGTAATACAATACAATACAATTAAATGTAATACAATACAATACATAACACAATCCGAATATTAATTTTTGCGACATTTTCCTTCTTATAGCCTCATCAATTTCCACCCATGTTCAACACGACGACATCATTTTCTCTGCAACACAACCCACCTCACCATCACAGCAACACACCACAAACCTACCACCACATTCCCACCACACTACAACAACCCCACCACATCTCTAAATTTCGACTACCTCATCACTACAAAAAGCACACCATACCATCACGACTCTAAGCTTCAACAACCTCATCACCACAACCACTCCACCAAAATAGTCTCGTGCCTCCTTACTCCATCCCATCCCACCAAAACAACCCCACCACACCACCACAGCTCTGACGCTCAACAACCTCATTGGACGCAAGGGCTACCTGACCACCTTGACGGACTACTGGACTGTAGCCACCTTCTTTGAAATCTCAGTCCTTGCCAACGATTTCGCCAAGGCTTGTCAGGCTGCCGAGTGCATGATTAAGCTGGAGCCACCCGTGTGGTGGGTGGAGTTGGGGGGGGAAGGAGGGGGGGGGGGGTTGTGGTGGGTAGAGTTGGAGGGAGAATGGGTTGTAGCTGGGGGTGGTAAGAGTGGGGTGGGTTGGTTGTTTGTTGTAGGGTGTTGGTGATGGGGGCGCGTTGGAGTTGAGGAGTTTTTGTCGGATGCTTGTGGTTGTGTTGCTTGGCTGTTTTCGTTCAATTCGGCTCCAATGACTTCAAATGACTCTGAATAACCTCCAATGATTTTGAATAACCTTCAATGACCTTGAATAACTTCCATTGACCCACCACCACCGTGGCAGGTACGTTAACTCGACGCTGGCGAACATCCAGTTGATCATGCGCTTCAAGCAGGAAGATCCCAGCATCATCAACAAGAGGGACAAGGAGGTAAGTGGTCCATGGGAGGATGGTCTTTGGAGGCTGGCCTTTTTGGGTGTTGTTTGGGTGTTTTGGTTTGAAAATGTGTGGATGTGATGGTTAGTAAGTGGATGAAAGTGGGTTGGTTGGTTGGTGAAATTGACTTGTGTAGAGTGGTTGCTGGCTCTGGTGGACTGTTGGTTGCCCGGATGGTTGATTGGCTGACTTAATGGTTGACTGGATGGCTGCTTGGTTAACTAGTGGCTGGTTGACTGAAAATTCAGTTGTTGAGTTTTCGTTTTCATAAATAATTTTCTATTTTTAGCTTTTCGACTTTTGGATCGACTACTTCACCGAAGGCTCCAAGCCCTCTCCCTCCTCGGATCTCAGATTCCCTGTAAGTGCTCTGTCCGTCCATCCGCCTATCCATCCGTCTATCCGCCTACCCATCTTTCCATCCACCCATCCATCTCTTTATCCATCCATCCATCTGTCTATTTGTCTATCTATCCACTCATCCATCGGTTCATCTGTCCATCCATTCATCCATCTGTCCATCCACCCATCCATCCGTCTATCTCTCCATTAATCCACCCATCCAAGTGTCATCCATCTATCCATCTATCCATCCTTATAAATACTCATTATCACTCATTAACTCACTTCCACCGATATCGCCTCATCAGCTTCTTTGTCTTCATTGTTTTTCAAAAAATACTTCTCATTGACCTATTTCAAATACTTAATTTCTATTGACCCATTTCAAGTACTTTTAATTGACCTATTTCAAATACTCAATTCTCATTGACCCATTTCAATCAATAAATTCTTATTCACCATTTTTCTATCATTCAAAGCTTCATTCTTTTCTCATCCAGTGATTACTTCTTCCACCCTTCAAAGGTGTTGGTGCTGGAGCCTCAGAAGGTTCTGATGCCCAGCTACATACAGATCAACGAGGACGAGGAACAAAATGTCAGCAGTTTCAACATTCCTTTTGATACCGCTTTGTCACCAAGCTGTTTAAATTAATAGTACGCTTAATTGAATTCAAGCACACTTGGATTATCTATTATTTTTCAATCATTTTATTATATAATTTATTATTATTATTATTATTATTATTATTATTATTATTATTATAGTTATTATCATTATTATTATTATTATTATTATTGTTATTATTATTATTATTATTATTATTATTATTGTTATTATTATTATCACCATTATTATATATCATACTATTTTCAATTAATAGTATTTAATATGTAATAACTTCATTATCTTTTTATATAGTCTAAATATAAATACTTCTTTGACAAATTCTTGACCATCAACCAACCACAGGCCACGATTCACATCTGGCACGTTGCCAGCCAATCAGATCGCAAGATTCACGAATGGAAGTTCACAACAGCCAGTCTCAAGAGCATCAGTCATTACAAAAGAGACACCAAGGTAATCATTCATCCATTCATTCATTCATCCATCCATCTATCCATCCATTCATCCATCAATTCATCTATCCATCCATTCATCTATCTATTCTTCCATCCGTTCATCCATCCATTTTTCCATTCATTCATCCATTCATCTATACATCCATTCATCTATCCATTTATTCATCCATTCGTTCATCTATCCATATATCCATCCATTCATCCATCCATTCATTCATCCTTTCATTCATCTATTCTTCCATCCATCCATTCATCCATCCATCTATCCATTTTCTTTTCCATTCAGTAATCTATCCAATGATTCATTCATCTCTACATGTATCAATTTATTCATCCACCCATCCATCCATCCATCCAATCGTCTTTCTACTCATCCATTCATCCTATCTTTTGTATATAAATATTTCCATTCATGCATGCATGTATCTTTCCATTCATCCAGCCATTTGTTCATTTGCATATCCATTAATTTATCAATTCATTTATTCATCCATCCATTCATCTATCCATTTATCCGTCCATCTATTCATTTATACATTTCTCTATCCATCCATTCATCTATCCATTCATCCATCCATCCATTCATCTATACATTTTTCTATCCATTCGTTCATCTATTCATTCATCCATCCATTCATCCATCTATCTTTCCATACATTCAGGCTGTGTTGTTGTATGTGTATGAC
>OX387247.1:6407292-6409792 GCA_947562095.1 Branchellion lobata | reverse complement strand
TTCTTCCATTCCTCCATTTTTCCATTCTTCCATTCTTCCATTCCTCCATTCTTCCATTCCTCCATTTTTCCATTCTTCCATTCCTCCATTCTTCCATTCCTCCATTCTTCCATTCCTCCATTCTTCCATTCCTCCATTCTTCCATTCCTCCATTCTTCCATTCCTCCATTCTTCCATTCCTCCATTTTTCCATTCTTCCATTCCTCCATTCTTCCATTCCTCCATTCTTCCATTCCTCCATTCTTCCATTCCTCCATTCTTCCATTCCTCCATTCTTCCATTCCTCCATTCTTCCATTCCTCCATTTTTCCATTCTTCCATTCCTCCATTCTTCCATTCCTCCATTCTTCCATTCCTCCATTCCTCCATTTTTCCATTCTTCCATTCCTCCATTCTTCCATTCCTCCATTCTTCCATTCCTCCATTCTTCCATTCCTCCATTTTTCCATTCTTCCATTCCTCCATTCTTCCATTCCTCCATTCTTCCATTCCTCCATTCCTCCATTTTTCCATTCTTCCATTCCTCCATTCTTCCATTCCTCCATTCTTCCATTCCTCCATTCTTCCATTCCTCCATTCTTCCATTCCTCCATTCTTCCATTCCTCCATTCTTCCATTCCTCCATTCTTCCATTCCTCCATTCTTCCATTCCTCCATTCTTCCATTCCTCCATTCTTCCATTCCTCCATTCCTCCATTTTTCCATTCTTCCATTCCTCCATTCTTCCATTCCTCCATTCTTCCATTCCTCCATTCTTCCATTCCTCCATTCTTCCATTCCTCCATTCTTCCATTCCTCCATTCTTCCATTCCTCCATTCTTCCATTCCTCCATTCTTCCATTCCTCCATTCTTCCATTCCTCCATTCTTCCATTCCTCCATTCTTCCATTCCTCCATTCTTCCATTCCTATTTTACTTTACTTCTTCACTTTTTTTCCTTCCATTCCTGCATCTCTTCTTTTCCTCCTCTTTTCACTACTCAGATCGTTTTCTTTCCCATTTATTTTTCTAACGTCGTTACACATTCATATTTATTAATTTCCCATTTAATTTCCTCCTTTCAACTAATTTAATTCATTCATTCAAGTTTATTCATCCTTATTTCTATTTTTCCTACTCTCTTCCACCATTCTTCTGTTCTTCCACCTTTTATCTACTCTTATTCTTCTTCCACTCATCTATCCACCCATCCACTTTCCCACTCGTCCATTCACTCATCCATCCATCCATCCATCCACTTTCATCCACCCATCCACTCTCCCATCCATCTATCCATCCATCCATCCACCCATCCATTCTTCCATCCATCAAGGAGGAGCACCAAGAAGGTTCCCAGGGTGACCACCCCCATGACGGCAGGCCTCGAACTCAACAAGAGTATCTCGTGTACTGCGCACCTTATTACCACTTTAATTTTTTTCCAATTTTTTTAAAAATATTATTTAATTATTTTTTTTACCTACATGTTTATTTTTATTTATTAAATTAATCAATAATTTATGTTATAATTTTGTAATTCCCTTTTTCCATTCACTCATCCACCCATCTGGACATCTCACACTCCCACCACACCAGTCCTGCCAGGCAAGACCGTGGACGACAGCCTCATCAGGCCTCCCAGGTCCTCGGGCACCTCCGAGAACAGAAACCTCAAACTCAAAATCCCATCCACCGATCGGTCAGTGATGCTGAAGGGTTGCACTGTTGCAATGTTGCTATGTTGCAGTGTTGCAGTGTTTCTATGTTGCAATGTTGCAGTGTTTCTATGTTGCTATGCTGCTGTGTTGGATTTTTTGGAGTTCGTAGTTGAATGTTTGAATTTTTTGAAGTTAAATATTGCTAATTTAACCTTCCTCACATGACGTAACTCAATGTTACCAAACATCAGGTTTTTGCATCGATTGCGTAATTCAATGTTTGTTTAAATTCGATCTTGCGTTGAGTTTCCAGCTATTGTAAAGTCCTTTTAGCTGCTCAATCGTATTAACAAAGTTCACACCGTTCAAGCAAACCTGAATCATAATAAATCTATTCTGTGAAGCGCTGAAGTAAGCAACTGAGGCGTCTGAGCACCGCTTCTCAACACGTGGTCACTATTCAATCATTCACCCACGTTCAACCCGTTACCACGCCATAGCAACCACCACGCTATAGTAACCACCACGACCATAGCAACCACAGTGGCCAATCAGAAAAGAGAAGCCGTCCTCACTCGGAACTCCTAATGTCAATGTCCAACCACTCCTCATTCGACCACCACCACCTTCCTCCCACCATCGCCGAAACCCCGTTGGTTTTAGTGCATAAGCTTGCTTGCATGAGCTTAGTTAACTGTAACTTGAGTTTCAACAACAGTGACGTAAGAAACTTTGAGGTGTGGTGGTACGAGGGGGGGAGTGTTGCTTACCTGGCTTCTGATCAAGTTTTCGCTCCATGCCTCCATACCTCACACACTCCTCCACCCACACACTCTTCCGCCCACACACTCTTCCATTCACAC
>OX387247.1:6359792-6399792 GCA_947562095.1 Branchellion lobata | reverse complement strand
CTAATGCACTTGTATATGGCCACTTACGTAATGACAAGTTTATTTTACAAGTATTGCTTGTACAAAGTTACTTTTACAAATATTGATGATCAAATTATTGTCCATTAACTCATAAGCCATCGTATTATTAATCACAAAAGTTATAGCTTATACAAGTATTTGACATAAAAAGTTGTACACACACAGTTACACGAATTTGTAACACCTAGTTACACGAATTTGTAACACCTAGTTACACGAATTTGTAACACGTAGTTACACCAACTTTTACAGTTACAAAAAGTTGTACACACACAATTTTACGAAATTGTACACAGTTTTACACACTAGATACAAAACGTTGTACAACGTTTGGTTTGCAATGTTCATCGCCATTCAAAAAACTTGAACTTTCAATTCTCAGCAGCGCCTCTGAAGCTGTCTTAGTCACGCCAACTTTTCGAAAACAAATTTCGTTTCTTATCTCAATTGCTTGAGGATTTTTCAAAACTTTTTCATTAAATTATGCCTAATTTTCAAAATAATTATTAATTTACATTTATAATAATTATAAATTTAATTTCAAAATAATTATAAATTTAATTTCAAAATAATTATAAGTTTAATTTCAAAATAAGTATCAAGTTTATTTTGTAATTAATTATGTCCAATTTATCAATTTATTTTTATTTTTATTTTCCAGTTAATTATGAATAGTTTTTAAATTATTTTCTATTCTATTTGTTAATTTTGGTTATTTATTTGGTTTATTTAAGTTTTAACTAGCGCCTTGACGCATTGTTCGGTTCATTAATAAACTCCAAACTCATCAACCTTTTGACATAATTGTTGATCTTCTTCCTCTTCCTGTTCGGTCCAACCCCATGAGGCCTTGATTGCGTTAAAAAAAACATTGCCACGATGTTTGTGCATTCGAAGAGTTTAGTAATTTTGTAGAGGTGAGTGAGAAACGAGAAAAAATAAGAAAAGAAAGACCGAAGTGATGAAAGAGCAAAGGCTATGCTAGCAGGGCTAAGTGCTTTGAAGGCTTGAAGATCAAAGGTTCGAACGCAAGCGATCGCTTAGTTGCTCGGCAAGTTTTGTTTTTAGCATCTTTGAGTTCTTGTGATGATGATGACTACTGCAACTCTATGTTGTACAACACAGCACAACATGAACAAACACGTCTATGACGAAAAATAAACAAAACAGCTAAGACTGCATTAGACATTTACATACCCGACCATTACCTTCCTTAATCTTTAAAAAGCTGCCTTTTTCAAGTTCATTGGCTTCCATGCAATCAATAAAATTTTCCAAGATTGCATTGTTAACTTTCAATTCTCTGTCGACTCCTACACTAGCCTTCCTATGCAACGTCATCCAACAAAAACCACATACCAAGATACTCCATTCTCCAACTGCTCCGTTTTTCAAGTAACAATCTACCAAAAAAATATCTCCAAACGAACTTTCTGAAATTTGTCTTCTGCTATCTGGAACTTTCTTCCAACGACAACTAGGAATTAATTATTTAATTTTTTTTTCTTTTTTTAAGTCTAAACTTGAAAAATATTTATTTAAACTAGCTCATAATCCTCAATAACTAATCGTTTTAATTACCGTACAGGACCACCCAGCTGCTTGCCTTGGCATTTTGAAAATTAAATTTATAATCATATCCAAAAAATATTTGGATTTGCTATAATTAATAAATCTGAAGAAATTTATTTTTTTAGACTTAATTATATTTTTTACACTTCACGGCAGAGTTTCTATCATACGTCTATTCGTTTTAACAGCAAAAAATTAAAGAAAAAAACATTTTCAGCTTTTGATGGTTTGAGGAAACAAAAATCTATTGAAAATCAAAAATTATGGTTTGAAAGTATGACCAGACACTGCAAGAGCCCAAATAAAAATTAAAAACACCTAAGAAGCTTTCCACGAAGTTTTGCACATGAATAGAAGAGGTATAGAGAATCAAACCTGGACGTGAAACGATCGAGAAGTTAGAACACACAGGAGGGTGCTGAAGTCGAATCAAAAAGCGTTTAAAAACTTCAAACAGAAGTGAAGTACTTTGAAAAAGAATATTTTAGTTGCAAATGGTTGATAATGCTGAAAGATAATTCTTCGCGATACCGAATTTCGATGAAATTTTGATTTTGAAAATATATTTTGAGGTCTGAACTGAAACCCAGAATTTTTTTTAATATTTTTAATGAATTTAAAAAATAAAAAATTGAAAAGCTTTGATAAATAATAAATAACAATTCAAACGTTAACAATGTCAACAAAACAAGGACCATGTTACACAATGAATACACGGGAGCATAATAAAATACTGCAACAATAGATAACACAACATACTGCAACATAGCAACATACAGCAACGTAGCAACATAGCAACATACCTCAACATAGCAACAGAGTACACCTTAATGAGTACAACTCCTTAACCTTAATGAGAACAGACCCCTTTACACCATGAAAGCAACCAAGTCATTGCGAACACTGAGTGTTGTCGTTGGTGTTATTTGTTTTAATGTTAGTGATGTTGTTGTATGATGGTGATGATGATGATGATGATGATGATGATGATGATGATGACGATGATGATGATGATTTTGTTTTTATTGCTATTATTGTCTTTTTTACAATAATACTTGCTTGGTTGGATGATACTTTCACGATTTCAAAACGGAACACGTACATGGTTACATCACACAAAAGCGCTGCCCACAAATATGTCGCCGTTTGAGTCAGAGTAAATGGGTGAGTAAGTAAGAAAGCAAGAAAAAGGTACAATGAATGAAGAAATAAATAATTAAAATAAATAATAATAATAATAATAATAATAATGATAAATAATTTATTCTGAGTATTGAAGAATGTATGAGTAAATATATAGGAACACAGTCGAGTTCAGTGATGCCAGTTTTTGCCATGAGTTTTCATTCCTTGGATTTATTGTTTCAAATAATTGTGTTATTGTTTCATTTAAATGACTTTTTTAAATTTATTTTTCAAATATTCTTATTGACACTTGCTTTTTATTTCTTTTCTTTGGCTGTGTGTGAATGGTGTTAAAATCTGTATTCTTATATATATTTGATAACGATAACTTATAATGTGATAACCATAACAACTTATAATGTGATAACCATGACAACCTATAATGTGATAATCATGACAACTGATGTGATAACAATAAATTGTGATAAAAATGACAACTTATAATGTGATAACGACAGCAACGCTACCAAAACCTTTATTTTCATTTTGTTAACGGGTTGTTGTTAAAACTCTTATTTTCATTTTGTTATCATAACTTTTTAATATAACTTTTTCATGCTCTTTATTTACACCTTGCCTCCTCACGACATCGCAGTTCTTGTCGACTTTAATTTTTCCCCTCTTATTTCCATTGTTCGCCATGCTTTGTGACATTTGAAGCATCTGAGTAGATTTAATTTATTTTTTTTTTAGTTCGACTATTCGCCGTGTTTTTTTTAACATTTCCAGCGTACGCCTGGACTTGATCTAATAAAGGCAATTGACTATTGAATTTAATTAAATAGAGAATTTGAAAAAAAATATTTTAAAAAGAACGAAAAATTGAGAAAATATTGGAAAAGTAACTATAATAATAAGGAAGGGATATATATATAATGGTGTACAAGCATGCAATAAGTAATGGTATTGGAGAAGAGGGAAGAAACAAGAGTAGAGAAGAATGGCTGGGGAGAAGAGGAGGGTGAACAACGGAAGGCACTATGAAATACTCTCGCAAGATCTCACCATGGCCACCACGCATGAGAACAACTTTGAGGTGTGTGGGGGTGTTATGGTGGTGGAGGTGTGAGGTGGTGTGGTATGTAGGAGTGTTATGGTGGTGGAGGTGTGAGGTGGTGTAGTGTGTGGGGGTGTTATGGTGGTGGAGGTGTGAGGTGGTGTGGTATGTAGGAGTGTTATGGTGGTGGAGGTGTGAGGTGGTGTAGTGTGTGGGGGCGTTATGGTGGTGGAGGTGTGAGGTGGTGTAGTGTGTGGGGGTGTTATGATGGTGAGGAGTGAGATTGTGTGGTGTGTGGGGACGTTATGGTGGTGGAGGTGTGAGGTGGTGTGGTATGTGAAGGTGTTATGGTGGTGGAAGTGTAAGGTGGTGTGGTATGTGAAGGTGTTATGGTGGTGGAAGTGTAAGGTGGTGTGGTATGTGGGGGTGTTATGGCGGTGGAGGTGTGAGGTGGTGTGGTGTGTGGGAGTGTATGATGGTGGTTTGATGTGAAATATGGTGGTGTAAGGTGAGTTGGTGTGATTTTATGATATGATGTGGTTTTAGGGTGTCATGGTAGAAGTGGTGTGATACTATAATTAGAATGTGGTGTTATGGTGGTGGTGTGGTGTTATGGTGGTGGTGTGGTGTTATGGTGGTGGTGTGGTGTTATGGTGGTGGTGTGGTGTTATGGTGGTGGTGTGGTGTTATGGTGACAATGTGGTGTTATGGTGATGGTGTGGTGTTATGGTGGTGGTGTGGTGTTATTGTGGTGGTGTGTTGTTATGGTGATGGTGTGATAAAATGGTGAATGAAAAAAAGAATGTAATTGAAACACATTTGGTAGAATATTAATGAAAAGCAAAAATGAGAATTGTAAAAAAAATATCATTATTATATTAATAATAATAATAATAATAATAATAATAATAATAATTATTATTATTATTATTATTATTATTATTATTATTATTATTATTGTACTAAGAAGAATAATTAGTATACAAACAATAATACGATACAAATAATGTTGAAGATGTAACAAACAAATACTAATGGGAACTTAACAAATAATTAATAATAAAAGTCACCAAAAGGACCAAACGAAGGTTGGATGGAACGAAGAAATGACGCGAAATGGTGAGAGAAGCGACTGCAAAAAGTAAAAATGAAGGTTAAAACACTTGAGCTTGCGAACGACTTCGTCTAAAATGATTTTGAAATGATTGGCGGGGAAGACAGGATGTGAAATTGACTCGAAGCGATTGTGGACGTTGAAATGGCAAATAAAATCATGAATGTGCGTGAATTGGAGATTTAGAAGGTGAAGAGTCGCTGTGAAGTTATTGAAAAGTTATTGAAACCATTGAAAATGATTAGAAGTAAAAAAAACTATTATGAAGCCGTTGAAAAGAAAAAGAGAGATTATTGATAGAGCGAGCATGATTTAGAGTTACTGGCGCCTTGTGAGATGAATATCAAGCGATAAAACCTCGTTAATACAGTGGTTGAAAAAGATTCAACACGTGTTTACGCCACTGAATAGGCGAAAGAATACCCAAAAAGAGGTTGAATAGATGGAGTTGAAAAATAGAAGAAGAATTTTGATGAAATTTTGAAATATAGAAAATAAAGGATTGGTCAATTTTGAAGACGAGGAATTGGGGCTTCGAAAAAATAGAGAATAAAAATTTATAAAATGCAAAAGGTGGAAAAGAAAGTGGTGACATTGAAAACCAAGGGAAAAAGATGAGATAATTAAGAAACAAATAACGAAATTGAATTTTTTTTTAATGGCGAATTACCGAACTAAGAGTAAAAGACGGCATGATTACGGGGATGAACGAATGAAGGTTGGTGAGGCTGGAGAGATGGAGGACGTAGGTTGATCGGAGGTTCAGGTTGGAAAGAACACACAAGCGAGGTGACTGACGCCCGAATGAACCCCGTCTGCGATCATTCTTGCCTGAAGACTCGCTCAAAAAAGCTCGCGAAGGACTATGCATTATTGAATCTGTGCACCATGAAACTATTGGAAGGCGTGCTGCTATGAAACTAGTGGGAGGTATGATAGTAGAAATAAAAACGATACGGTTGTACCCGGTAACTGAATGATACTATTAAAATCATTATGAGATGAACCCATTAAACTCATCAAGATATGATCCCAGCAAACTCATTAAGAGATGATTCCAGCAAACTCATTAAGAGATGATTCCAGCAAACTCATTAAGAGATGATTCCAGCAAACTCATTGAAAGATTAATAAGAAAAAGCTGTTTCTTGATTGTTTTAGTACGCAACTTAGGTAGCAACCACCTTTTGTGGTATGTATCTGTTGTGGTGTGTATCTGTTGTGGTGTGTATCTGTTGTGGTGTGTATCTGTTGTGGTATGTATATGTTGTGGTATGTATCTGTTGTGGTGTGTATCTGTTGTGGTATGTATCTGTTGTAGCATGTATCTGTTGTGGTGTGTATCTGTTGTGGTGTGTATCTGTTGTGGTGTGTATCTGTTGAGCACGACTACAGTATGATGGCCGCCTTGAAGGGCTGAGGGTCTAACGCAGTTCAAAAGCCTTGTATGTACAACAGCGAGGTGGTCAAAAGACACTCGATGTGCAAACAGCCATCAAGAAACTCGCAACTAAGCAGTATTCATCTATCAACCAACCATCCAAACATCCATCCAACCAACCATTCAAACACCCTTTCAACCAGCCAACCAACGATCCATCTAACCAACAAACTAACCAACCAATTATCCAAACAACAACCAATCTACCATTTAATCAACAACTAACTTATCACTCCAATTAACCAATCACTTCAATCAATCACTCCAATCAACCAATCACTTCGATCAATCACTCCAGTTAGACTCCTCCTCATCGTTCTCTTCGTCGTCATCATTCTTGTCTTCTTCCAGCACTTTCCTGCGCATTTCGAAGGCAGCCTCCATGATGGACTGAACATCCAGACCTTCTGGACCCTCCTGCGAGTGGGGGTGGGTGGTGTGTCAGAATGGTTTGTGGTGTGGTGGTGGCGTGTGGTGGTGTGGTGGTGGCGTGTGGTGGTGTGGTGTGGCGTGATGTGATGTGGTGTGGTGTGATGTGGTGTAGTGCGATGTGATGTGGTGTGATGTGGTGGTGCAGTGTGGTGTGGTGCAGTGGCGTCGTTCGTGTTTTGGAGAACGGTGGAGTACATGGTAGTTTGGAAGAGAGTAGTCGTTGTGATTTGATGCAGGAGAATGCTGTGTGGAGTAGAAAAACAGTTTTTAGTGGAGAGTGACGCGGGAGGGTGGTGTGTAAACGCAGTGTCGCGGCAAGATGGTGTGTGGAAGGGGTGACGCAGCAAGAAAATGAGTGAGAGAAGTGACGCGGGAGGTGCCTAACGGCTTAGAAGGGCACAAAACGCCAGTGCATGAGGGCATCACCTTCCGACTGTTCTTGTCCTCTATCTTCTGCAAGGACTCCTCCACCTTCCTCAACTTGATCCCTGCGGAAGCACAATTGATAAGAAGTTAGAAGAATATATAATAAAAATAAATAAGAAATAAAGGTTGGTTTTCAATAGTTTAATAATCAATGAATCGATAATAATTATTTAAATAATAACACTTCTTGCAACCTTCTCTGATGGCAGAAAGTAGGTCGGATCTGGAATCTCTGGCGGTAGGAACTTCCCGATTGGACAGAATTGGAGGGCAGGGCGGAGCTTCGTCGTTGTTGCTGCCGCTTGTGAGGTCTGGACAATTTTCGGTGGACAGATCGTTTGTTGGGTGGGACGGTGGTTTGAGGGTGGTTTCAATGAGGGTGGGTGGGGGTGGTGGAGGGATGATGTCATCATTGAGGTTTCCAGGGAAGGAAGGTGGGGGGGATGGAGGTGGTGGAAGGTCGTTGTGGTGTTGGTGGTGGTGGTGGTGGTGGTGGTGAGTGTCGAAAGGTTGAGAGTGGATGAATTTGTTGCCATGGTGGTTCTGCTGGTTGCTAGACGGGATTTTTTGGTGGTTGTCATGATGATTTTGTTGATTGTTCTGGTGAATTGGTTGGCTATCATGATGGTTTAGTTGTTTCTGGCTGTCGTGGTGGTTATCACGGTGTTTGTCATAGTGGTTGTCATGGTGGTTGTCGAATTTGAGTGACAGCTTGTTGGCGAGTTGTTGGTGCAGAGAGGAGTGCTTATTGTGTGTCTCTGTGAGGCCCTTGTCATGACAGGCGGCTCTGTTGAGGGTGTGTGAGGCGAGGGGAGGGGCCGGAGGAGGAGCTGATGGCCTTGTGGTGGTGGTGGTGGTGGTGGCTGAGGATGGGTTGTGACCCTTTTGATGCTTGGAGGCCTGCGTCTGGCGGGTAGCGAGTGGCCGGAAATGTATGGGAGTGTTGGAGATTGTGTGAAAATTATACAAAATTGAGTGGAAGTATTTGAAATATGTGGAATTATGGGAAATGACGTTAATGATATATAGAAGTATATGGTTGAAATGCAATGGCATGGTTACAAAGGTAATTCGTTGGAGTTTTGAAGTGGTGCTAACATTGAAACGCCCACAAAATTAATTAAATTTTATTAAATTTTATTAAAATTATAATCAAAAACTTATTTTTTTAATGAATAAAAAATCTCTAATTACCCGGTATGTCAGCGTTGTGTGGTCGTCGAAACTTTCTTTGTTGAGATTGTGACTATCAACGTCAATGTTTTGTCCATCATGTGTTGAAAGAACGTCATTTTTTGCAACATTAAAATTTTGTTGTTGACGTTGTTTTTGTTGTTGTTGTTGTTGTTGTTGTTGTTGTTGTTGATGTTTTTTGTTTTGTGGATTTTCAATGCCACCTTCGTTGTAAGGTGAATTAGAGACATTTTTGTCATTTTTAATATTATTACTGCCAAAAAAAATGTTATTATTATCATTGTTATTAACTTTGTAGTTGGTAGTGACGTTATTACTGTCAACGTTGACATAATCACTTGACATGTCATCACTGACACCAGATGACAGGGCGTGTTGAATGTTGTCGGGTACATCTGTAGCCGTGGTGTTGTACTCAGGTTCGGTATTGCCGGTGTAGCCAGGGCTCAACGCGGTGGTGTTGTGCACATTATAGCTCATGTTGGTGCTAATGTTGGTGTAAGCATTGGTGTTAGTATAAGTATTTATATTAGAATTAATACTAGTACTAGCACTAGCACTAGCCCCAGCGCTGCCAGCAGCAGCGACTTTGGCATGCTTGTCCACAAACTCAGGACCATGCTTGAGTTGTCGGTACTGCTCCAGTCTGTTTTTGGGTGTCCTGAGGGTTTTGTGGCCGCCCGAAGAAGCCCTGGTGCCTCCATGGTGGTGTTGACTCGACGACTGGGGTGTCATGTCAAAAGTAGAACTAGGTTCGAATGTGGAATTGTCTTTTAGAGCTGGAATTAGCTTTTAGTGTTGGAGTTAGGCTCAGACTTGGGGTTGAGTTTTGAAGTATAATTGAAGTTAAGTTTTAGAATTGTAGAGATGTAAAAAAATTATATTCAAAAGTAAAATTTGTAGTATAACAAAGAACCGAATATAAAACTAAGTAGAAAAATTTAAAGTCAAAATTGGCAAGGAAATGATAAGCAAGTTGGAAATTATAGATTTATACAAAAAGTAAACTCAAATATGAAAATTAAAACTAAAAGTTGAAAAGTCAAAGCTGAAGCTTATAGTCACCATGGTTATCAACATTTATTATTATTATTTTTATTTATTTATTTTTTTTTTACTAATATTATCTCCATAATTGGGTTCACTGCCGCTACATTCGCAACTACTGCCTCACACCACCAAGGCATTGTGCTTGGAAAGTAAGGCAAGAAGGGAGAGAGGTGGAAAGAAGGAAGGAAAATAGAAGAAAGAAAGAAAGATGTAAAGAAGGAAGAAAGATGTAAAAAAAGATGGAAAGAAGAAAGAAAAGAAGGAAAGGAGAAGAAAAAGAAAGTTAAAAATATATTTATCAAAGCGAGCAACTGAAGCGTCTAAATAATTTGAAAATGACAGCAACAAAAACAAACAAAAATAGCGACAACAACAGGAAAGAAAACCAATAACGGCAACAACAGCGGCAACAACAACGGCAACAACAACGGCAACAAAAACTGCAACAACAACGGCAACAACAACGGCAACAACAACGGCAACAACAACGGCAACAACAACGGCAACAACAACGGCAACAACAACGGCAACAACAACGGCAACAACAACGGCAACAACAACGGCAACAAAAACTGCAACAACAACGGCAACAACAACGGCAACAACAACGGCAACAACAGCGGCAACAAACCACTCGGTGCTTGTGTTTCTTCTGCACAAGTTGGGAGGCTTTGATCTCCTCCACCCACAACTCCGCAAAGTAGCCCGGGTTGGTGTAGAACTTGACACTCTCCTTGCCGTCCTCCCTGACACCAGGATGTCAATGTTGCAGTGTTATCAAAGTTGCAGTGTTGCAATGTTGCTAACTTCATCATGTGTAAAATGTTGCTAGAGTCATAACGAGCATCTTATGCATTACGCTCCATTGATCATCCTCACACTTCGACCATTTCACGTCTTAACCACGTCATAATCATCATCACTCTTTAGTACAATAATAGATGAAAAAGGAGTAAAGGGGTGAAGGGTTGGGTGGAAGAAGAGTGAAATGGTGAAGGGTTGGGTGGAGGAGAAGTGAAGTGGTGAGGGGTTGGGTGGAGGAGAAGTGAAATGGTGAAGGGTTGGGTGGAGGAGAAGTGAAGTGGTGAGGGGTTGGGTGGAGGAGAAGTGAAGTGGTGAGGGGTTGGGTGGAGGAGAAGTGAAGTGGTGAGGGGTTGGGTGGAAGAAGAGTGAAGTGGTGAGGGGTTGGGTGGAAGAAGAGTGAAGTGGTGTGGGATCAGATGCGAGAAAAACTGAGCAACACAGGAAGATAAGCAGTGGAGAAGATTGAAGGAGTCAGTGGAATGCACTGAGACATGGACGGTAAGTGGGTGTTGAGTGGGGAAGGAGGGATCAATGGGTGAGAATTAGCTCATAAAGTTAAAAGAAACGTTTTGCAATGTTTTTTCCACGTTTGTGTGTGATATGTTGTGTGTGTGTGTGTGTGTGTGTGTGTGTGTGTGTGTGTGTGTGTGTGTGTGTGTGTGTGTGTGTGTGTGTGTGTGTGTGTGTTTGTATGTGTGCACGTGACTGAGATGTCAAAAGATAATAATTTCTTTGAGTTATGCTGGTTGGGCATTGAAACAATTACATGATAAACAAACCAATGTACTACTGATGTGTGTCTGTGTACAAAATATACTAGCAGTACTTACTTATGTATAGATATAAATTACTTATTTTTGTATAAAATACAAAATAATATGTATAAATATAAAATAACATGTATGAAATACAATATAATATGTAGGAAATGTGAGTTAATATGTACACGATTTTGATACAATATGTACAAAAGATACTTAAATAATTGTATGCATATATAATTATACATTTGTATGTATACGTATACTTATACAAGTGTATACTTCTTTGGTGGTGTGCAGGATAGGAAGCGGTGTTGAATGCAGTGTAACAGGCTAATGACTGCTGATAGTGCTTTGAGGTGATAACATTCCTTAAATGCGTCGTTTGTGAAGGCTGCGATGGAAGGATGGATGATGGATGATGGATTGGTGGAACGATAAATTGATGGAGAGATGAATGATGGAGGGATGGATGATGGAGAGATGGATGATAAATTGATGGAGTGATGAATTGATGGAGGGATGAATGATGGAAGGATGGATGATGGATTAATGAATTGAAGGAGGGATGAATGATGGAAAGATGAATGATGGAAGGATAAATGATAGAGGGATAAATGATGGAAGGATGGATGATAGAGAGATGGATGATGGAGAGAAGGATGATTGAGAGATGGATGATGGAGAGATGGATGATGGAGAGAAGGGGGATTGAGAGATGGATGATAGAAAGATGGATGATAGAGAGATGGATGATAGAGAGATGGATGATAGAAAGATGGATGATGAAATTATGGATGATAGAGAGATGGATGATAGAAAGATGGATGATAGAGAGATGGATGATAGAAAGATGGATGATGAAATTATGGATGATAGAGAGATGGATGATAGAGATGGATGATGAAATTATGGATGATAGAGAGATGGATGATGAAATTATGGATGATTGAGAGATGGATGATAGAAAGATGGATGATGGATGATTGAAAGATAGATGATGGAGTGATGGATGATTGAGAGATGGATGATAGAGAGATGGATGATAGAAAGATGGATGATGAAATTATGGATGATTGAGAGATGGATGATAGAAAGATAGATGATGAAATTATGGATGATAAAAAGATGGATGATAGAGAGATGGATGATGGATGATTGAAAGATAGATGATGGAGTGATGGATGATTGAGAGATGGATGATAGAGAGATGGATGATAGAAAGATGGATGATAGAGAGATGGATGATAGAAAGATGGATGATGAAATTATGGATGATAGAGAGATGGATGATAGAAAGATGGATGATGAAATTATGGATGATTGAGAGATGGATGATAGAGAGATGGATGATGAAATTATGGATGATTGAGAGATGGATGATAGAGAGATGGATGATGAAATTATGGATGATTGAGAGATGGATGATAGAGAGATGGATGATGGATGATTGAAAGATGGATGATTGAAAGATAGATGATGGAGTGATGGATGATTGAGAGATGGATGATAGAGAGATGGATGATAGAAAGATGGATGATAGAGAGATGGATGATAGAAAGATGGATGATGAAATTATGGATGATGAAATTATGGATGATTGAGAGATGGATGATAGAGAGATGGATGATGAAATTATGGATGATTGAGAGATGGATGATAGAGAGATGGATGATGAAATTATGGATGATTGAGAGATGGATGATTGAGAGATGGATGATAGAGAGATGGATGATGGATGATTGAAAGATAGATGATGGAGTGATGGATGATTGAGAGATGGATGATAGAGAGATGGATGATTGAGAGATGGATGATAGAGAGATGGATGATAGAAAGATGGATGATGGATGATTGAAAGATAGATGATGGAGTGATGGATGATTGAGAGATGGATGATAGAGAGATGGATGATTGAGAGATGGATGATGGATGATTGAAAGATAGATGATGGAGTGATGGATGATTGAGAGATGGATAATGGAAAGATGGATGATGGAAAGACGGATGATGGAGTGATGAAGAGATGGAGTGATGGATGATGATGTAATGAATTGATGGAGGGATAAATGATAGAGGGATGGATGATGGAGGAGTGGATGATGGAGTGATGAATTGAAGGAAGTGATGTGGTCTCATTGTTGCGAGATGATGGTTGTGTCGAATTGAATTGTATTGGAGTAGTGCATTGTATTACATGGTTCTGTATTGTTATATATCCTACTGCATTCTATTGTACAAATAATTCTACTATCACAGAGGCTGACTGAAGAATTAATTCGGTTTTTTTTTAATTGCATCGAGATTTATTCAAAAAGGAAACATGGAAAGAAATTTAATAAAATTAAATCTATGTAAAAAATATTACGAAATAATTTTAAAAATAATTTAAATTAACATTTAAAAAAATTAAAATATAAATAAATTTTTTTTAAATTAAATTAAATTAATAAAGCAAAACAGAAATAAATGAAGTAAAGTTCCCACGTTGCAGAAGGAAATGAACTGTGCTGTAGAATAATGAATGCCATGAAAGTTTATCCATACAATGATGATGATGATGATGATGATGATGATGATGATGATGATGATGATGATGATGATGACGATGATGATGATGATGATGATGATGATGACGATGATGATGATGATGACGACGATGATGATGATGATGATGATGATGATGATGATGATGACGATGATGATGATGATGATGACGACGATGACGACGATGATGATGATGATGATGATGACGATGATGATGATGATGACGATGATGATGACGACGATGACGACGATGATTATGATGATGATGATGATGATGACGATGATGATGATGATGATGATGATGATGACGATGATGATGATGATGATGAAGAAGGTGATAATGATGATAATGATGATGATGATAATGATAACGATGATGATAATGATGATGATAATGATAATGATGATGATGATAATGATGGTGATGATGATGATAATGGTGATGATGATGATGACGATGACAAAGTGACTTCCACATAATTTTATTTCTATGAAGTCATTTTTATTGCAGTGAGAAGAAAAGCAATTTAATGTCGTTATTATTGTTGTTGTTGTTAGTGTTGTTGGAACAAACTCATGAAATATCATTTCTTTATTAAATACTTTTATTTCTGCTCAATATTTATATATTTTTTAAATAAAATATTTTTGTTGTTTTTCGTTATTGTTTTAAAATGTTGTCTGTCTCTTGATGAAACAGAAATTGCAGCAACTTTCATTGTAATTGGAGTCATAAGCCGCAATGGCATAACTACAATAATAATAATAATAATAATAATAATAATAATAATAATAATAATAATAATAATAATAATAAAAATAATAATAATAATAATGGCAATAGTAATAATAAAAACAACTAAAAATAATGATTGAATAGTAACCCATTCGCATAGAAAAAAAACAGAAAAAACAAAACAAAAAAAATTGAAAAAATGAAAATAAAAACAATGAAAATATTGAAACACCAGTCAATTCAAGTGCAACACAGTGTTGGCCAGTGAGAGGTGTTGGACATCACTGCTGTCATCACTGAGTGGCATCTACCAACTGAGTTCATCAGTTACCTATTTATTAATTTATTATTTTTATTTTTATTAGTTTTTTATTAGTTTTTAATATCGACTTTTCATAGCTCCAAAATTTGAGTTTCTGTCTCACAAGCCTACCTCGACTTTTTGAGTATCCCATTTATAATGTTTGACCTTCTACACTCCACTCTACCTCTTATACAGTGTGACCTTATGCAGTCTAGTCAAACCAACGACTGATGTTATCATTGCTGAATATTGATTTATGTTGTGAATTACAATCTTACACTACATACTATAGAAAAGATTCCTGGAAGTATGCTCTTGTTGTATTGTTGTAAAATATTGTTTTCTTTAGCACTTTATACCTGAAAGCATCGAGCTTGTTGAGTGCAGGAGTCATTTCGCACAGCTTGTAAGCCTCATCAATTGAGAAGGGCCGTGTGGGTCGAGCAATGAGATTCTGGTCACGACAGGATGAAGACTTGAAAGGCTTCCGCTGGTTGATCTCCTGCAGCAGAACTGGAATGGTTGTTTGGTATATAAAACCAATAAGTTTGGAGTTCGTTTGAGAATTATATTTTGAGATCAATTTGAGAACTTTTTGTCGGTTTCACATAACAATTTCTGAAAGTAACTTGACACTTATTTTTGAATACTTGAAAAAAAACAACCTTCTTCATCAGTGGGGTTGAGAAGGCAGATCTTCTGCTTGAGGCCTTCAATTCGGGCAGTCAGATTAGTACTGCGAACAGCCACAGTAAAGACTTCTGAAAGTAACTCTCCAAAAAGTTTCTCTGATTGCTTACTAAGAGAGCTGAGTTGTTGAATAACGCAAGAGAGAGTGCTGTTCGAAACACACTCCAACTCGTTCTGTACGTCGGAACCAACTTTTTTCCTACTTATTTCAATCGGTTCAATCAACCTCTTGACCAAAGGCATGTTTTAGCTTTGAACGTCAGTTTTTTCTAGTAAGATATGAAAGATATGTAAACTTGACTCAATTGTAAAATAACTTTGTTTTTCATATAGTCTTGTTTTAATTCGTAGGTTGTCTGTTTCAATAATAATAATATTATTATTACAAGCAAGCATTAATCTGATAAATGTTCTTGTCAATCAAAATTCAAATAAACATTTCAAATATATATAAAATTTGTAGACGTATTCATGATGAATAGGACAGTGAACGACTAGAATGTAATACGAGCACAAACAGCTCGGAAACTTTATAATCTACGATTCCTAAGCGAGTGTTAACTTCTCCACGTTTTTTAAGTATAGTTTTAAAAGTACTGAATTCAAAAAGATTGTTTTTTTGTTGAAAAATTACAATAAAATATCAAATAAAAGTAAATGAAATCAATTGAAAAATTTGAATTTTTTTAATAAAAAAGCAAACTTCAATAGAAATAGTTTTCAAGAAAGTAATTAAAATTTTATAATATGTGTTTTTCAAAACTATTTTTATGTTTTATTTCTATCATTTTTTTCTTAACTTTGAAAAGCACTTTTTTTCACTAATAACCCACTTCAAAAAAGTTCTACCATTGAAAAATTATTTAAAATTATAATTAAAAAATTAAAATTGGTACTTATGTATGTCAACCAATTACAACAACCACTTCAGAAATATTTTTCAATGGAAAATAACATTATTCACTTATTAAAACTAATAATTAAATAATCCAATCCAGCCAATCTGTATCGCCTCATTTTCATTACCCCTATTCTTTTTCTTATCTTGCAAAAAATAAAATCGAAACTTGTTTAAACCAACTTTCAATGAAAAAAAGTAATTTCAATTACTAATTCATTTTTAGAACAACTGGCTCACCCTCTTCAGTCCCAATTTTTCACCTCTGCCATTACCCTTTTCAATTTTAATAAATTTGTTCGTCTTATTAATATTCTCAATAATTTTTTTCGTACAAATATATAGTATTCTACTTATTTCATGCTTCAATTATATACTTCATTATACTAAAGTACTCAAACATCTGGTGCTTTATCTATTAGCTTTCCTCCAAATCTCACCTCTGTCACTTTTCTACTTGTTTTTCTGGAACTTTCATAACTTTTGTATTCAAACGGTTTGTAGCAGAGCGCATTTGAACAGTGTGAATCAGCGCTACACAAGAGCTTTGATTGGATAAGATTGAATTAACAAAGATAAGGTCTAGCGTATTAAAAAGTTCGGTATAAGGTCCTAAATCCTTTTTTATTTACATATTATATCTTAAGCCCGTGCGCCTCCTCAATGAAATGAATGAATTTGCTGATGACACAGAGCGGCAGCACAGCCAGAGCAAACATTTTAAAAGAACAGCTCGTCTTTTCATTCGTGTGAGAAAACATTGCCAACATCCTCGTTAGTATAGTGGTAAGTATGTGTCACGCGGGAGACCGGGGTTCAATTCCCCGACGGGGAGATTTTTTCACATTTTCCAGTTTTGTGTAACGTGTTTAGCCGTTACTTTAATTTACTTAATTTAAACTATTTTTATCATCAATTGAAAGTTGAATTTTTAAATATTAGTTATAAATAATTTTATTCATCTAATAGTTATAGTTTTTGCTGATTGCGAGGATTTTGAAAAGATTTTTGAGAGATTTTCGAGTTTCCGGTTTCGCGAAAGCGTGTATGCCGTTACTTTAATTTTCTTTATTTAAACTATTTTTATTGACTATTTGAAATTTAAAGTTTCAAATATAAGTTATAAATAAAGTAATTCATCTAAGAGTTATAGTTTTTGCTGATTACAAGGATTTTAAAAAGATTGCCGAATCCGCCATTTTCTCCTTTGAAATACAAACATTGCAGTGAAATCGTCAACCAACGCCTACATAAATACTGTTTGCCAAATTACTCAACAAGAAAGTAACAATTGTTGAAAAGCATTGAAAAAATTTTTTGTATCTTGAAGGACTTGTGAATTAGAGAAATGGCTGAGGCAGAAAAAGACATTGCTGTAAAATCGTCAACCAATCGGCTACAAGAATACCGTTTGCCAACTTAAAAACGAGAAAGGGAGCGAGTGTTGAAAGCATCTCAAGGAATTGTGGTATTCAGGCAAACTTCCTCGTGAATACGAGAAATGGCCGAGAAGGAAAATAAAAGAAAAGATGGAATAACTTGAAATAACTCTGCAATAGTTAGGTTATGTGGCTTTAAGATATGATTCAATTCTTAAATTTTAAAACTCATTTATTCGATTCAATAGACAATTCTGCTTTTGGATTTCTTAGAACCTTTTAAAATTTCATTTTTGGTTAATTTGATGAAACATTCTTTAATAGTCACTCAATATAAACTATGACTCAATTCTAAATTCTAGAGATTTATAAATTTGATTCTATAGTCAGTTTTTGATCTCTTGCAACAGACACTTGACAATTCTTATGACATTCAGTTATTGTTGATTTTAGTTTTTTTTCTTCATTTTGATTGTTCACCATGTTTTGTGCCATTTCTAGCGTTTTTTTGGATTTGATTCAATAAAAACTATAAAAAAAGCCAGATGAAAAAACATTTAATTTTGAGTTTTAGCCACTTTATATAGGAGATTAATATTCTGTGCCTAAAATTATTTTCAAAAAATTCGAAACTTAGCTTATTCCCAAAATTAGGCCATGTCGGTTCTATGTTATGTTCAAAATTTATGCGCCTTTGTATTAATTTTTCTATTTCCGATAATTTTGCTTATTATATTATTTCACTTTTTTGCAAATAATAATTCGATATCTTTCGAAAGGGTTTCCATTTTGCTTTGGTCCAAGCATTTAGAAACCTTCCGAAACTGTATTCAATCGAAGAATGTCTAAAAGCGGTGACATTGTTGTAAGTTAAAATCAATTAAAAATATAGTAAAAATTTAATCAATTAATTGATTCATAAAAACTGTTTTTGATACTTATTTATCATTACAGAGTCTGTTTGACCGGCTGAAAGGTAAGCAAACAATAAAGGAAGCGAACGGACTTGATGAAGAAACTGGTGATGAAGACTATAACGAAGTTGAAGTGGTGAAGGCGGCAGGAGATGGAAAGAAAAAGAAAAAAATGTCGATTGAGCGCATTTATCAAAAGAAGACTCAACTTGAACACATTTTGCTACGTCCTGACACCTACATCGGCTCCACTGAGAAGGCCACCCAGTCTATGTGGGTGTATGACCAGGCCACGGAGGGCATGGTGCAAAGAGAAATCACTTACGTACCAGGCCTCTATAAGATCTATGATGAGATATTAGGTGCGGTTAAAAAAAAATATTTATATTATAATTATAATTTGTCAAACGCCCAGGAAAAAATATAAAATTGTGTTAAATATTTATTAAAAAAAACCACCCAGGGCAAACATTTATTTATGCAATTTATTGAATTTCTAATTTTCTGCAATCTCTAACTCTAGTGAATGCTGCGGACAACAAGCAACGAGACCCATCTGGAATGACCTCTATCCACATTGACATCAATCCGTCAGTTGATGCACTTTGCTCCAATTTTACCCAATTGAATATTCTTCTTCAACTTCAGCTTTCATTAGATTCATTCAATTGAATATTTTTATGCTATTTTTTTTTCATCTGGAGTAATAGTGTAAATAGCAAGATTACCACGCAATCAATAACGCACATACTCCATGTTTTTTCTGGTTTTATTCTCTTCCATGTTTAAATTGTTCTCATTACACCCTCATGTATGTAACACACACCACACATGCACACTACAGCCTTGTATACATAAAATCTAAAAATATAACACAAATCACTCGACACCAGAACTGAGAACCGCATAAAGATCTGGAACAATGGCAAGGGCATTCCAGTGGTGGAGCATGCTACGGAGAAGGTGTACGTGCCCACTCTCATCTTTGGACACCTTCTCACCTCTAGCAACTACAACGACGACGAACGCAAAGTCACTGGTGAGTGGTTTGAGTGGTGGTGCCAGTGGTGATGTGGTGGTACCAGTGGGGATGTGATGGTACCAGCGGTGATGTGGTGAATGTCTGAGACACTGCCGAGCTGCTGTTTTTGTGCTTGGGTGTGTTCAAAATTTGAGAAATGAGCACTAAAATGATTAATTCACTAGTATCAAGGTTTTTTCTCTTATGGTTGCTTCATGACTCCATAACTATTGGTCATGATGAATGAGCTATTGTTATAATGGTTATGCTACTTTGAAAATGCTCAAATAATGGTTATAATGTTTAAGTCACAGTTATAATGGTTGAGTTGGGGGTTTAAATGCTTAAATTATGGTTAAACTTGAGGCTATCAAAGTTGTGTGCGTCATGCAGGTGGTCGTAATGGCTATGGCGCAAAGTTGTGCAACATTTTCAGCAAGAAGTTTGTCATTGAGACATCCTCCAAGGAGTTCAAGAAGTCCTTCAAGCAGGTGCTCACTTGTTCACTTACTCCTTTTCCTCCCATCAACATCACTCAATAACCCACCACTTTCTTCCACTTGGAAGCTTCTTCCGCTACCCGACTTCCATCAATCTCCTCCTCAACTCACCGACTTCTTTCATTCATTATCCACCCAACAACTTCACCCACCTTCCATCCTCCATTCATCTTTCCTCCTCCATCATTTGCAGACGTGGACAGACAACATGACAAAGAGTCAGGAGCCGGTTTTGAGTCCGTGCAAAAGTGAAGACTTCACATCTGTAACCTTCTACCCTGACCTCACCAAGGTACAACCATCAGTATCATGGTTGTTAATGATAAAATGATTATCATCCTTATTATTTTTGTTTTTATTTTCATTACCAGTAGTAGTAGTAGTAGTAGTAGTAGTAGTAGTAGTAGTAGTAGTAGTAGTAATAGTAGTAGTAGTAGTAGTAGTAGTAGTAGTAGTAGTAGTAGTAGTAGTAGTAGTAGTAGTAGTAGTAGTAGTAGTAGTAGTAGTAGTAGTAGTATCTTTGTGATAGTTAATAATATTAATTATATTATTATTATTAGTATTATTATTAATAAAATTATAATTATTGTGGCTATTATTTTCAAAAATACAACATCACTGATAATACTTTTTTCTGTTGTGGCTGGGCAGTTCAAGATGGAGAGCATGGATGCGGACATTGTGGACTTGTTCAAGAGGCGCGCCTATGACATGGTGGCCACCACCAAGGGAGTCAAGGTCTTCCTCAATGGCAAGAAGCTGCAGGTGGGTGGTTTTGGTGGATGGTTGTACAGATGAGATGATGATGATGATGATGATTATGATTATGATTATGATGATATTGGAATGTGTACTGAACTATTGATTGAATGATCTTATTGGATGAAAATGAAAAAGGCGCACGTAATCAACACATCCACGAGCGATTCAGCATCTTATCCATTCTCTTTGGGCAGATCAAGAACTTCCGAGACTATGTGGACTTGTTTGTGAAGAACAAGGAGGACGAGAATGAACAGCCCCTCAAGGTGGTGTACGAGAGTGTCAATGACAGGTCAGGACTGGAAGGAGTTTGAAAATACAAAATTATTTATATATATGTATATATATACAAATGGGTAGCTAGATAGATAGATAGATAGATAGATAGATAGATAGATAGATAGATAGATAGATAGATAGATAGATAGATAGATAGATAGATAGAGGGATAAATAAATAAATAAATAAATAAATAGAGAGATAGAGGGATATAGTAATGTTAGTATATAAAAATAAAGTGGTTCCGAAACTGGAAGTGCCTTATAATTTAATCAATAAATTAGAAACATTAATAAAATATTAAATAAATCGGTGAGTTACTCAGTGCGTGCTTGCAGGTGGGATGTGGCGCTGGTGCTGAGTGACAAGGGTTTCCAACAGGTCTCCTTCGTCAACAGCATCGCCACCACCAAGGTAGCTGACCGTCGGGATGCTGAGGAGCATGTTTTTTTGAAAATTTAAATAATTTATTATTTTTTAAATTTTTGAATAAATTATAAAAAAATATTAACAAATAACGAGATTTTGCGATGGTATGTGAAACCATTAAATATTAATATGGGATACTTTGTGAAGATAAGGGAGTTATGCGAAAGCATAATGTGGAAATAATGGAATTTTGAAAATTATTTCAAAAATGGCATAAAAATCATTAAAAAGTTACTAAAAAATCTTCCATTGCTTTACCCACTTCGCCTACTCCACCCTACCCACTACCCACCTTACTACTTATCACCCACCCAATCATCCACCTTACCCACTACCCACCTGACTACAACCCATCCAGCTTGCCCACTACCCATCCAACTACTACCCCACCATAGGGGGGTAAACATGTGGACTTTGTTGCAGACCAGATTGTGTCGGAGCTGCTCGAGGTGATCAAAAAGAAGGAGAAGAAGGCCGGAATCAACGTTAAAGCTTTCCAGGTGCATGGATGTTGGAGGGCTGGTGAAGCTGGTTGTTTATCATCATCATCATCAACGTCATACTCGTCCACATCATCATCATCATCATCCTTATTCCTCAGGTGAAGAACCACATGTGGTTGTTTGTGAACTGCCTGATCGAGAATCCCTCGTTTGACTCGCAAACCAAGGAGAACATGACGCTGCAGGCCAAAAGCTTCGGTTCCAAGTGCAAGCTGTCCGAGAAATTCATTGCTGCTGTAAGTCAGTGTGGTGGTCGGTGTGGTGGTTGTGTGGTGGTTGGGGTCATTACTGCTAGGAGCGTGTGTGGTAGTTGTAGTTTATTGATGTTTGTGACGGTTTATGTGGTTTATTGGTGTTTGTGATGTCGTTTGTTGGGTGTTTGGGGTGTCTGTGCCATTGTGAGTCTGTTGTATCGATGTTTGTGGTGATAAAGATCGACAATTAAGTGATAAGTCAAAGCAACCGAAGTTGATGAATGACGACGTTGTTGCAGGCGGCGAAGGGTGGAGTGATTGAGGCAGTGCAGACGTGGATGCGCTTCAAGCAGCAGTCGCAGCTGAACCAGAAGTCTGGAGCCAAGAGGTCCAAGCTCAAGGGCATCCCCAAGCTGGACGATGCCAACGATGCCGGTGTGTGTGTGTGTGTGTGTGTGTGTGTGTGTGTGTGTGTGTGTGTGTGTGTGTGTGTGTGTGTGTGTGTGTGTGTGTGTGTGTGTGTGTGTGTGTGTGTGTGTGTGTGTGTGTGTGGTGTGTGTGTGTGTGTGTGTGTGTGTGTGTGTGTGTGTGTGTGTGTGTGTGTGTGTGTATTTTTTTAGCGCGCGTACCAAACTCCTGTTACTTTTCTGACACTGACATTAATAAGCCTCCTTCTTATCACTCACTCAATCAATGACCCTCACAAAGACTTCCAAACAAATGCACTCGAACAAACATACTTCCAAACAAACACACTCCTAAACAAAACCCAACGACAGGCTCAAAGAATAGCATTGACTGCACGCTCATCCTCACTGAGGGAGACTCGGCCAAGACCTTAGCCGTGGCAGGCCTTGGGGTGGTCGGCAGAGACCGCTATGGAGTGTTCCCTCTCAAGGGAAAGGTCCTCAATGTGCGAGATGCCTTGCACAAGCAGGTGAGGAGGGCTGTGTGTGTGTGTGTGTGTGTGTGTGTGTGTGTGTGTGTGTGTGTGTGTGTGTGTGTGTGTGTGTGTGTGTGTGTGTGTGTGTGTGTGTGTGTGTGTGTGTGTGTGTGTGTGTGTGTGTGTGTGTGTGTGTGTGTGTGTGTGTGTGTGTGTGTGTGTGTGTGTGTGTGTGTGTGTGTGTGTGTGTGTGTGTGTGTGTGTGTGTGTGTGTGTGTGTGTGTGTGTGTGTGTGTGTGTGTGTGTGTGTGTGTGGGTGTGAGCTTGTGTGATCTCGCTAGATTGCAACCACCCTTCAAACACCGCACAGATAATGGAGAATGCGGAGATCAACAACATCATCAAGATCATCGGCCTGCAGTACAAGCAGAAGTACGAAGATCCTGACTCCCTCAAGTCTCTCAGGTGCCATTCAGTTCTCTCTTATTTCCATTTACATAATAATTTTTTCTTGTTTTTTTTTTCAAATATTTGGTTGAATTTTTTTTCAAATCTTTGATTATTATTTTTTTCTTCGTAATTATTTTGCGCTCATTTTCGTATCTATTTCAATTTATATAGCGTAAATTTTAAAATTTTATTTTATTTATTGGGCGCCTCAGTTGCTTGCCTTAGCGCTTCACAACTTGGATTTATGATTATTATTATTATTATTATTATTATTATTAAAATATTTTTAAAATTTTGCCGGGAACTATTCAGAATGAATTTCAAAAATCTGGTCTTTCATTCAACTCGACCGAACCTCTCTGCCTCTGGCTCAACCTTTCATCCAATTGGTCTCCTCACACTCCTCTCACCTCTCTCCCTTTATTTCACACTCCCCTTTCACTCCACACTTATTTTTCACTTCTACTCCACCTTCCTCACTCCACCCTTCTCACTCTATCCTCCTCCCTTCACCCTTCTCACTTCACCCCTTCCGTTGCAGGTACGGTCGTCTGATGATCATGACAGACCAGGACCAGGACGGCTCTCACATCAAGGGCCTCCTCATCAACTTCATCCACCACAACTGGCCCCATCTCCTCAAGCACCGCTTCCTTGAGGAGTTCATTACGCCCATCGTCAAGGTGACTCGACAAAAGCAGGAAAAGTCCTTCTACAGCTTGCCTGAGTTTGAGGAGTGGAAGGGCGAAACAGAGAACTGGCACTTGTGGAAGGTCAAGTACTACAAGGGTTCGTGTGTGTGTGTGTGTGTGTTTTTGTGTGTGTGTGTGTGTGTGTGTGTGTGTGTGTGTGTGTGTGTGTGTGTGTGTGTGCGTGCGTGCGTGCGTGCGTGCGTTTTGCAGCTGTACTTCACTGTGATGTGTCACAACCACCACTCAATGTCACAACAGCACTCACCATCACCACCATCACTGGATTTCACCATCACCACCATCACTGGATTTCACCATCACCGCCATCACCACCACTTTTCACCAGTGCCACACCTCACCACGCCTCACCACCTCGCAGGTTTGGGCACCTCGACAGCCAAGGAGGCTCGGGAGTACTTCAGTGAGATGAGCAGACACCGCATCAGGTTCAAATACGTGGGGTCCGAAGACGATTCAGCCCTCGTATTGGTGAGTCATTGATCTATTGCTCTATTGATAGTTCCATTCACTGTTCTATTTTAAGCGCCTGGTGGTGGTGGTGGTGGTGATGATGATGACGATGAAATAACACAGGCGTTTAGCAAGAAGAAGACGGAAGAGAGGAAGGAGTGGCTGACCAATTGGATGGACTCGCGCAAGAGGAGGGCTGCTGTGGGCATGCAACAGGTGCCTCCTCATCTTCTTCCTCTTCTCTTTTTTTATTCTTTTTCATTTTTTTAATACTTTTTTTATTCTTACCATCCTCATACCCCTTCACATCTTTCACATCCCTTCACCTTTTCCATGCACACAGGACTTCTTGTATGGCAAGGACACGCGCTACGTGACGTACAGTGAGTTTGTGAACAAGGAGTTGATTCTGTACAGCAACATGGACAACGAGAGGTCTATACCCTCCCTGGTGGATGGTGCGTGGGTGGGTGGATAGATGGATGGGTAGTGCGTGGGTGGATGAGTGAAAAAAACATGGTGATTTGGGGGGTGGGTGGATGAGGAAAAATTAAAGTTCATTTAGTTGATAAATTTTTCAATTGCTTTAATTTGAATAATTGAATTTAAAGTTTAATTCAAGAATAAATAAATGCAATTGATTCTTCCATCCATCCCTCATTTCCTCCTCAACACCACCACAAAGGCCTCAAGCCAGGCCAGCGCAAGGTGATGTACACGTGTCTCAAAAGGAACCTAGTGAAAGAGATCAAGGTAGCCCAGCTGGCTGGTTCTGTCTCGGAGATGTCTGCTTATCACCATGGGGAGGTTGGTGGGTGGATGGATGGATTGGTGGACTGGGGAATGAGAAGTGAGTGGGTAGTCGGGGTGGGTTAGAGTTGGTGGGTGGTTGGGGTGGGTTAGAGTTGGTGGGTGGTTGGGGTGGGTTAGGGTGAGTTGTTGGGGTAAGTAAGGGTGGGTGAGTGAGTTGGATAGATGGGTAGCACGTGAGGTGGATGGGTAGGTTTAGTTAGGTTGTGGTGTGTTGAGGTACGGTAGCTTAGGAGAAACGGTTGGGTTATGAACATGAAAGGTGTGATGTTTGGGTTTGGAAAGTGAATGGGTTTGGGTGGGTCAAGGAGGGTGGCTTACAAGTGTCTGTGTCGTTAAAACCACCACCACTGCCATTACAACAACAACCACCACCGTCACAGCCACTACCACCACCCTTAAAACACTCACCATCACCACTACAATCACCACCATTACATCCACCACCACCACCACAGGCGTCCCTCATGTCCACCATCATTGGACTGGCACAGAACTTTGTGGGCAGCAACAACCTTAACCTCTTGCAGCCACTCGGCCAGTTCGGCACTCGCCTCAATGGAGGCAAGGACTCCGCCTCCCCTCGTTACATCTTCACCGCCCTCAGGTTCCACAACATTCGTAACAACAGCAACAACAACAATAATGATATATTGATAATAATAATAATAGTAATAATAATAATAATAATAATAGTAGTAATATTAATAATAATATTATTATTATTTATATTATTATTTGACCTATTATATAATATGCAGATAATAACAATATGATAATAATATGCTCTCTCCACACCTTCCTCCCACACTTCCCCTTATACCTCCCTTCCACCACACCTCCCCCCATCCACCCATATCCAGCCAGTTAGCTCGGCACGTGATCAACCCGCTGGACGACGCCTTGTTGAAGTACAACTTCGATGACAACAACCGCATCGAGCCTGAGTGGTACCTGCCCATCATTCCCATGGTCCTCATCAACGGCGCTGAGGGCATCGGCACCGGCTGGAGCACCAAGGTACCCAACTACGACATCCGGGAAATCGTCAACAACATCAGGTCCTCTTTCTTGTTGTTGTTGTTGTTGTTGCTGTGTGTCTTTGTACTCTTCCTTGTTGTCTGTCTTTGTACTCCTTCTTATTGCCTGCAGGTTGATGCTTGACGGGAGAGAGCCCCTCTCTTTGGTGGGTTCTGGTGGGATGTGGTGGGTTCTGGTGGGTTTGTGGTGGAATGTGGTGGGTTCTGGTGGGGTCTGGTGAGATGTGGTGGGGTCTGGTGAGATGTGGTGGGGTCTGGTGAGATGTGGTGGGTTCTGGTGAGATGTGGTGGGTTCTGGTGAGATGTGGTGGGTTCTGGTGAGAAGTGGTGGGGTCTGGTGGGTTCTGGTGGGATGTGGTGAGGTCTGGTGGGATGTGGTGAGGTCTGGTGGGATGTGGTGAGGTCTGGTGGGATGTGGTGGATTCTGGTGGGATGTGGTGGGGTCTGGTGGGATGTGGTGGGTTCTGGCGAGATTTGGTGGGGTCTGGTGCGATGTGATGAGGTCTGGTGAGATGTGGTGGGTTCTGGTGGGATGTGGAGGGGTTTGGTTGGACGTGGCGGAATATAGATGGTTATGGTGGGATAAGAATAAGAATGTAGTTAGTGTTAACGTTATTTCTATAGTTTCTTCAAAGGAATTCACAAATTCATCCGACATCACCAATACTTTTCATCACTTCAACATTCTCACCTCTTACACCTTACCACCTACCTTAAAACTTCCCACCACCCCACACCACCACACTTAACCCTTCGTTTCACCATCTCCACCATGCCCTCTATTTCACCCCCACCGCACCTGACACTTTCCACCACACCACCACCACATCTGACACCTTCCACCACGCCACCTCTAACACCATCACCACAGGTTCCCTCCTTCAAGAACTTCAGGGGCACCATAGAGAAAATAGACAACAGCAGGTGCGTCTCGAGTGGCGAGATAAGCATCCTCGACGACAACACCATCGAGATCTCAGAGCTGCCGGTGAAGGTGTGGACTCAAGTGTACAAGGAAAACGTCCTTGAACCCATGCTACAAGGCACCGAGAAGATCCCTGCTGTCATTCAGTCAGTGGTGGTGGTGGTGGTGGTGGTGGTGGTGGTGGTGGTGGTGGTGGTGGTGGTGGTGGTGGTGGTGGTGGTGGTGGTGGTGGTGGTGGTGGTGGTGGTGGTGGTGGTGGTGGTGGTGGTGGTGGTGGTGGTGGTGGTGGTGGTGGGATGGGTTGGGGATAATTTTGTGGTAGATAGTGGATGGTTGTGGTGTATGGTGGGTGCGGGAAGTGGTGTTTTGAGGGTGGAGGGGTGGTGATGGGTGGGTAGGAAGGTTAGTTGGGGGTGATTTGGATCGGTGCAAGTAATAAAATATTAAAATCGTAATTTTAAAAAAAGTGTTATAACAACTTCCCCCATCACCACAATAACAACAACAACAACAACAACGATAATAATAAGTTCAAACAACCTTAACCACCACCACAGGGACTACAAGGAATACCACACAGACTTGACGGTTCGTTTCGTGGTGAAAATGAACGCTGAGAACTTCCGGAAGGCGCAGCACGCGGGGATGCACCAGTTCTTCAAGACACAGACCACCTTCTCCACCAACAGCATGGTCCTATTCGACGGCGCAGGTTGCATCAGGCGCTTCGAGACGGTACAGGAGATCTTCCAGGAGTTTTATGAGTTGCGCATGGAGTTCTACAAGCGCAGGAAGGATTACCTGGAAGGCATGCTTGCAGCCGAGTCTCTGCGACTCAACAACCAGGCGAGGTTCATCTGCGAGAAGATCGATAAAGTCATCTACATCGGTTGGTGATGTGCGTGTGCGTGCGTGCGTGCGTGCGTGCGTGCGTGTGTATGTGTGTCTGTGTGTATGTGTTTATGTGTGTGCATACGTGTTCGTGACTTTGATACCTCTCGAACTTTGAACGTCGACTCCACCATGCCTCCCACACCGCAGAGAACTTGCCCAAGAAGGACTTGGTGAGCCTGCTGCAGAAGCGCGGCTATGACTCAGACCCAGTGAAGAAGTGGAAGAAGGTGCAGTCCGAACTGCAGAACCAAGCCATCATGGTCGACCAGGAGGAAGAGGAAGAGGAAGAAGAAAACAATGGGGGTGACTTTAACTACATCCTGTCGATGCAGCTGTGGTCGCTGACGAGGGAGAAGAAAGACGAGCTGCTCAAGCAACGGGACCAGAAGGCTGATCAGCTGCACCAGCTCAAGAAGAAGCAGCCCACTGACTTGTGGAGGGACGACCTCGATGCCTTCATTGCTGAGCTCGATGTGTGTTTGTTTGTTTGTTTGTGTGTGTGTGTGTGTATTTGTTTGTGTGTGTGTGTGTATTTGTTTGTGTGTGTGTGTGTATTTGTTTGTGTGTTTATTTGTTTACTTGTTTGTTCGTGTTCTTGGTGATGCTTTTGTTTCCTAGTAGGTTTTTATTTTATTTTATATCTTTTCGAAATTATTTGTCAATATTGAGATTTTTTCTATCACCTTTCTCCCATTATCCAGAGTTTCACTTTCTTCCTTTAACGCTTTACAAATTAATATTTTTATGTTTTAAAAATTTATCACTATTTTTACCATCGCCATCATCACCATCTGCAATCTGCCAGAAAGTAGAGCAGAAGGAGAGAGACGATGCCAATGCGGTTGCCTCACACGCCACAGCCGGCAAGGCGAAGGGCAGGGGAGGCAAGAAGGTTTGTGTCTTTCGTTGTAGCTTCGTCTTCAACAACGCCCAGCAGTGTTTTTTTTCTATTGCATACCACACTACACCGCAATGCACTACACCACATTTCGCTGCAATGCACCACGCCATACAGCACTGCACCACACTACCACCCCTCACCATACTTTGCTACACCATGCCACACCTCATCCCACTTTACCATAACTCGCCACATCACACCATTCCACACCACCAAAGGCTGCTTTGGAGACGAAACCCTCAGAAGAGGGCATCCGGGTGGTACCCTGCACTGGCTCCCTCAGGAACAAACTCGACTCTAACAAGAACGTTCGCAAACGCAAGGCTCGTTTGTGATTGTTTTTGTTGTGTTTCTGATTGTTTTTGTTGTGTTTGTGATTGTTTTTGTTGTGTTTGTGATTGTTTTTGTTGTGTTTGTGATTGTTTTTGTTGTGTTTGTGATTGTTTTTGTTGTGTTTGTGATTGTTTTTGTTATTTTTGTGATTTTGTTATTTTTGTTTTTTTTTGTTCAGTTTATGGTTGTTTGAGGGTTTTTTTGTTAGTTGTTTGTTATATTTTTAGTTGTTGGCGTTGTTTGCGCTGGTTTGAGGTTGTTGTTTGTTGTTTTTTTTTTGGCATTTCTTTAGTTTTTGTTTGCGGTAACTCATAATTTTTATTTTTTTCAATAATTCGCGCGGTTTTCGTGGTTGTTTGAAGATGTTTGTGGTTGTTCGTCGCTCACAAAGACACATGCAACATGAAGAATCTTCCATACTTCTTCAATGACTTGCAGAAAGTGGAGGAGGAGTATTTGGATGACGACTCCGTCAACAAGTCCCTGGTGGAGCGCCTGGGAGTCGACAAAGGTGGCTGGGAGGCTCAAGAAGTCTCATTGTTTTGCTGCCCTCATTTCTCTTCCACCCTCTTCAACGGCGCCTTGTTTATTATTTGATTTTGTGGTTTTTTCAATATTTATTATTAATTATTGATTATTCGTAAATAATAATACTTCGTATGAATCCGTTTTGATTGACTTTTGGACGCAAACGTTCGTTTTCATTATCACAGAAACACAAAAGAAACTCCACGCAAAGAAACCCCAGTCCAAAACGACCTCTAAGAAGAAGAAGTTGGATAGTGACGAAGAAGACGAAGATGACGAAGATGATTTTATACTCGACGATGATGACGACGACGATCTTTATGATGGTGGTGATGCTGGCGGCGACATCTTCAACGGCAGTGGTGATTTCAAGGCCCCTTCTCCGCAGAAGAAGGTCACCAAGGCCGTGAAGAAGGACGCCGATAAGACCAAAGAGGTCAAGAAAACAGCCAAGAAGAAGGAGGCTGATGATGGTGACAAGTCCAAGAAGAAAGTGGCCAAGAGGGCCAAGGTCTTCGATGACGATGATGACGACGACGAATATGATGGTGCCAATGAAGATAAGGTGCTTGTTCATTCATTTCTGATACGATTATCATCATTAACTATCATCAACCCCTGAGAATTGACAGTCCGGTACAGCATATATTATGCACCCCGATCTCAATTCACTCTTTTCACGCTAATTTTTGCTAATTCTTTCATAGCCTACTCTATCATCCCCCTCTCCCACCTATAGACTTCCTCCAAGGGCAAGGGTCGTGCTGCTGACGACGATGATGACTACGGCAACGACGATCTTGTGGATGAGTACGTGCCACTGCGGGAAAGGCTGGGCAGGAGTAAGAAGCCTGTCACTTATAACTTCGATGACGAAGAGGACTAAGTGGCGGGGGTTTTAGCGTGACGAATGGGGATTTCTCATAAATGGGGGAGGTTTTAAGGTGATTTCTTGTAAGTGACGATTGCCTGTAAGTGGTGAGCGCCCATAGGAGGTTGAGGGTTTCAAGCGATGATGTATATTACGCTCACAAGGGATTCTCGTCTCTTGGTTCTTGTGGTAGTGCTAGTGACAATTTAGAAACTGAGGAAAAACCGAGGACTGCGGTGTAGTACCGACCTGAACTCTTCTTGATGTTTTCAGTTCGTGTTCATGTTTTTAAAGTTATTCAAATTTTGTGTTTAAATAAATTCTTAGATTGTTCACATCTCCCATCAATCACGCTTCGGTTTAAGTGTTTGCGTTCGTGCAATGTTCCATTACAGTTGCCTTAAGCCCCAAAAACGTCAACTGCTTGACAAGACGCAAGAAACTAAGCTACGAGGTTTGTCACATTTTCATCGAAGAGGAAAACTAATCATTCCACCCCTGTTCCATTTACTAACCTTTCTATAAGTTTGCTCAACGCCACTGTCGTTTCTTTCTGTGCACTTGGCCCTAACTTACTCAAAAACTGGCATTATTGTCGTCGATAAATTAAAAAGTTTTATGCAATTAGACAAAATCGATGACAGTGTTTTGGTATGTGTCTTAGGCGAACCCATTTAATTAATTACCAGACGTGAGTCAACCACGACTGGAGATTCAACAAGTAGACGATGCTTTTAACTTCTAATTTTTTCCTCTGAAAACCTTTGTTGCACCAAATCACCCTCACGCGATGCCCTACCTACTCTAATCATTGCATTTTTAATCCTAATCTTGCGCCGTATAAATACATAAATTCTCAGCTTCGATGATTTACTTCATTTCTTTCATAATTTTTAGTGTTTTTTCTGTTTTATTGCTCCGATTCCGTTCCAACCTGGTTCTATCTTACTTATTTCAATCAATCTTCATCAATATCTCTCATCATATTCGATCTCATTACTCCAGATTTTTCCGTTTCTGTTTATTTCAACTTATTTTTCTCAGACCTCGTTTTTTAACCTTTCTTCAGTTCCATTCTCAATTCAATTCTCATTACCACTCTGACTATTCGTAAGTTATAAAAATAATAATAATTATTATAATTATAACTATACAACGTTTGCGCCTGTGGCATAATGATTGGCCTATCTCCACAGACAGGGTGAGCCGAAGTTTAAGCTCTAGAAGCGACAGCTCAACTAAAGTACAGCCACCTTCCTAGAGTACCTAATTCTCTAGCAGCCCACAGCGAGTTAAACCGTTTCCACGGGAGCGCCCTTGAACATTATGCTAAAGGCGTGATAGAAATGTTTTATCAGATTAGATTGGATTCATAAAGCACCTTTTAGAATTTTGTTCAAAGGTGTTTTCGGTCTGATGCAATTTAAAAACTCAAAATTTTTATTCACACAGTAATTGAGATACCTGTGTTAGTCACAAACCCGTAAGCTGTAAGTCGAGAACTTTATTAACTCCAACAAATTTTATTAATTATGCATTTTGAATTTAAAATTAAAAAAATTCTTCAAAATCGAACACCTTATAGAAAGGTATAAAATAAAAAAGGTCTAAATGTTTAAAGCGCATTATCTATAATAATAATAATAAATAAAATAATGACGAAAGATAATAATGAAACTTGAAATATAAAAAAAATAATGGGAAAAAAAGAACAATAAAATGAAACTCTAAGCACAGATAGCCGCCAACAGGCCACACCACATTTGAGGAACCTCCACCACCCTTACCACTTCCTCCTCCCTCAAGCATTTTCACTCAAAAGCAAAAGAGTGACACTACCAACACGAGCACTCAACTGGAAACAAACCCTTCTGCTACTGATATCAAATGTAGAAGAAAACAAAACCATTATCAACATCAACACAAGCACCCTAAACAACCCCACAACCACCCTCGACCTCAAAACCACAACCCTCAGTACAATACAACACAAACACGATTGTTATAGTGGCATTAACCCCCTAGAGTTTCGAAGCCACTCAAAACCAATACAACCACCACGTCTTCAACGCCATCACACCATAGACCAGACCACTACCGCAACAGACCACCACTACCACAACAGACCACCAATACCCCAATAGACACCCACTATCACAACAGACCACCACTACCACAACAGACCACCACTACCACAACAGACCACCAATACCCCAATAGACCCCCACTACCACAACAGACCACCACTACCACAACAGACCACCAATACCCCAATAGACCACCACTACCACAACAGACCACCACTACTGCAGCAAACCACTACCACTTCAGCAGTCCACCTTGATGGAGTTGTCGACGGGACTGACCAGGCCAGCAGGCAAGGGTGACTCATCAGGAGTGACGCACTTCCACAAGCCATAAGTCTTTCCCACCGTCGTCTGCCACAGCCGCAGAGTGCCGTCTTCGCTGCCACTGGCGTACATTTCGCCATCTGGCGAGAACCTGAAAATCACAATTCAGGTTTTGATTCTTTTGTTTCCTTGAAGTTACGCTTCAGAAAGGTTTCACCTTTGAATTTATGATTTGGAATAAGAAATGATACTTTATTTAGTATTGTCAAGATAACGTCTCATTCCTTGAAGTTCAGAACGAAACGATCAAAGTAGTTTGAGGAAAAATGATCGGATGGTTGAGGCAATTAACCACGCACTTACCTGACGCTGTGTACACTGCCGAAGTGTCCCTTGAAGGACTCTGAGGTTGTTTGTGTAGTGTTACAAGCATGCCTTCAAGCACAGTCAACAAACATAACGGAGGATTGAATCTTGTATGCCAATACGATTGTAGATTTTGAGTAACAAAGCTAAAAAAGTAAAAAAAACTAAAATAAAACGACAAGAAATAAGAAAGAATATATAAAACAAAGAATACATAATTACATAAATAAATATATTAAATAAAATAAAGAATTGGAAAAAAAAAATAAATGAAATAAAATAAAAAATAAAACAAATAATAAAATAAATAAACAAAATAAAAAAAATAAGTGTTAAAAATGAATGAATGAATAAATGAATATAAAATTTGTTATAGCGCACAATGAGCCAAAATGTAATCGAAATCAGTGAAAGCAGGCACCCAATTCAGCGCCAGTTTGGTAGTCGCACTTGTACATCTTGAAGTCATCGCCTCCACACACGAAGACCTCCTTGCTGGGGTGCAGAGAGGCGCTGTTCAACAAACTGCCCGTCTCAAACTCCTTCATCTTCTCAAAACTTGACGGGGATGGATAGATGGATGGATAGGTGGGCAAAAGGATGAGTGGATGAACGAATGGAGGGTTGAGTGGATGAATGGATGGAGGGTTGACTGGATGAATGGATGGAGGGTTGACTGGATAAATGGATGGAGGGTTGACTGGATGAATGGATGGAGGGTTGACTGGATGAATGGATGGAGGGTTGAATGGATGAATGGATGGAGGGTTGACTGGATAAATGGATGGAGGGTTGACTGGATGAATGGATGGAGGGTTGACTGGATGAATGGATGGAGGGTTGAATGGATGAATGGATGGAGGGTTGAATGGATGGATGGATGGAGAGCTGAATGGATGGAGAGCTGAATGGATGGAGAGCTGAATAGATGGATGGATAGAGGGTTGAATAGACGAATGGATGGATGGAAGGTTGAATAGATGGATGGGTGTATGAATAACGGATGGAGAAAGATAGATGAAAAAAAATAAGTGCGCAAAGGGAGGTAGACTGAAGTAAAGGGAAAAATATTGATTGAATAAAAAAGAGAAAAAATGAAAAAAACTTTGAAACTTTCCAGAGTTTGTGCCCTATGATAATATTCATACTTGTATCATACAATTGTAATTTGCGGTCAATAGCTCAAACAATGGTTCTTGTTTTTGCTGCACCTCTTAGTGCAATGTCCTTTTTTAGGATCGCCTTGTACACGTTTTGTTCGTCTTGTATGCTTGTGGGCGCCTATAAAATCTACTCAAAGCCTCAAATACGTGTAGCTTATAAAAGCTGTTTGAAGGTTTGAAACCGGCGCTAAACAAACTTTGAATGAAATTTAGAGAGAAACTTAAGTGCATCACACAATCTAAATATGTGAGGGCAAATCCAAATTCATTTAACCTATCTAAATTTAATTAACCTATCTAAATTTATTTAATCTATCTAAATATATTCAACTTTTCTAAATATATTAAACCCAAGGAAAGCTAATACAAATCCACAAGCATGTACCAACGTGAGAGCGTTGAGGAAGATAACTTTGTTTCCAGACGCAACAGTCAAAACCTGCTCATCGCTCGACAACTCGAGGTCTGATGGAGCAGACGACAGTTCAAGTTTGTGCACCTCCTTCTTGTCTTTGACGTCCCACAGTCTGCAGGCAAAGTTGGAGAAAAATAGATGAACATGAGTTAAAACAAAACAAGTTAAATTAAAAATTAATGCAACAAATTTGATTAGTTGTTATCAAAAAGTAATTTCTTTTGATTTATTTACACCTCAGTTGTTTTTTAACATTCTAAAAATTAAAATTAGTTAAATTTAATTCAATCACCAAAAATAGCTGCATGTTGGAAACATAAGGTTGAAACAGCAATATATAAAATAAAGGTGTTGCCTGATGGTTTTGTCATCTGCTGCACTAATTATGTATTTGTTGTTGTTGAGCCACAAACAACACCGAACATTCGAGTTGTGGTTGCTGATGATTTCTGGTTCTGGTCAAGTATGAAATGCAGATGATGAAAATTTAAGCTACAATGAGAAGACAGACTACTAGAATTACAGTAAAACACAACCAACACCACTCACCATTTGTAGGTTTGTTCAGGTCATATATCCTTAAAAGCTTCTCATTACTGCCGGTTAGCAGATGTTGAGTATCGGAACTGAAATCAACACATTTGACAATGTGCTTGTGAGCAAAAGAGTGCAACTCATTTCCTGACTCAGCATCCCAGACTTTGCTGAAAAAATGACATTGGAATTACTTTTGATTAAAAACGATTTTATTTAAAATTTTTCATTAATAAAAGACTACTTTGGAATATTCACTTTATGATGCGTGAAAATAATTCCCTAAACGATGACCATTATGAAATAAATTAAGTAAATAAAGTATGTTGAAAATAATTACGCAGTGAAGTCAGCAGATCCCGTGGCAGCTCTAAACGCCTGGTGATCAAGAGTAGCCGCCCACACGGCTCCCTTGTGCCCTTCAAAGGTGCCTAACCAATCCCCTGTATCACCCTGCCTCATCATGGGCTTGCCATCTAATAGTTCAGTGGTTGAATTGTTTTTTCAAAATAGAAATGACTATTCGCAAAAAATAGAAGCGTTTGTATTTGAATTGAAATTTGGAATAACCTTTACTGGCACTTATCAAAAAGTATCCGTCGGGTGTGATTCTACTGAAAGATAAGTGAACGACTGGTCTCGTGTGGCCACTACATGTCAACGGATTCTGTCTCATTAATGACATTTTACTGTGCAAATTTAAAATAATAAAAGTACGATCAACGCGTAAAAGAAAATTAATTTAACTTCTAAACGTATTTTTCCCTAGAGATGTTCTCAAGGAAAAAGTAGAAAAAAAAACAATGTTATAGTTTAGTTTATTTTATACTGTTTTAATCTGAAAAATTATGAATAAAATTTTTATTTTTTGAAAGAAGATTCTCTTTTTTTTTTAAATAATACTGACCACTACTTCTTAATAGTGCTCTCATCTTAGTCATTTTTATACGTTTCAAACATTATTTAATTTCGGTTTCAATGATAAATTGAGTGGTTTAAAATTTGTTTATATCATCAAAGTAAAAGTTTCTCAAAATGGAAAGCCAAGACATTTTCGTTCAAGATAAAAACATCGATACACAAAACCCCGAATCCCAATATGTTGAAGAAACACAAGGTTTTTGATTGAAATATTAAAAAACAAATAATTACGAACCGTTTTTACAATTATCTGCAAATTTAACAAAAACACAAAGTTCAAATTATTGCATGTAGGTTGAATACAACTGCCTGTTTACATCTTTTCCCACCCCACATTGATAATTTTTTAACGCTTTATTTTGCTATGTTCATCTTTTTGTCTTATTTTAGAAACTATTTAAATTAATTTTTCAATTTTTGCTAACAATGCATTCAGCCATTTACCCATGTATTCCTCTATCAGAACGAAGGAGCAGTGCACTTTCTTCCAATCGTGCCTCTGTTGCCTCTGAAGATGATGAGGGTTATAAAAACAATAATAATAATGATAATAATAATAATGGTAGCAATAATAATAATAATTATTATTATTAAATAATAAAATATTGAATATTTTCTTGTAATAACTATATAAAAAGTATTAATAGTAGGCACTATTATTAATATTTTTTATATATTCTTTTAATCAGTAGTTTTCATATTCATTTGTAATACTGTATATTTCACTATCAGCACTATAATTTTTCTAATTAGTAAGTATTTACTCAACATGCTTGCTGTTCTACTACACAGGAGATGACGAAGAGCCAGGTTTGGAGTTTGATCTGTCAGGGGTGCATTTGGCGTCTGCTGAAGGTAACATGCATCACATATGCCTCTCATTGTATGATCCCTGTATGGTTCTCCACCACCACCACCATGTATCTCAATAAAATCTTTTACCTCCATATTACCACATGCCTCTATACCACCATGTAACTCTATACCAACTCTATACTACCACAGAATTCACAAACTCATTTTAATTATAATTTGTCTTATCACTTATTGTTGTCATAATCTCTACTATTGAAATATTATTTTTGAATGTTCTAACCACTTCCATAACACTGTTCTCCATTGTCTTGTATTCACTCATATCCATTCAATATCATAACACACTCACATTTTTGCTGCGTGCCAATTCACTTTGAAATAAGAAAGGTGGAACAAAAGGATTTATACTACTGTCATCTATTTTATAATTCAAATAATTATATTTTAAATTTACTTTTGAGCTTGTACTGTGGTTGGGGTTAGGCTTGAGTCGCTGTCTTCTAATTGTGGTGCACGTTATCATCGTTCACTGATAGCCTGGCTCACCAGCAATAGCAGTAGTAGCTGTAGTAGTAATAATAGTATTTATATTAGTATTAAAGTAGTAGAAGTAGTAGTAAAAGAAGAAGAAGTGGTAGCTGTAGTAGTAATAGAAAAAGTAGTATTAATAATAATAGTAAAGTATAAGCAGTAGTAGTGTTCAGTGGTAATAACAGTAATAATAGAAGTAGCAGCAGTAGTAATTGTAGTAGTAGATTAGTACTAGTAGTATTAATAGTAGTAGTAGTAGCAACCCACCATCGAACTCATCAATCATTTGAACCACCCAATAATCTCATTGAATTCCCTTTCCAGAGTTAGATATGGAGGCGTTGGAAGGTGATTAACTCGTGGTGTGACTAACACACCCATTTCCCTTTCGAACCCATTATTATTGTTATTATTTTTAAATTATTATTCTCGATTTTGTTGGTAATATATTCATGCTCTTTTTTTATTATCCAAATTATATATGATTTCTTAGAATCATTTTCCATAACAATAATAGTAATCCAACTAAAAATGATAAGAATAATAATAATGAAAGTGTCTTCAGTTGTATAGCAGTAAAAGCAGTTTTATAGCATAATCAATTAATAATAATATTAATAATGATAATGATAATGATAACATAATAATATGCGATCAGTTATTGCTGATAATATAACTTACTATTTTTTTTTCATAATAATTATATCTTTGATTTTGTTATTTCAACCTTCGCAATCATCGTCATCAACATCATCATCATCATCGTCATCAACATCATCATCATCATCATCATCATCATCATCATCATCATCACCATCATCACCACCATCTCTACTGCCACCACTTTTTTTACTTCATGGTTAATCCCACTCTATTTCACAATCCAATGCACAACCTTATATTTTCCACCATTATTTTCATTCACATTCACACCCACACGTACACCCACGCTTACACGTACACCCACGCTCACACTTACACCCACATCCACATCCACACCAACTACTGTGTATTGATGCGCCAACTCTCCATTGGAATCCAATCCATGCACTAATCCACCTCCATTGGAATCCAATCCATGCACTAATTCACCTCCATTGGAATCCAATCCATGCACTAATCCACCTTCATTGGAATCCAATCCATGCACTTATCCACCTTCATTGGAATCCAATCCATGCACTAATCCACCATCATTGGAATCCAATCCATGCACTAATCCACCTCCATTGGAATCCAATCCATGCACTAATTCACCTCCATTGGAATCCAATCCATGCACTAATCCACCTTCATTGAAATCCAATCCATGCACTAATCCACCTTCATTGGAATCCAATCCATGCACTAATCCACCTCCATTGGAATCCAATCCATGCACTAATCCACCTTCATTGGAATCCAATCCATGCACTAATCCACCTCCATTGGAATCCAATCCATGCACTAATCCACCTCCATTGGAATCCAATCCATGCACTAATCCACCTTCATTGGAATCCAATCCATGCACTAATCCACCTCCATTGGAATCCAATCCATGCACTAATCCACCTTCACCGCTAACATTTCTTCACGCCTTTGTAGACTTTCAAGACTGCTACGGTATTAAGTCGTCTCTCATGCAATTGTTGTTCGTATACAAAAATAATTAGGATAATAATAACAATAAAAATAAAAACATGAATAATAAGAATAAAAAAATCAACAATAATAACTGTAACAATGACAACGAGCGTCTCAGTTGCTTGTATTGCTTGTCATCGTTATTACTTCGTAGATTATCATTTTCAAGGCTATAAAGATTTATATTAATAATAATAATAAAAAAAATGATAATCATAATAATAATAAAAAAAATGATAATCATAATAATAATAATAATAATAATAATAATAATAATAACATAAATAATAAGGATAAAATAATAACGCATACTTTTAAATAATCTG
>OX387247.1:6339792-6352292 GCA_947562095.1 Branchellion lobata | reverse complement strand
GGAGTTGGAGAGGAGTTGAAGAGGAGTTGAAGAGGAGTTGAAGAGGAGTTGAAGAGGAGTTGAAGAGGAGTTGAAGAGGAGTTGAAGGGGAGTTGGAGAGGAGTTGGAGAGGAGTTGAAGAGGAGTTGAAGAGGAGTTGAAGAGGAGTTGAAGAGGAGTTGAAGGGGAGTTGAAGAGGAGTTGAAGAGGAGTTGAAGGGGAGTTGAAGAGGAGTTGAAGAGGAGTTGAAGAGGAGTTGAAGAGGAGTTGAAGAGGAGTTGAAGGGGAGTTGGAGAGGAGTTGGAGAGGAGTTGAAGAGGAGTTGAAGAGGAGTTGAAGAGGAGTTGAAGGGGAGTTGGAGAGGAGTTGAAGAGGAGTTGAAGAGGAGTTGAAGAGGAGTTGAAGAGGAGTTGAAGAGGAGTTGAAGAGGAGTTGAAGGGGAGTTGGAGAGGAGTTGGAGAGGAGTTGAAGAGGAGTTGAAGAGGAGTTGAAGAGGAGTTGAAGAGGAGTTGAAGGGGAGTTGGAGAGGAGTTGGAGAGGAGTTGAGGAGTTGAAGGGGAGTTGAAGAGGAGTTGGAGAGGAGTTGAAGAGGAGTTGAAGAGGAGTTGAAGAGGAGTTGGGAGAGGGAGAAAGATTTAGGAAGGAGTTTTAAAGAAGTTAGTAGTTAGAAGGAGGCGTTAGGAAGAGTTAGAAGTTAAGAGGACGAAGAAGAAGGAGAAGGATGGAAGGAAAAAGGGAAACGGTTTGGTGGTTTTTGTTAGTGGAGCCACCATTTCAATAAAAAAAGCACAAAGCATTTGATAACAATTCAATTCACACACTCTTTCATTCATTTTTTCATTCATCCACCCACTCTTTCATCCATCCTCTCATTCAACTCACCGCAGCCACGGGATTGAATGAACGACTGAAGGAGATGGAAAGAATCCTGGTGGAGGAGTTGCTGGAGGACAACTACTTCATCCTCAAGTACATCGTCAACTTCCTCGTCGACGTGCGTGCCTCTCTCACCTCCGTGTCTTGCCTTTTGATTTTATTTATTTTAAGTTTCATCATTATTATTTTATTAATTTATTTGATTATTATTATTATTTACTTTTATTTAAAAAAGGTTTCTTAAATTATTTTAAAATGCATTTACTGATATTTCCTCTTTTACTCCTCCACTTCACACATTTACACACACATCCATCCATCCATCACCCACATCCACCCACCCGTCACCCACATCCACCCACCCATCACCCACATCCACCCACCCATCCCCCACATCCATCCACCCATCACCCACACCTCTTCACAACACACACCAGGTTGCGGACCATCAGGAGCACAACATGATGAATCCTCAGAACTTGGCCATCGTCTTCGGACCGAACCTCTTGTGGAACAAGAGCCAGGCCAGCCTCTCAAGCATCAGCCAAATCAACGCCTGCACCTCCCTTCTCATCACGTACTACCCCGAGCTCTTTACCAAATGAGGTGTGCTCTGCACGCCCGTGTGTGTGTCGTTGTGTGTGTGTGTGTGTGTGTGTGTGTGTGTGTGTGTGTGTGTGTGTGTGTGTGTGTGTGTGTGTGTGTGTGTGTGTGTGTGTGTGTGTGTGTGTGTGTGTGTGTGTGTATGTGTGTGTGTGTGCGTTTGTGCGTCTGCAAGCCTATATCGTTGGGGTGCTTTGGTGATCTTTATTGTATTAAGGCTGCATTACTGAATTTTGAATAGATCTTTGTTTTATATTATTTATGAGTGTTGCGTGTGTGTGCGTGTATTGGATGAAAACGTTTGCATGTCTGTGTTATGAGTGAAATTCTTGATGGAATGAGTGGATGGATGAATGAATGGATGAATGAATGGATGAGTGGATGGGATGAATGGATGGATGAATGAATGGATGAGTTGATGGGATGAATGGATGAGTGGATGGGTTGAATGAATGGGCGGATGTTGCGACGAATGGTTGAGTGGATGAGATGATTGGATGAATGGATGGGCGGATGTTGCGATGAATGGACGAGTGGATGGGATGAATGGATAAGTGGATGGGATGAATGGATGAGTGGATGGGACGAATGGACGAGTGAACGAGTGTTATACTTTCCAGCGGTCAGGTTCTCTTTTCGTTTCATCATCGGTTCTCTTCTAAGGGGACTCTTCTCTAAAGTGTTTGCCTTTTTTTTTGGAACTTTCAATTGCACCTTCAAAGACCCTTGTCTCCTCCACCAGACTCTCGTCACCAAAACCTTTTCTCTGAATTTCGTACCAAATCTCTTTTGATCCTTCGATTAATTCCTTTTGATCGTTTCGTGGTCAACTCATTCTAATCATTTTATGAACACTCAACCGCCTTATCTTTTAATCATTTGTAGTATCTCTAATCCTTTCATTCTGATAAATCAATTTTATTATTTTAATTTAATAATCACATTTTTATTTATTTTTTATAATTTCCTGGTAAATTTATTTACTCTGGTTTTTCAATCAATTCGTCCATAACCATATTTTCAGTTTTATAATGAAATATCGTTGTTTTTGAAATCATTCAAAATCATATTATAAATTTTATAATGATTTTGAAACATTTTCATATTAATTTTCAAAATTATTTATATTAATATTAATATGCATTAACGATTCATAGTTGTTTTTATTAATTTCCAAATCAAGCTCATTAACTTGTGACACGACACACAACATACAATTTACACTGGTGAACTCTCAAGGGACTCCCCATGCAAAACTTCTGCCTGCATCGTTCCAAGGCCTCCTTGCTGAACATTACGAGGACTGTGTTCAGTTAATTAATAATCAGAATAATAATAATAGTAGTAATAATAATTGTTGTTTTTATCATTATCAATAATTATAATAATATTATTATCCTAAGGATAATAATGACAACAATATTTCTTGTTTCATCATGTTTTCTTTCTCATTTTCACCAATTTGTTCATAGGAAACTTTAAATCTACATTCACTTTTGGCGCCTTCTTCATCTTCCACCACGCCACCCAACCATTCCACACTCAAAGTGATCTTGGCTACGAAACAACTAACTATCCGTTTTAATGATGATGTTGATGATGATGATGATGATGATGATGAAGAAGAAGAAGAAGAAGAAGAAGAAGAAGAAGAAGAAAAAGAATAAGAAGAAAAAGAAGAAGAATAAGAAGATTATTATTATTATTTTTATTTTTATCATTTTTTTTTAATCATTTTTGTTGTTAATATTATTGTTGTTGTTATTTTTATTTTTTAATCGTATTCATTTCATGATTTTATTTCGTTGCTCAATGCTATTGGAACAATTAACAATAATAATGATAATTATAATAACAATAATAATAATAATAATAATAATAATAATAATAATAATAATAATAATAATAATAATAACTTAAATTTTTAGGGTGCCAGGGCGCCTACAGTAACAATACAGTATAACGTGTAACGAAAATATGTGGTATTAACAAAGTGACAGTTTAAGCTTTATAAAAAAAAGTTACTTGAAATTGAAACTCAATTAAAATTAATTGCAATTGGTTGGGGTTAATTTTAATCTAATTGAAGTATAATTGGAGTTAATGACGGCTTATTGTTTGCACCTTTTGCCCCTTGTTGACTCATGTCGTGATGGCTCGAACACACATTGCATGCTTTTCTTCCACTCCTTTCCTTCTCTTCTTCATCCTCCCCTTCCTTTTCTTTTATCTCTTCTTCTCCGTCTCTTCCTCTTCTTCATTCTCTCCGTCTTCTTCTCCTTCCTCCTCCCTCTCCTCCGCTGTCCCTCTATCTGTTCTATCATATATTCATTGTTCTTTGTTTCATTTTTTTGTTTTTGTTTTAAATTATTTTTCTTATTTTTTATTATTCATAATATTTGTTTTAAATGCTCATTACATTTGTTTTAAATATTTTTCGTTTCATTTTTCGATTTTTCAACAAAAAAATTTTTTTATCAAATTTTTCATACCAAAATTTTAAGGTATTTCTGTATTTGAAAAATACAGAAATACCCTAATACAAAGGTTTTCTGTGGAAAACAACACTTCATCTAAGCGCCTTTGTGAAAACTCGCTAAATACCTACTGATTACAAAACGTTACTTTTATTATTTATATTATTATTGTTCTTTCTATAATTATTATTTTTATAATAATAATAATAATAATAATAATAATAATAATAATAATTATTATTATTATTATTATTATTGTGGCCTCGAAACTCTACGGGGTTAATGCCACTATAATAATATTCGTGTTTGTATTATTATTATTATTATTATTATTATTATTATTACTACTACTAATTTTCATCATCATCATTTTTATTATTATCAAAACTGTTCGATTATGCGCTACGTAACGGCACATTCCCCGTTGTAATCTTACATATCTAAGTCATGAATACAAATTAAAAGCTTTTTTCGTTGAATTCCTCCATCAAGTTGTTTGAAATCAATTGCAACAACTTAACAAGTGTCTTCACTCTGAAGCACTTCGCGTGAATATAAAATTATTTTTTAAATTATATTTATTACTATTATAAATTATGTTTAATTTTATTATAATTCTACATTGTTTTTCGAAGTATTTATTCGAATTTTGATCCGTTTTATTATATTATCAACATTTATAATCTTCATGCTAATGAATACATCGTGAGTGCTTTTAATACATTGTATCACTGAAGCGCCCGAGCTGCAGTTGCCTTCTAGAACTGCATCGAACCACTGGCGATCTGATCTCGTCAGCAAGCATACAAAATACAAATATACTCTTCCAAAAATCCATTTAACCATTCGTATACATACGCAAATGTGTGTTAAAGAAGAAATAATTAATGTCTTTTGGTGATTGTGATGTTTATATTGAAGATACTTGAAATAAAGGAACCAAGATTTACGTTTTAATAATATATAAATACAATATAATCAAATCATCTGTATAGCGTTGCTCGTATAAACCTTTGAACCTTCACAACTATGTCGGTTTTTGAGTCTTCAATGATTGTTTTTCCAGAGAAGTGGCTTCATTTGGCATGAAAGGTTTATTTTTTTTCACAGTCTTTATAAAATCAAATTCTAGCAAACACTGGAAATTTCAAAGAATATGGTGAACAACCTAAATAAGAGTAGAATAATTGAAATTAACAATAACTGAATGTCAAAGGAACTGTCAACTGACCGTTACAAAAAATTAAAACTTGATTAGAATCAAACTAATGAATTTTAAAAAATCAAAATTTTTGCTGTTAACAAAGTTTCTATTCAAGGAAACACCCTTTGAATTCGTCCCATCGTGGCCAAGCGGACTTCCAAGTGGTCACTAGCAGATGCTGCACTCATTCCTCACAGGCTAGCCCCACAGCGTCAAAGGGGAATCGGAAGTTATTCTCAAGCGGAAACCAGTGAAGAAACATCAATTTATTTTTTCTTCTTCATTTACTTTTCTCCTACAAAATTCTTAAGAAGGATGAGCAAAAGCTGCACCGGAAGTACCGCCCCACGTCAACAACGAAGCGTTAACAATACATACAATACAAACATGAATATTATTGTAGTGGCATTAACCCCGTAGAGTTAACGAATACAAGCTACTGTTCTTTCCTATTTTAAACTTTCACTTTTCTTCCATGCTGAAAGTTCATAAACCATTATACGCGAATGTTCTATGTAGTCTCGAAACTCTACGGGGTTAATGCCACTATAATAATATTCGTGTTTGTATTGTATTTAGCACCGAGAGAGAAGTGTTTCGGTATTTTTTACAGGCTTAATTCAACCAGCTTTAGACAGACGCTGAAGATGGTACAAAGCATGGCGAATAGTCTGAGAACTGTCAGAGTAATACAAACTGTAATGCTAAAAGAAATCTAAGGTGAAAATGAAAAACAAGAATGACAATAAATCAAAATAGAAAAAATTAACCAGAGCTGTAATGTTACAAAATTTTTTAGAATAAAATTGGTTATAGAATAAATTAAATGAAGCATACAAATTTTGAATATCACAAAAAATCTAAGATACAAAATTAAAAAAAAAAAAAAAAAAAAAAAAATAAGTTGACTTGCCAGGCACCTTGAAGACAAGATTGACTTGCTTTATTATAATTATCACGAATCACAATGGTCTCGAAGGATCCTCAGATGGAAGAAGTCACAGTTGAACTTTGGGAGGGGTTGAAGTTTTATAACGACAAATAAACTCCAGCTATAAACCTGTTTATGGGAATTTTTGAAGAATGCAAAGTTCAAAAAAAGTTTATTCAAATAACTTAAAGAATTAATGTTAATAATTAATTGGAAATTAGTTTCAATCAGTGGTCAGTAGAAAATTGAAAAGATAAATAAGAAAAGAAGTCAGCATAGAATCAAAACAACACAAAAAACAAAACTGCTTGTAAAATAACTATATTATAAAACAAAATTAACAAAGTACCCGTGTTGTAAGAGTTTAACATAGATGAAGCGCGTTACACCAGTGTTACACGTTACACCAGCGTTACACGTTACACCAGTGTTACACGTTACACCAGTGTTACACGTTACACCAGTGTTACACGTAACTGCAGTGTCACATGCTACAATAGCGGTTGCATGTTCCTACAACAGCGTTACGTGGAAGAATGGTGTTGAACCCCATCAAGTGTTACATGGAACAACAGCCTTACACATCCTAACAACAGCGGTTCTACCACAGCAACAAAGGTTACACCACCACAGCAGCAGCCATCACACCGCAGCAGCAGCCATCACACCACAGCAGCAGCCATCACACCGCAGCAGCAGCCATCACACCACAGCAGCAGCCATCACACCACAGCAAGTTGGTGGGTGGGCATGTCGAGAGGAGGCTTGACGAAGACTCTCTGGAAGCCACTCTCGTTGCACACACTCACGTCCCTTATCGCCCTCTTGTGCACCATATCGAGTTTGTTGTTATCAGTATTATTACTGTTATTATTATTATTATTTTTATTATTATTATTACTATTATCAGTAATAATACCATCATTATCATAATAACTTCCATTATCTACATAATTGAACGGGATCTCTGCTTCCAGAGGATGTTGTCGTGTTCTCAATGCAGCTACACCACTGACATCACCACTGACACCAGAGTTGACACCAGCAGTGACACCAGAGTTGACACCAGCAGAAGCCTCTTGGGTGTAAAGAAGGATAGAGGGAAGAATGAGATGTCCCTGTCTCAGAGGCCTCAACATTCCTCCTGCCACATAGCCACCGTCCATCGAAGTGCCCACGTCGTCGCTGAAAACCACCCGTCCTAGGAAGATGAGGACGAGGAGAAGAAGGAGGAGGATGAGGAAGAGAAAAAAGAGGAGGAGGAGGAGGAGGAGGAGGAGGAGGAGGAGGAGGAGGAGGAGGAAGAGGAGGAGGAGGAAGAGGAAGAGAAAAAAGAGGAAAAGGAGGAGGAGAAGGAAGAGGAGGAGGAGGAGGAAAATGAGGAAGAGGAGAAAGAGGAGGAGGAGGAAGAGAAGAAAGAGGAGGAGGAGGAGGAGGAGGAAGAGGAGGAGGATGGGTTGGATGAGCCGAATGAGAGAAGGTTAATGGAATTCAAGTGGTATAAAAATGAATTTTTCAATTTAAAGTTATTAATTCAAAAAATACGAAAATTTATTATTAACTATCAATTGAATTTCTTAAACAATCCACAAAAATTTCGAATAATAAAAACAGATGAAATTTAAAAAAAAGAACTATTCGGAAATTTTTTGTTTTAATAGACTTAGAAGCAACAGGGAAGTCCGAATGTTAATTGGCACCTTCGACGGGTCGTTGCAGCTGCCAGCACTTGCGACTGAACACCAGTGCGTACTTCAGGACACCTCCCTCGTGCTCATCACTGCTTTCTTCCACGCTCTTAATTGGCTGACCCACCTTTTTGTTTTCATCTATCATTGGCTGACCAACTTTTTTGTTCTCATCTATGATTGGTTGAGGAACTGTTCCGTTCTCATCCGTGATTGACTGATTCCCCTTTTCCTGCTCACGTGTGAGGGTCTTCTTGATCCTCACGTGGTAGGGGATCCAAGTTTCCAGACGAATGGCATCTTCTTGGGAAGCCTCCAGCTTCAATGACGTCAAGAACTTGGTCTGCAAGAGGCGTGAAGAATCGGGAGGTGTTGTCGAAGCGCATAACAATTAAAAAAAAAATTAAAATAATCGGCTGATTTGAAAATTAAAAAAAAAATTAATAACAGTAAAAATAGTTTTTAATTAATTTATTTTATGATTAGATAATTGAAAATTATTTACTAACAGAAATAATTATTTAATAAGAAAAATGATTTCTTCGCAAAGGATGGAAATGAGTATGAAATGAAACAATGAATCAATAAAAATGAATACAAACATGTATTGAACGAAAATAAATAAGAATAACTAATAATAATTAAAAAAAAAATAATAAAAACTATAATAATAATAATAATAATAATAAAAACTATAATAATAATAAAAATAAAAATAGGCTGAACAAGTAAACAGGTGATTTTGTACATAAATCCATAAAAATAGAAATGAAAAACGCGAAAATAAGGGCAAAAAATAATTGAATAACAAAATCATGAAAAATTAAAAATAAAATAATTATAAAATAATTCAGAGAAATAAAAAATAAACAAAGGTAAGCACCTTGATATCGGTTAGACGGATGGTGTAGAATGCGTTGTAGGGTTGGGAGGAGGTAAAGGAGGATGAAGAGGATGAAGAAGAAGAAGAAGAAGAAGAGGAGGAAGAAGAGGACGAAGAGGAGGAAGAGGATGATATAGATGAAGAAGAAGAGGAAGAGGAAGAAGAAGAAGAGGAGGAAGAGGAGGAAAAAGAGGAAGAGGGATGGGTAGCTTGGACGGTGTAGCAGACGCAACATTGCAGTCTGATGACTGGCTGCTGCACCACTTGAGGAGGCAGTCTCCAAGAAAGGAAAAACCGCTTCAGCCGAGGGAGCACCTTTGAAGTGAACTCATAGTAATAAGAAAAAATAAATAAATAATAATAATATAATAATAATAATAATAATAATAATAATAATAATAATTATTATTATTATTATTATCATTACTTCTTCTTCTACTACTACTACTACTACTACTACTACTACTACTACTACTACTACTACTACTACTACTACTACTAATAATAATAATAATAATAATAACAAGAATAATAATGTAATTTGAAAAAAGCTCATTTGTCAAGCGCCAAGGCAAGCAACTGAAAAGCCACCTTCGCATAAACGGAGGCAAAAGTAAAGAAGGAAAGTAATCAAAAGATAAAAGAAAAGACAATGTATGAGATTTGTATGGGGAAGGTGAAGAGAAGGGAGGACGAGAGAGGGGACAGGCATGGAAGATTGAGCTAACAGTGGGGACTGGTGACGTGTGCAAAAGAATAAAAATAAAATCGATGAAAACCACACAACGTCATCAACTCACCAGTTCAGAAGGCGGTAATTGGCTGATGGGAGACAGCTCTGATTGGTTGTCTTGGCTGACGTCACGTAGATTCCAACCAATTACACGAAGCTCTTTATTAATCCTAGACTCAAGGCTTACTTGGAGGAGTTTCCTTATTGTGTGGGTTGACAGCATATGATTAGTGTTTTGAGATTATTGTTATATTAGTGTTCTAAGATTAATGTTGTATGCTTAATGTTGTGTGATTAGTGTTGTATGCTTAATGTTGTGTGATTAGTGTTGTGTGATTAGTGTTGTGTGATTAGTGTTGTGTGATTAATGTTGTGTGATTAGTGTTGTGTGCTTAATGTTGTGTGATTAGTGTTGTGTGATTAGTGTTGTGTGATTAGTGTTGTGTGATTAGTGTTGTGTGATTAGTGTTGTGTGCTTAATGTTGTGTGATTAGTGTTGTGTGATTAGTGTTGTGTGATTAGTGTTGTGTGATTAGTGTTGTGTGATTAGTGTTGTGTGATTAGTGTTGTGTGATTAGTGTTGTGTGCTTAATGTTGTGTGATTAGTGTTGTGTGATTAGTGTTGTGTGATTAGTGTTGTGTGATTAGTGTTGTGTGATTAGTGTTGTGTGATTAGTGTTGTGTGATTAATGTTGTGTGATTAGTGTTGTGTGATTAGTGTTGTGTGATTAGTGTTGTGTGATTAGTGTTGTGTGATTAGTGTTGTGTGATTAGTGTTGTGTGATTAACGTTGTGTAATTAGTGTTGTGTGATTAGTGTTGTGTGATTAATCTTGTGTGATTAGTGTTGTGTGATTAGTGTTGTGTGATTAATGTTGTGTGATTAGTGTTGTATGCTTAATGTTGTGTGATTAGTGTTGTGTGATTAGTGTTGTGTGATTAGTGTTGTGTGATTAGTGTTGTGTGATTAATCTTGTGTGATTAGTGTTGTGTGATTAGTGTTGTGTGATTAGTGTTGTGTGATTAGTGTTGTGTGATTAGTGTTGTGTGATTAATCTTGTGTGATTAGTGTTGTGTGATTAGTGTTGTGTGATTAGTGTTGTGTGATTAGTGTTGTGTGATTAGTGTTGTGTAATTAGTGTTGTGTGATTAATGTTGTGTGATTAGTGTTGTGTGATTAGTGTTGTGTGATTAGTGTTGTGTGATTAGTGTTGTGTGATTAGTGTTGTGTGATTAATGTTGTGTGATTAGTGTTGTGTGATTAGTGTTGTGTGATTAATGTTGTGTAATTAGTGTTGTGTGATTAATGTTGTGTGATTAGTGTTGTGTGATTAGTGTTGTGTGATTAGTGTTGTGTGATTAGTGTTGTGTGATTAGTGTTGTGTGATTAGTGTTGTGTGATTAATGTTGTGTAGTTAATGTTGTGTGATTAGTGTTGTGTGATTAATGTTGTGTAGTTAATGTTGTGTGATTAGTGTTGTGTGATTAATGTTGTGTAGTTAATGTTGAGTGATTAGTATTGCATGAATATCATTGGGAGATTTCCATCATAAGGTTATCGCTAGACTTAATAATAACTTGAGAAGTGCACATCATAAGCTGATCATGATAAATGTGAAATTACTAACAGCATAAGCGTCATCAATAATGGTGATAATATTCGTAACAACAACAACAACAACAACAACAACAATAAAAATAATGATTATTATTATGAGAATATAAGAAAAATAACATAATGATGGAAAAATGACAAATATTGAAAAATTAACTGGTGGTTGCAAGTGTGGAGGGAGTGGCGGAAGAGGAAGGGAGGTTTGAAGGGGATGGTCGTGCTAGCGTCCACGTGACCAGAGGTGGAGACTGTGAACTGGTGGTGATAAGTGGTGTGAACGGGTGATGTGTGGGGGTGTTAGTGGCGTGTGTGTGGGTGGAGTGGGTGGTGTGGAGGTGAGGTTGGTGGTGTGTGGACGTTATAGACATAGAAGTGGTGGTTTTTGTATAACAATACAAGACAGTAGAAGCGTGTAGAAACGATATGAAACATAATAACTTAGTGCACGCGGGAAATAATCTACACGCCACATCGATACTCACTTATCTACTCAATCATCTACCCAGATATCATCTCAGCCACTCACCCACCAACTCATTCACCCATCCACCCACACACTCACAAAACCCTCATAGCAACCCATTCACCCATTCACCCATTCACCCACCCACCCACTCACTCACCCACCCACTCACCCACTCACTCACCCACCCCCTCGCCTACCCACTCACCCACCCACTCACTCACCCACCCACTCACTTACCCACTCACCTACCCACTCACCCATCCACTCACTCACCCACCTACCCACCCCCTCACCTACCCACTCACCCACCCACTCACTTTGCAGTTGAGCGTTGTGATGTCATTCCACATCTCTGGTATCACCCTCACCACAACATCTACCACCACTTCAAACAACCTTTCTTCCTCATAATAGTAATAATTATTATTCTTCTTATTTTTTTCATTTCTTTTGCTTATAACCTCATTTATTTTATTATTATTATTATTATTATTATTATTATTATTATTATTATTATTATTATTATTATTATTATTATTATTATTATTATTATTATTATTATTATTATCATTATTATTATAATTATCCTTATTTCCATCGGTTTCATCACAAACATCACCAGAAACCTCTTTTTTAACCTCCTCCTCCTCCTCCTCCTCCTCCTCCTCCTTTTTCCTCTCCTTCTCCTCCTCCTCCTCCTTCTTCTTCTCCTTCTTCTCCTTCTTCTCTTCCCTTCTCTTTTCTTTTCTCTCCTTCTCATACCTCTTCAACACCTGATCAATCACCTTCTCACTCAACTTCACACGCTTCCCACCTCCCAGCACATCCCCTCTTTCACTTTTAAGCGCTAGTGCCACATTCTCCTCCGCCCTTATCTCCACCCCCTCCAACACCCCCCTCAAGTAGCTGCAAGCTTCAGTGACCGACGATGCTTTCGGCCTCGACACAGCCACCACCAATGCCAACTCCTCTTCCACTCCAAAGTATAAATCAGCTGGGTTTTAGTGGTTTTAGATTAGAACAACCTCGAATGCGCTCTTGAAGGT
>OX387247.1:6314792-6334792 GCA_947562095.1 Branchellion lobata | reverse complement strand
TGTTGTTGTTTGAAATTGATGAGCGGTGCCTGTAAAAATCGTATTTCATCAAAAAAAAGATTTAATTAATTTGAAAAAAAAAAAACAAAAATAACTTATGGAAGTCGTCCAGCCTATCATGGCACAAAGCCAGATCAAGGCGAACGTGATTGGCCAGTACTTCCCACCCCTCCATCTTGTATGCCTTCATGCTCTCCAATAGCAGGCCGCCAGCTTTTTCATAATCTCCCTGATTTCTGTTGTTGTTGTTGGTGTCAAATTGTTGTTGTTATTATTATCAATGTTGATGTTGAGTTGTTGTTATTATTGTCAATGTTGGTGTTGAGTTGTTGTTGTTATTGAACTGTTGACGTTGGTGTTTAGTTTTTGTTGTTATTATTGTTGATGTTGATTTTGTTCATTTTATCGAGTTTTAAATAGGTTAATGTTGTTTTTATTGAGTTGTTACTGTTTTGAATATTATGTGTACACCTCACAAACCACAATACAAAACTAACAAAACACACAAAGCTACACAAAGAAAATAAACCACAAAAACACGCAAAACTACGCAATGCCACAAAATGCAGCACAATGCCACACAATGCCACACAAAACCACACAACACCGCACAACACCACACAACACCACACAAGGCCATACAATGCCACACAACACCACACAAGGCCACAAAATGCCACCCAAAACCAAACAATGCCACACAACACCACACAATGCCACACAAAACCACACAATACCACACAATGCCACATAAAACCACACAAAGATTCGAACCACATACATGTAAAAGTCAGCGAGTTGTTTGGAAGCCAGTCGAGCGCTTCTCAGCCTGCCAACCACCTTCAATGTACACATACTGCGCTCTGATAACTCCTAGTGGTGTGGTGTGGTTGGTGTGGTGTTGTGTGGTTGGTGTGGTGTGGTGTGTTAGGTGTGGTGTGGTGGTGTGACATGGTGTGGTATAATGTGGTTGGAGAGATGTGGTGTTGTAATGTAGTCGGAGCGGTGAGATGTGGTCTTACGAAGCGGTGTGGTGTTGTTATGTGGTTGGAGTGGTGTGACGAAGTGGCGTTGTGTGGCTTAGTGTAGAGGAATAAAGTGTTTCGATATAGTGTGTATAAAATATGACTTAATTATTGATAAATATAACTTGTAAAGCGCCAAAACAGGAAGCAGTAGTATGGTATGTTATTATGATGTATGCCTCGAAACTCTACGGGGTTGATGCCACTATAATAATATTCGTTTTTGTATTGTATTGTATTGTATGTATTGTAACTTATGTTATTATGATATTATGATGTATTGTAACTTATGTTATTATGATATTATGAGATCAGTGAGGGAGGCGGCAGACCAGGTAGTGGTGGTAGAACTTTTCGTTCGAAGAAAACACCTCCAAGAGGCGTTCAAAGTGTTCTGAGGCACCTGAAAAAATGTGTGCATGTATATATATATATGTATGCGTGCGTGCGTGTGTGTGTATGTGTATGTGTATGTGTGTGTGTGTGTGTGTGTGTGTGTGTGTGTGTGTGTGTGTGTGTGTGTGTGTGTGTGTGTGTGTGTGTGTGTGTGTGTTTGGAATGGAATGTAGTCTGGTGGCATAGTGGAGTGTGATGTGTGGTGTAAAGTGTAGTGAGATGGCTGTGGTGTGTGCTGCAGTGTAGTAAATATGAGTAAAGTGTGGTAGGCTAGAAGGTAGTTGAGTGGGATGTGTAGGGTGTGGTGGCGTGAACATTGTCAAATGAATTAATGAGAAAAATATATTAGAAAAATAAAAGTAAATTAAAAATATAAATTAAGAAAAAAAAGAAAAAAGTAAAAGTGAAGAAGCAAATAAAATTTCAAGTTATTTATATAATAATAATAATAATAATAATAATAATAATAATAATAATAATAATAAAAACAATAGTAATAATAATAATAATAATAATAATAATAATAATAATAATAATAATAATAATAATAATAACAATAATAATAATAATAATAATTTGAAAAAAAATAATAGAAATTAAAATTAAAAAAAAAAAGTGAGTATATGGTTGAAAGCGCTACCTGCAGGGTGTTCCAGACCAGCCAGAAGGGTCACAAGGGTCATGAGGTGTTGTGAGGAGGGCTTGGTGTGACGCTTGTTCAGACCGCATATGCGTCCCAGGTTCTTCAACTGCACGGTGATGACGTGACGTGACGTGACGTGACGTGACGTGATGTGACGTGATGAAACACAATACTATAAAATGTATAACAATGCAAAAATATAAGAGGCAATTCAATACAGCGTAATAAATACAAGGAGATGCCATATAATGCAATGTAAGGCAATACAACAAAAAAAACAACACAACTAGCTACTATGGAGTCATCATTGCTATAAAATTATCTGATTGTATTTAATTTAATAACATTGGCAATGGTATTGTATCAAACAATCTTTGTATTTTTACTTCCTTGAATGATTCCTTAAACGAATCTGTATCGTATTAAGTATTATTATTTTCTGTATTGAGTTTACGAGAGAAGACGAATAAAGTAAAAAGGAGTGAAAATGCCTCCAGTCCACCTTCAGCCTGGCTGCGTCTATGAGACTGGATGACAAGCTACGCACATCACAGTCGTTGTTGTTGCTGAAGTAGATGTTGTTTATGTTGTTTCTTGTGTTGTTGGCGATAGTGGAAGGTGTAATGTTGTTGTTGGTGGTCGTGTTGTTATTGGTGGTTGGTGCGTAGTTGTTGTTGGTGTTGTTGAATTGCAACACTTCCATGCAAGTCAGGTACACCCAGCAATCTATCGCTCCCTCTGGAAGACTCAGCTGAGATGGTGATAATGATGGTGATGATGATGGTAATGACGACGATGATGATAGTTATAAAAAAAAACAATGGAAATATAGTTAAACAAAAAGAAGAATAATAAAAATTATTTAAAAAAAATAATAAATAATAATAATAATCATCATCATCATCATCAGCATCACCACCTGCAGCAGTTTGACCTCCTGACTGACGTTGTGGATGCAGTCAAGGGACCTCCGCAACAGCTCTGCCTTCCTGGCACCCAAGTGAATTGACATAGAATGAAAATCAATAAAAAAAAGAATTTTAAAAATTGAAAAGATATAGATATATAAGAATATATAGAATAAAAAGTAAAATATATAATAAAAAATCAATGAATGAAGGAAGGAGCAGAGCGAGTAGTGCAGTAGAGGAGTGCTAAAAAAAGAAAGAAGGAAAAAAAAAGAATAAAGGAAGGAAAAAAGGAAAGAGAGAAAGGAAGAAAGGAAATAAAGAGGGAAAGAAAAAAAGGAAGGAAGGAAGGAAGGAAGGAAGGAAGGAAGGAAGGAAGGAAGAAAGGGAGGAAAGAAGGAAGGAAGGAAGGAAGGAAGGAAGAAAGGGAGGGAGGAAGGAAGAAAGAAAGGGAGGAAGAAAGGGAGGAAGAAAGGAAGGAAGAAAGAAAAGAAGAAAGGGAGGAAGAGAGGAAGGAAGAAAGGAAAGAAGAAAGGGAGGAAGAGAGAAGAGCACCTGTTCATTTTGAGGAGCAAACTGCACTGGCGACTGAAGAGGTAGGTGCGCATGTCGAGGAGAGAGCACTGCCTGAGAAGGATGAGGGTTCTCTTGAGGGGGTCGTCGGGACAGCACAAACACACGCCGTCCCACGTTTTCGCTGGCGTCTGACACAACTTCTCGAGCCACGGAGCCGGTCCTGTTAGTGGTTGGAGGTTGGTGTATGAGTGATTGGAGGTTGGTGTGTGGGTGGTTGGATGGATGGTTGAGGGTGGTTGGATGGATGATTGGGGGTGGTTGGATGGATGGTTGGGGGTGGTTGGATGGATGGTTGGGGGTGGTTGGATGGATGGTTGGATGGATGGTTGGGGGTGGTTGGATGGATGGTTGGGGGTGGTTGGATGGATGGTTGGATGGATGGTTGGGGGTGGTTGGATGGATGGTTGGGGGTGGTTGGATGGATGGTTGGGGGTGGTTGGATGGATGGTTGGGGGTGGTTGGATGGATGGTTGGGGGTGGTTGGATGGATGGTTGAGGGTGGTTGGATGGATGGTTGGGGGTGGTTGGATGGATGGTTGGGGGTGGTTGGATGGATGATTGGGGGTGGTTGGATGGATGGTTGAGGGTGGTTGGATGGATGGTTGGGGGTGGTTGGATGGATGGTTGGGGGTGGTTGGATGGATGGTTGGGGGTGGTTGGATGGATGGTTGAGGGTGGTTGGATGGATGGTTGGGGGTGGTTGGATGGATGATTGGGGGTGGTTGGATGGATGGTTGGGGGTGGTTGGATGGATGATTGGGGGTGGTTGGATGGATGGTTGAGGGTGGTTGGATGGATGATTGGGGATGGTTGGATGGATGGTTGGGGGTGGTTGGATGGATGGTTGGGGGCGGTTGGATGGATGGTAAGCAACGGGTGGTTGAATAAGAAGTGATTGTATCGTGTTAACAAAACAATACAAAAATAAATAATAAATAATGAAATTATTTAAAAAATAAAAATTAATAAACCAAAAGTCATTAAAAAAATGAATGATCAAAAAAATAATATATTAAATGAGCAAAGTAATGAATTTACAATAAAAAACAATAAAAAATAATAACGAAAAATGATGAAATAATATTCAAAAAAAAAAAAATTAAAAAAAAAAAGAATAAAATAATGATGTCAAAAAATAAATTAATAAATGTTTTCAAAATAATCAACCAGCGATGGATGAGTTGAGGATGGATTGAGTGAAGAGGGCGTCCAGTTCATCATACTGGATGAGTGCATCCTCCGTCAATGACATCATTTCGTACAGGAGGGCTAGCTCCTCCTGATGATGAGGATAATGAGGATGATGATGATGATGATGATGATGATGATGATGATGATGACGATGAAAATGGTGACGATGATGATAAAAACAATATAATTAGTAAAAAGGTTGTGATACTGATTAGAAAAAAGTATTAAAATAAAAAATAAACAAACGGAGTAAAGAATAAATAAAAAATGAATTGAAATTTTTTTATGGTATTACCACCTTCACCTTCACAGCCACCACCCGAATCATCTCCACAGTCCTCATCATCCATATCATCGAGATCATCCCTATACAATACAATACAATACAAACACGAATATTATTATAGTGGCATTAACCCCGTAGAGTTTCGAGGCCACAAACCACATCCCTATAAACCACACCAACGATCACACCATCCCATCAACGACCACACCATCCCACCAACGACCACACATGCCACCAACGACCACACATGCCACCAACGACCACATCATGCCACCAACAGCAACCTGTAGCAGGAAGTAGGAGCAGAAACTCCAGTTCTTGTCAGTCCTCCTCTCTCTCTCCAAACGCATCTTCTCTTCAAATCTGCAGTGAGAAAGGAAAGAAAAGAAGGAAAAATAAGATTTAAAAATAAATAAATAAAAAGAGGAAAAAAAAGTAATTATAATTTTTTCAATATTTCAGTTGAGGGAGGAAAAAGTTGCGGATTTCAAAATGAAAAATTAAATTAGTTGTGATTTCAGCCGAAGGAAATTTTGGCGAGTTATAAATTTTTCCGATTTTGAAATTCTAATTGCATTTGTGATCTTTGGGTTCTGAGGTGGTTCTTGAAGGGAGCCATTGTGGACCTAGTGTACGCTCAAGTCTTTACAATTTATAATGAAATTAACTTTTGCAATATCTCGCAAAATTACTTTCTGAGTGCCTCCAGGGCATCGTCTATTGACCACACGCTTAGTGTAGGTTTATCATTATAACTAGGTCCCACAGCCACCATGCCCGCCACAGCCATCAAAGCCACCACTACAGCCAGCAGAGCCACTGTTAACATCACAGCCATCACACCCACCATAGCCACCACAACCACAACAACCACACAAAACCCTCCACTCATAACCACAATACCTCACAAAACCACCATAACCACAACTATACAACCATCCCAACCACAAAACCACCATAACCACAACTATACAACCATCCCAACCACAAAACCACCATAACCACAACTATACAACCATCCCAACCACAAAACCACCATAACCACAACTATACAACCATCCCAACCACAAAACCACCATAACCACAACTATACAACCATCCAAACCACAAAATCACCATAATTAAAAACACACAATCACCATAACCACAACCACCCCATCCACCAGGCCACCTATCGAGCACTCTGTTAGCAGCGTCGACCACACACAGACGCATCCTGCCAGCCACTAGCGTCCACGACTCAGTGCTCCTGGCGTCATGCCTCAGCGGCTCCGTCAACATGACACATCTGTGGCGGTGGCGTCGAACTTGACGGTAGTGGTGTTTTACAAAAACAACGAAATTAAAATAAATAAACATCAAATATTGGATAGGAGATAACAAGCAAGAGGTAGCAGATACAAAAAGAACAAGCAACAAGCAACAAAAAACAAACACACGCGCACTTGTCGCTGTTTTTGCCGCCAAAATCGCTCTTCACTCGGTCGTGTACGGAGTTCCTGAGAAGTTTGTTTTTGACTTTGTTGTCTCCATTGACAACCACCACAATCAGCCAATCAGGCACGTCCTTGTCCTTCAGCATGGACAGCCATTCAGCTATCTGGTCTTTCACCGTGGACTTGTAGAGGTCGACGTCCTGTGGTGGAGTGCAAAGGAGTATGTAAGGTGAATTGTGATGTATGGTGAATTGTGAGGTATGGTGAATTGTGATGTATGGTGAATTGTGAGGTTTGGTGAATTGTGATGTATGGTGAATTGTGAGATATGATGAATTGTGAGATATGGTGAATTGTGATGTATGGTGAATTGTGAGGTTTGGTGAATTGTGATGTATGGTGAATTGTGAGATATGGTGAATTGTGATGTATGGTGAATTGTGAGGTATGGTGAATTGTGATGTATGGTGAATTGTGAAGTATGGTGAATTGTGATGTATGGTGAATTGTGAGATATAGTGAATTGTGAGGTTTGGTGAATTGTGAGATATAGTGAATTGTGAGGTTTGGTGAATTGTGATGTATGGTGAATTGTGAGGTATGGTGAATTGTGAGATATAGTGAATTGCGAAGTTTGGTGAATTGTGAGATATAGTGAATTGTGAGGTTTGGTGAATTGTGAGGTATGGTGAATTGTGATGTATGGTGAATTGTGAGGTATGGTGAATTGTGAGGTATGGTGAATTGTGAGGTATGGTGAATTGTGAGATATAGTGAATTGTGAAGTTTGGTGAATTGTGAGATATAGTGAATTGTGATGTATGGTGAATTGTGAGGTATGGTGAATTGTGAGGTATGGTGAATTGTGAGGTATGGTGAATTGTGAGGTATGGTAAGTTAAAAAACATAGAGTGATATGTAATATTGAAAGATGATTGAACGAGGATTATGGGAAAAAAAAAAATATATATATATTTTAATTTGGCGAAATAAGTTTTGTTAAAAATGATTTAAAAAAATAATAATTTGAAATAAAAAGACGTTTAAAATAATGAAAAGACATTGGAAAGCCAATAGAAGGAGTGAAAAAATTAATAAAAACGCTAACATGAAAAAAATTCATTTAGAAAAAATTACTAATAAAAAAATTTGAAAAATTTTTGTTTAGGCTAAAATAAAAAAAAATGAAAAAAACTTTTTTCAGAAGCTGAGCAAAGAACTTATTTAAGAAAACGCCGAAATTGTTGGTGGAACAAATGTTGGTTCACTAACGCAGTCGACCCAGTAGGTGTGGAGGTATGACCTGTTGCACAGAACTGAGAAGTCAGTGAACAACATGCTGGAACAGAAGGGTACAAACTCCAGCTGTGTGTGGAAGCGATTTATGAATGATGCTTTCATGAATTATTTTTAAAAATAATAATAAAATTATTATTATTATTATTTTTATTATTTAAATTCATGGTTTATTTCATTTACGAAATTGGAAATATGTTTTATTAATTATTAAAAACATTAATTATTCCAATTTAACAAGTTATTTACTCAATTTATTGAATAAATTGGTTCTTGATTCGTTTTAATCTACTTATTTTAAATAAAAACTGTTTTTAAGGCTTTGAAATGAAAAAGTAAAGATTGATATGAAAAGAAAACAAATGAATACTATACAAAACAGTATACAATATAACACAATAATATACAATACAAAAAAATACAACACAAATATAAATACTTTATAAAATGAATATGTTCATTATTCATTACAACATGGCTTATTTTAGCTAATGAAATTAATGATTTTCTTGCTTTATAATAAACTGCTCTGACCTCCAATCGGATGCTCCTTGTTGCCCTGCCAAAAGACCTGGTTGAGTGAGGGAGTGTGTGATCATGGTTGGAATTGAGTTACACGTGCCTCAGAAACCCACTAATCTAATCTGAGCAAACCATTTGTATAGCGCTGAGTGCGTACTGTTCAAAAGCACTCACATGGTTATCAGGTGCTGGTGATTTACATTGCATTTCATTTGTTATGCTTGATTTTTTGTATATATTATATATACATATATATAAATATATATTATTATAATATATATATATATTTGTCATGCATCGTTATTCATAATGATATTATATTTAGAGTATACTTAGTGTCATATAGTTCATTTTGTGAAAAAGCTGTACAAATAATTATTAGTGGTTGTGGCAGAAGGGATGGAAAACCTTTTCCACTCCACAGCATCATTGCTTATGTGCTTGCATGCACACCCCTTCAGTTGTGCAAATAAATCCGGAACATTCTCACTGTCTGTAAGTTTTTGAGATGATGTTTTTGATTTTATTTTGAAAAAAAAAAACATTTACAATAGTGGTTTGACTTGTATTTTAATAGTGATGGAATAATTTTTTTAATTGAGTTAATTACTATACAATACTGGACAATTTAACATTGTAAAATATTGAAAACTGTTAAAAAAATAATTTTCAGTTATATCTAATCTAAGTTAATCAGATGTTTAGGCAATGCCTATTACGCACAAAAAACTTGTTTGCAAAAGTCATAAAAATATAAAAAATATATTGCAGTTCCTTTTTTTGGACATCCATTCCTCCCTGTCTTAATTCATCTAATCTTATCAAAACATTTGTAAAACGCTTTTTAGCCTTCATATAATTAAACTTTGCGTTGTCTTAAAATCTTCAATCCATTTGCTTTCATACAGTTAGGAAAAAAATGTGTTTAACTTTCCAATAAATTAGTATAATTGTTCGTTTTTTTTAATATGTAAATTTTTTGGTTTCCATATCTGATTTTATTCAAAATTATAAAACTCACAAAAATAGGATTAAAAAAACTTACATGTAGCTAAAGTTTTTTTATTCATTTCATTCAAAAGTTACAATTTTGTGGGTGCGAATTTAACCACCCCATCTAAGAAAATATTAAAAATGAATTCAGGTTAAGTTTTCTTTCTTGTTACTTGAAAAAAATTAAAGATTTTTTTTATCGAAAAAAAAATTTAAATAAAAAACATTGATTAAATGAGTCATTAAGCTATTTATTTTGCACCTTTTCTTCTGTCCTATAATATATTTCCTGCCATAAAAACGTAAACTAAATTCAGTTTAAATTTATAATTTTCACCAAAATATTTCAAAGTTAAATCAAGAAACTAATACATCAAAAGAAAACTACTCATTTTGTTCAATAAACCCAAATATTTGAAGGTAATCTCTATTTGCTTTTACACGTTTCAACCCATTATAAAATCAATAAACATTTTAGAGTTTTCAGTTTGTGACAGTTTTTTTTAAACTATAATTATCAATTTGTTTAATTTTTTTAATGTATTTCAAGTGGTCCAGTGTCTTCAGAGCATACACCATGAAAACTCCAGAGTTGCCAACCTCCCTACAAACTATCGATACTCGCAAAAGCCAGTACAGTCGTGCATACATTTCGGTGTTCCTTTTTCTAAATTTAGTTTTATCTATCTCCATTGTTTTCGTCAACAAGTTAATCTACACTCGGATTCTCTTCCCTAATATGACCCTCACCTGTGTGCATTTTCTTTTTACAAGCGGCGGAATGTTTCTTTGTAAATGGTTGCAAATTTTTGAGTTTAAGGTTTGTTTATTTAAAATACTTCTTCATTAGTTTCAATTATGAATTTTTGATTTTAGTATAACAAAAAAAACTATTTTTTCGCTGAGTTTGCAGTTAATAAATTATATTTTCATCTCAATCAAATTTATTGCAATAATTTAAAACAAAATTATTTCCCACATTCAAATTTGCAAAATCTCAAAATGAATCATTCAACTTTCAGCATCTACCTTTGATAAAAATGTTGCCAATCTCATTAACCTTCTGTGGCTTTGTGGTCTTGACCAACCTGTCACTGCAGTCAAACACTGTGGGAACTTACCAAATAATAAAAACACTCACTACCCCCGGCATCATCCTTCTCCAGACCTTTGTTTATAAGAGGTCATTCTCCACCAGGATTAAACTAACACTTGTTAAGAACATTTTATTTTTTTAACTTTCATCAATTTTTTTATTCTTTTTTAATTTTTAATTAAAAAATAACTTTATTTTTTTTCAAATTATAATTTTTAAAAATTTTAATTAATTGAAAAAAATTGTGAAAATCAGTTGAAATAATCACCAATATAAAAATATAAAAGCCCTTTTTCTTTTCTTGCTAATATAATAATACTATTAAATATATAATATTATTATTTAATATAATATAAAAATAATATTCAATATATAATAATAATATTTATAATAATAATAATAATCACTATTCCATAGATTATTCGTTATTTTATTCAAAACAAACTACTAGTTGCATCACTATTCAGACCACTACTTCAAAATTCACTCATTTGCCACTCCAAACATAACTTCAAAGTTTACTTTAACCACCACATCAGCCACCATTCAACCACCACACCAGCCACCATTCAACCACCACACCAGCCATCATTCAACCACCACACCAGCCACCATTCAATCACCACACCAGCCACCATTCAACCACCACACCAGCCACCATTCAACCACCACACCAGCCACCATTCAACCACCACACCAGCCATCATTCAACCACCACACCAGCCACCATTCAACCACCACACCAGCCACCATTCAACCACCACACCAGCCACCATTCAATCACCACACCAGCCACCATTCAACCACCACACCAGCCACCATTCAACCACCACACCAGCCACCATTCAACCACCACACCAGCCACCATTCAACCACCACTCCAACAGATACCAATCATAGCAGGCGTCTATTTAAACTCCTACTTTGACCTGCGTTTCAGCACCATTGGAATGGTGTTTGCCCTGGCAGGGGTGGTGGTGACTTCTCTCTACCAAGTGGTGTGTTCCCTTAATGCTTTTCCTCCCTCCCACCATCAATGACTCTTCTAGTCATTCAGTATTCTCATTAATGCCCTTATAATCATTATTATTGTTTATGTTGTTTATGTTATTCTAATCATCATTTTTATTGTCATTATTTATGTTATTATTGTTATCATTTTTTTTTTCATTCATCATTATTATATTTATTTTTTTTCTACTGTCTCTATCATCACCATTTTTTATTAGTGTTTTCAAACGGTATTATTTAAAAAAATAATCAATTTTCATCACTTTATTGATTTTTAAAGGCTGATGTTAATGCTGTTTTAATAAGATAAATAATCATTGTAATAATTATTAGGATTATTCTTTTTATATTGAACTATTAAAAATAAAATTCACTTAACCATTCACAACTATTATTAGTAGACATTATCATTCTTCTCCCCACCCACCTCCCTTTCCACCTTCCCACACACCTTCTTACACACTTTCCTACCCACCTTCCTAACCACCTCTCTACCCACTTCCCTACCCACCTCCACACCCACCTTCCTACCCACCTCCCCACCCACCTTCCTACCCACCTCCCTACCCACCTTCCTACCCACCTCCCCACCCACCTTCTTACCCACCTCCCTACCAATTTTCCTACCCACCTCCCTACCCACCTCCCCACCTACCTCCCCACCCACCTTCCTACCCACCTTCCCACCTACCTTCCTACCCACCTCCCCACCTACCTCCCCACCCACCTCCCCACCCACCTCCCCACCAACCTCCCCACCCACCTCCCCACCAACCTCCCCACCAACCTCCCCACCCACCTTCCTACCCACCTTCCCACCCACCTCTCTACTCACCTCCCTACCCACCTCTCTACCCACCTTCCTACCCTCCTCCCACCCTCCAAACAGTGGGTGAACGAGAAGCAGCTAGAGTTCAGCTGCAACTCCATGCAACTCCTCTTCTACCAAGCCCCTCTCTCCAGCCTCCTCATCTCTCTCGTCATACCCTTCTTTGAGCCCGTCATCTCTCCAGGCGGCATCTTCGGCACCAAGTGGGACATTGTGTCCGTGGTGCGTGCATACCTTGTGTTTCTTCCTCCTCTGTTTGTTCTTTGTTCACACGATCGAATTCTGTTGCTATTTTTTGCATAACTTTTGTTTATCTTTGTTTGTATATTATCAGTATTAATGTTTTATGAAGTTTCATTTGTGACTGAGATGTATTTTGCTGTTATTGTTAATAATAACAACAACAACAATAATAATAATAATAAATAGTAATAATAATTGTATTACTGTGTTAGCTTCGATACCATTATTCAGATGTAACTTTTGGAAATGCGCCATTACTATTTTATTCAATCTTCACCTCCTCCTCCTCCATTCAGCTGCTGGTGGTGGTGAGTGGTTTGATCGCCTTCTTCCTCAATCTCTCCATCTTCTGGATCATCGGAAACACTTCTCCACTCACGTAAACCTTTCCGACCCACTATACAATGCAATAAAATATAATACAATGCAATACAATACAATACATTGAAATGAAATTTAACACAATGCATTAAGATTAAGTATAATGCGTTACTATAAGATACATCACAAATGGGAAGTGGCAATATACTACATCACCACCAACCATTACTAACGACCATCAACCATACCAGACCACCATCAACCACAACAGACCACCACCAACCACACCAGACTACCATCAACCATACCAGACCACCATCAACCACAACAGACCACCATCAACCACAACAGACCACCACCAACCACACCAGACCACTACCAACCACATCGACCACCATCGCCACAGGTACAACATGGTGGGTCATTTGAAGTTCTGCTTCACACTGGCTGGAGGCTTCATCATCTTCCACGACCCCCTGTCCGCCTTGCAGTTTGTCGGAATTGCACTCACCTTCAGTGGTAGGCGGTGGTGCTGGGTGAGGAGAAGGAGGAGGAGGAGGAGGAGGAGGAGGAGGAGGAGGAGGAGAGAGACGATGCCGATAATAATAATAATAATAATAATAATAATAATAATAATAATAATAATAATAATAATAATAATAAATAAATAATAAGAATAATCATCCACCACCACCACACGCATCCAGGGGTGATCGCGTACACGCACTACAAGCTGCAGGAGCAGAAGCAGGCAGCAGCAGTGAAGGTTCAGCCGATGGAAAGCCTGCAAGAAGTGACTGCTGAGGAGGAGGAAGAGGACGAAGAGGAGGAAATGCAGAGGAAGACAATATCCACTTGATTTTTATATAATTATTTCATTGCAAGTAGTTTGTGCTGTGATGCAGCTGACCTCAAGGCATTCTTGAAACTTTTTACACTAGATAATGCATCGTCATAACATGCAGCTTACACTGCACTAGGCTGATAATGCATCGTACACCAGAACAAGCTCTATGAAGCATTTTAATTTATCACGCAAAGTGTTTCTCATCTTCACTATTGTTCCCGGCATATCCTTCATCTTCCACTGCGGCACCTTTCTAGCTTCAACTTAACGAGCAATCCCACGACCATTCAATCTTTTTCTACGCAACGTTGGTTGGGCCATGTGTGCAAGGGTCAAATTGAGTTTCAAAGTTTTTATCACCCGCTCTCAACTTGTTTTCCTCCTCAACGCAAACCTCATGCAACAACTTTGGGTCTTTTTTTGGTTTTTGTTGTACAATCACGCCATGGTTTTTATTATGAGTATCTATTGATATAATATTTTTATTTTTTTAATTGATAATGGGATTTTGAAAAATATTTATAACTAATTATTTTTGTTGATTTTTAAAATTTATTATGATTTTTTTTTTGAATTTTTTGTTTTATTTTATTTTTATTTTATTTTATTTTATCTTGCGTTTGTTTTTGTTACATTTTCACCATTTGAAAGTTGTCAATAGCATATAGCATGAAAAGTTGATATACCTCTGGTTTCACAATACATTTAAAATTGTTTTTAAATAATATAAAAATGTGCAAAGGTCTTAAAAAAAAAACTTAACCATTTTTTTGCGTGCTCCGCTGCTAAACAAAAATCCTATAGCACCTGATATAATGAAAAAATTGTATAGCGCTGATCTATTAAGAAATTAGCGCTATACAAAGGCTTCGATTTTATTGGATCAGATAACACGCTGTTTAAGAGTGCTCTGCTATGAACTGTTAATACAAGGTTTCAAGATTTTTACGGAAACCACGTAGAGCTGTGGCAGAGGAGGAAGAGTTTTGTACAATTATGAAAATACAACTTGAACCGAAAATATACTTGAATGATAAAAAATAGGAATGAGTGGAAGATTTTAGTGCCTTTCAAGGAGGTAATTTGAGAATGTTTATTGGGTAATTGGGTGAATGGTTATTTTTTATTTTAAACTTCAGTGCAAAGTTTGTAAATTGATCTTTCTTTCGATGGTAATCAGTGTAAAAAAGTAAAAACGCGGCTCATATGTGGAAACTTGTAACAGAAACTAAACGGTCCGTACTATTAAACGCTTTCTTGAAAGGGTGTAGTGTGGCATCAAAAAGGTCATAGTGTAGAAGGTTACACTAATCAAGCAGAGATGTAATAAACCGAAAAATAATATTTTGAATGTTGGAATGTCTAGGAACAGGTTCAGTTCAGCGAACCTATTAAGTTCTATAAGAGCTCAACTCATTACCTTAAAAGAAATGGTTGTTTTATACGGCGAAAGAAAAAAATTGAAGTGTTAGCTACAGATTTCATTTTCGATGTGGAAGAAAAAGATGGGTCCAGTTCCAAACAATGTTCCCTCTCCAGCAATCCTTCCGTAACTGCTTTCAAAACTGTTGAAATCGCTTTACAAATACCTTCATCAGATTAGAAGCACATGCCATAAGGCTATTGTATGAAGTTTTCATCCAAGTGAATGACTTCTTCATTTGAAGAGATTCAAAACCAATGAAAGCTGTAGACATTTGTTTCATTGTTATAGTCTTATCAAATCAAATCCAGACAAATGCTGGAAATTTCACAGAACATGACGGAAAATTGAAATAAGAGAAATTAAAATGAACGGGTAAGCTCATGTTTGAGTTTCAAAAGCGGCAACTCAAGTAAAGAACAGAAGCCGTGCTAGAGTGGCTTAGTCACCAAGTAACTCACAGAGAGTATGACCGCTCCTCTGTGAACGCCTTTGAAAAACGGGCTAAAATACGCTTTACAAAAGCTTAGATTAGATAAGGTTTCTGGGTTATATTTTATTTCATTGACATTATATTTATTATTATTCTCAGTACCAGTCGGTTTTTTGTAGTTATATTCAACTCTGTTAATTTCTATTACATCTGCTTTCGGTGGCATTTTGAAGCTTTCAGTTTCCATCTTGATACGGTATAAAAAACGGAAAATTTTATTTAAAATTGAAAAAAATAACCTCGTCTATTAAAATTAACATCCGTAGTACCGTATTCTGTACTTTCATCGAGAGCTGCATAATATTACTAGAAAATGCAATGACATTTTATTAATGCTAGGGGTACTGACTACTTCATCTACATGATAGTAGACAACAGTACTCTGTGACGCATTTAGCTTGATTTTATTTGTTAGACAGTACACAGGAAATACTTAATAGATATACACGTATATACACCTTAATGAGGCATTAAAGTCGTTGGTAACTCATCACTGCTCTCGAGTGCATGTCTGGGCATTTCCTGAATATTAATTTTTTTCCTTCCTCCAATCTCATGCTTAACAGATTTTTTTCATTAAAAAAATAGATACCATTTTATTTTCATTCGGACGAGACAAAACACATCAAAATAGTGATTTTCCAAAATTAAGTGAATTTGAAGTTAAAACAAAAAGTTTAAACGAAAAAATCTGTTTGTACAAATTAGTAAAATTATTTGGAAGGCAAGAGATTGTTAGGGTGGTAACAATTGAAAGTAGCGGCATGCTCAGTTCATTGAAACATCCTTAAATATTCTTCTCAAAGGCAATGCAATATTAAAAAATACTATACATCAATAATACTAAAAATAATTTAAAATAAATTAACGTAGTAATACGAATAGAAATAAAAGCCATACAAACCAATATTTTATTTTCCAAAGGCCTTACCACTTGTAGGCTAAAATGACTAACTAAATTACACAAACCAGAGTTAAGTGCTGTTGGAAATTTAAACTTTAAGTTAAAAATAAAGACGAAAAAGAGTAAACAAGGTTTCTGTTAGAAGTCATGAAAGATCTCAGGCGAATGCCTGGCGAAGATGTAAAGCACTTGAATAGCACTTCCAAAATGGGTAATTTCTTCTAGAAAAGATAGCAATTACTTCTCCTTCGAGAGAGAAAGAGGCTGGAAAAAGGTTGTTTTCAAAATATAGCATAAAAATATCTTTTTAATAAATATATAATCTTTCGATAAATAACAGTTAACTTTGTTAAAATTTTTTGAAATTTGAAATCTTTAAAAAAAAAACGAATAAAATCCAAATAAAAATGAATTCTGTTAGACACTTTTCAATAAACCAAAGGGGAAGAGTCATGTCGTTGTAACGGCTAGATATTCTTGAGGTATGTACTGTAATATAAAGTTTATCAATTTGGACAGTATTCGAAGGCAAACAGTCAGGCTCATTGCAGTGGAATATTTCAATAATTTATTGCGTACAGTATTATAGCGCAAAATAGTATTTTGTACAATATTATCGTTAACAGTCTTATCTTCAGTCCAAAAAAAAGTTACTTAATCAAAATTAACTCTTTAATTGTCCCTTATAGTCCTTTATAGTCAATCTCTGCGTTGGAAGTCTCATGAGTACAGCTCACTAAAAGGAAATTTTATGAATTATATAAATATCCATAAATAATAGACCATATATTACTTAAACAGAGTTAACTGGTAATTGAATAAAATTTTAGAATTATTAAAAAAATTAAATAGTAAAAAAATAAAATTTAATAGTAATTAAATAATATTTCAACGTTTATATCAGCTTCATATACAAAAACTAAACTGAATGATAGAATTTATATTCTGGTCATGCTGGTTTTATTGATTATTTTTTCTAGTTTGAATGTATAATTCCATTGGGTCCATTTTGTAGGTACTGTATAAATTAACTTGATTAAATTCAAAAGGCTAATTCAATTATGTCACAAACATATCAGGGGGTTGGTTTTTGAAGCTCTAAATGTGTGCGTGAGTGTGTGTGTGTGTGTGTGTGTGTGTGTGTGTGTGTGTGTGTGTGTGTGTGTGTGTGTGTGTGTGTGTGTGTGTGTGTGTGTGTGTGTGTGTGTGTGTGTGTGTGTGTGTGTGTGTGTGTGTGTGTGTGTGTGTGTGTGTGTGTGTGTGTGTGTGTGTGTGTGTGTGTGTGTTTATGTGCTCCTAAATGTGTGCTTGTCTGAAAAGAGTAATGCATATGTGGGTGTTCCACTTCACGAGACTAAGGTTTTGAATTTGAGTGCATGTATCATATTTTCTAATTTGTAATTTCAAATTTGAAAAAAAAAACGGTTTTCTGTTAGTTGTTCAGTTGTCAGCATAGCTCTCTTCACTGTCGCTGCTTGAGTTGCCACAAGATGCAGAAATGAGGTTTTTGGAGGACAAAGTGACGTAAGGACTCACAAGGTGTGAAGAAAATTGAGGTTTATGTTGTTGATGATGGTTGTGTTGTTGCTGTTGTTGTTGATTGTAGTTCTGGTGTTGTTGTTGTTGGAAGTTGTGTTGTTGGAAGTTGTGTTGTTGGTTGTTTTGCTGTTGGTTGGAATTGGAGTGCGTATGGTTTTGTTGCAAGGGCATTTGGTGTGGTAGTACCTGCCACTGTGAGGCTGAGTTTTGTAGGAGGGGAAGTTGCTGCGTGATGCTTGCTTGGTGGGTTGGGAAACGGGAAAATTGAAAAAAAAATTGTTGGGAGGGTGACACGTAGGAGGATATAAGAGGTGACATGGAAGGTGTCATAGGAGAAGACAAGAAAGGTGACAAAGAAGAAGACAATAAGGGTGACAAAGAAGAAGACAATGAAGGTGACACAGAAAAAGACAATGAGGGTGACACAGAAGAAGACAATGAGGGTGACAAAGAAGAACAAGAAGAAGACACGCATGGAAACAAGGAATTGAATGTTTGGTGGTCAGCAGGAGCAGCAAGCACAATGGCACTTTCACCAACGTAATGTTTTCCATTGCTTTCTATGCTGGCTTCGTTGTTAAAGTCAGTTTTGTTGGGCTTGCTCAGCATTGGCACATACAGACTGGCGCCTTCAACCACGCCTTCCACAGCCTCACAACCACCCTTCTTCTCATTGCCATCATCGACACCTCTGTTGGCTTCCCTGACCCCAGCGTTGCCCGTGTGATTTTTTTTATTTTCTGTTTTATTATTATTATTATTATTATTATTATTATTATTATTATTATTATTATTATTATTATTATTATTATTATTATTATTATTATCATTATTATTATTATTATTATTATTATTATTATTATTATTATTATTATTAATATCATTATTATTATTTTCATTAAGTAACTTTTTTTCCTTATAATTGTAGCAATCACCTCCAGCACCACTACTCCCGTCACGAACAATGTACTCAGAGTGTGATACTTCGGAGTACTGAGAGGTGCTGTGTGTCACACCAACTCGTAGCTTGTCGTCATATCCACTATTACTATTATTATTATTTTTATTATTATTATTATTATTATTATTATTATTATTATTATTATTATTATTATTATTATTATTATTATTATTATTATTATTATTATTATTATTATTATTATTATTATTATTATTATTATTATTATTATTATTATTATTAATATTATTATTATTATTATTATTATTATTATTATTATTATTATTATTATTATTATTATTATTATTATTATTATTATTATTGTTTTTGTTGTTAGTATTTGTATTGTCGTTATTAGCTATGTTGACGTTTGTACTATTATTGTTGTTTTTATTATTAGTAGTAGTAGCGGAAGCGGAAGGAGCAAAAGTTGTGTTAGTAGATGCAGTAATAACAGTATTATTACTATTATTAGCTGAAGTATTATGTCTTTGAGGAATCTTCAAAAAATCGCTCGAAAAGTAAGCAGACTTATCCACACCACTAGCATGATTGAGGCCATTAACAATGCTTATAACATCACTAAAATTCGCTCCATCATCTTCGTCGTCCTCATCATCATTTTGATCTTTTTTGGCGGAAAAAGAAATGAGTTTGTTGTTGGCCATGAGTTCGGATATGCACATGTAGTTGCAGTTGTTGTTGTTGTTGTTGTTGTTGTTCAGAACAATGTTATTATTATTTTTGTTATTGTTGTCAATAATGTTTTTATTACTGGTATTACTCTTAACCACGACTTTAACGTAAGAACTCAGACGCTGTGGGTCCATCATGGGCGCGCCACTGGGAGCTTCGTTGTCGTTGTTACTTGAGATGTTAACACGTTTGTTTTCAAAATTATTATTACTGTTGTTTATATTGATTTTGTTGTTATTTTTGTTGTTGTTGTTAGTAATGTTGTTGTTATTGTTAATGCTGAGTAGGTTGTTATTGGGGTCGTTAAGCGCCTGCAAAAGCGGATTGCGAACATCGTCGCTTTGATTACTGTGACTGTTTGTTCCACT
>OX387247.1:6302292-6307292 GCA_947562095.1 Branchellion lobata | reverse complement strand
TTATTCTTATCATTATTCATATTATTCATATTATTATTATTATTATTATTATTATTCATATTCATATTATTATTATTATTATTATTATTATTATTATTATTATTATTATTATTATTATTATTATTATTATTATTATTATTATTATTATTATTATTATTTTTATTATTATTATTATTATTATTATTATTTTTATTATTATTATTATTATTATTATTATTATTATTATTATTATTATTATTATTATTATTATTATTATTATTATTATTATTATTATTATTATTATTATTATTATTATTATTATTATTATTATTATTATTATTATTATTATTATTATTATTATTATTATTATTATTATTATTATTATTATTATTATTGTTATTATTATTATCATTATAATCATAAGTATCACTATCAATACTTCTGATACTTCTAACTTTCTTTTTATTTTCCTTATTTTTGTTATTGTTAATATTAGCTGCGTTATTATTATTTTCTTTATTCTTATTATCCAAATTGTAGGCTGTGCTGATGAAGACGCTGGAATCATTTTTTTCTACAATAACTTCTTCAAGTTCTGCAGTGATGGGTTTAGTTGTCTTTGTTTTTGCTGTCTTTGCCAATTAGCTTTTTTAATTGCTTTTGTTTTTTTTTCTATTAATTTTTTTGAGAAAAATCCATTTATTTCGTTGAAGTCTATAAATCTAACGAAAACCAGCGCGAGATTTTTATCAAGATGAAAAAAATTAAACGAAAATACGATAATAATTAAAAAAAAAAAAAAAAACAATAATAATAATAATAAAATATGAAAATAAAATCGAAATATATATATAATTGGTATTTTCAACGAAAAAATCTCGAATGCGTTCCTTCTTACTACCTTAATTCTACTTACTCTAAGCGCCTCTGAGGCAAGCTAGTTTGCGAACTGTGCACTATAACAAATTGTACATTCATTTTTATCATTGTGTAATCCTTACGGCCATTACATTGCGTGTTGTGGACTCATGAAGGCAATAAAGACAAGGAAATTCCACGGGAGTCGAGCGCTATTAAATATTAATTAATTAATTCATTTGATCTCGGTTTTGAGTGAAACTATTTTATTTTATATCAGAAATAACCCCTGACTATGGAAAATTTTTGAGGAAATAGTCCAGAAATAATTCGCTTAAAAATGTTTGGAAAAAATATTAAGAAAAAAAAAAGGAAAAAAAAAGGAAATAAGCGTATAAAAAGGTAGCATGGAAACACTGTATTTAAAAATGTGATGAACTATGAAGAAGAAATATTTTATTATTAAAAAAATGAATTTAAAAATATTTAAAAAAATTGATTAAAGACATTTTAGAAAAAATTATTAAAGAATATTTTATAAAAAATAACACAAAAATGTTGTGAAAACTTGACAAATAATAATAAAAATCAAAAAAATTGATTTATTATGAATATTAATTTAAAAAACGACTTATTAAAAAATTATGTGATTAAAAAATAAATGAAATAAATAAATAAATATTTAATTTTTTTATTTTAAAATTAATTAAAAAATATTATTTATGAATTGTTGTATAATAAAAGTTAATTAAATTGATTATATAAACATAAAACTAATCAGAGGTGGAAATAAAGTGTATACCTGCTCTGTGGCGAGCTGTGAAGTCGACGTAGGGTGGGTCTATGCTCAATACCTCGTTGCCATTGTTAGCATTATTATTACCACCGTTACTGTGGTTACCCTTGTTATGAGTGGTGACGGCAGAAGTGACAAAGTGGTTGTTGTTACTACCGTTCGTATGGTGCTTGTTAGCCCCATTAGCAAGCGTCACGTCGCTTTTGTTGGCATCGTTTGCAAGGTCAAAAAGATAACTCCCCAAAGCCCAATCACCCTTCCAAAAGGGGTTCTTCAACAGGACGCTGTGGATGTTGAAAGGAGAGTATCCCACGCTGTTGACGGCGATGACGCTGAAGAGACAGAAGGGTCTCTTACACCGCTGTAGTGCTGACAAGGGCAGCTGAGTCTTCCTGTCCTCTCCCAACACTGCAAGCACTTCGATATGCTGTCGAAAGGTGTCCCATTGAGTCGTGTTGGTGTTGTCGATGTTATTGTTGATGTGGTTGTTGATGTTATTATTATTATTATTATTTCCCTCTTTGTTTTTGTTGTTGTTATTGTTTTCATATAGTTGACGGTTCTTGCTGGCGTAGAGGTGCTGGTAGTAGAAGTGGTTGTGGTAGCAGTCGATCAAAAAGGCCCGACTTGCCTCTTGCCCCCCCACATTATTATTATTGTTATTATTATTATTATTATTATTATTATTATTATTATTATTATTATTATTATTATTATTATTATTATTATTATTATTATTATTATTATTATTATTATTATTATTATTATTATTATTATTATTATTATTATTATTATTATTATTATTATTATTATTATTATTATTATTATTATTATTATTATTTTTATTTTTATTTTCATTATTATTATTTCCCTTCTTCCTCGATTGTTCTCTTTCCCTCATTCCTTCAATGAGGGCCATCTCCAGCTTCGGGTCGGAGAAGACAACCACCTCGTAATGGAAGTTGCGCCCGCAATGAAAACTTTCTTCCACCGGCTGTGCAAACGAATGAATAAATAAATAAATAAATGAATAAATGAATTTATTTATTTATTTATTAAATAAACAAAAAAAAAAGATTAATTGATTAAAAATTAGTTTTCAAAAGTATTTGGAATAAAAGATGAAGTCGAAAATTAAAATAAAAAAACCAGTAAGATTGAGTTTGAGTTAAAATGCTGAAATTACTTTCACGGTTTTTCTCGTTCCGGGGCTAATAAGCGTCTAGGCCACACTAACACGGCGCCTGCTCTTTGCCTAGACTGCTGTTTTCTATCATTAAAACATGAGCTTAACAAAGATTCGAACCCTGAGTCCAACGCTTCACGCTGTAGCTCGTTAAGCACTGGGCCCTAGACGAGAGTAGTCTTAACCTGATCTCATTTTACTCAATAAAATCTAAATTAACTCAATTTAACTTGATTTCACTCATTCCAAGTCCAATCTATTCCAGCTCAATCTTATCTATTTCCCTCTAATCCAATCATCCCCTATTGAACCTAATCTAATCTAATCTAGGCTCTTTCATTGCGTTTCTAATGGCTGATGAGCAGACATCTTTGCGTAAAAGAATACAATTCTTTGTGACAGATGGGTTGGCACAAGGATTGGAGGAAGGTGGAGATTCTTAGGCAGCTGATTGAGGCTGTTCCGCTGAGTTTGAAAATAATGGGGTGTTTGTATGGGATGTTTGTATGGGGTGATTGTATGGGGTGTTTGTATGGGTGTTTGTATGGGTGTTAGTATGGGTGTTTGTATGGGTGTTTGTATGGGTGTTTGTATGGGTGTTTGTATGGGTGTTTGTATGGGTGTTTGTAGGGGTTTTTGTATGGATGTTTGTATGGGATGTTTGTATGGGATGTTTGTATGGGATGTTTGTATGGGGTGTTTGTATGGGTGTTTGTATAGGTGTTTGTATGGGTGTTTGTATGGGTGTTTGTATGGGGTGTTCGTATGGCGTGTCTGCATGGGATGTTTGTATGGGGTGTTTGTATGGATGTTTGTATGGGTGTTTGTATAGGTGTTTGTATGGAGTATTTGTATGGAGTGTTTGTATGGGTGTTTGTATGGGTGTTTGTATGGGGAGTTTGTATGGGGTGTTTGTATGGGGTGTTTGTATGGGGTGTTTGTATGGGTGTTTGTATGGGGGGTTTGTATGGGGTGTTTGTATGGGATGTTTGTATGGGGTGTTTTTATGGGTGTTTGTATGGGTGTTTGTATGAATGATTGTATGGGTGTTTGTATGGGTGTTTGTATGGGTGTTTGTATGGGTGTTTGTATGGGTGTTTGTATGGGTGTATGTATGGGTGTTTGTATGGGTGTTTGTATGGGTGTTTGTATAGGTGTTTGTGTGGGGTGTTTGTATGGGTGTTTGTATGGGTGTTTGTATGAGTGTTTGTATAGGTGTTTGTGTGGGGTGTTTGTATGGGTGTTTGTATGGGGTGTTCGTATGGGTGTTTGTATAGGTTTTTGAAGGAGAGGAAAATAACTTTTGTTCGTAGCAGTGGGAGCTGGAAAGTGCAATTAGGGCGTATGGATGGGGATGGAACCCTCCATGACGTTTCACTGGTTTGAAGGTGGCAATAGGGGCAACAACATCGTTCAGCGAACGCCTATAAAACTACACTCATTACTCAATCAAAACACTTCAACCAACTACTCATCGCTCGCACCACGGCGCTAATGTCTGTTGTTGCTGCTGCACGCAAGTTGCCTTCGATGGGCACACACGTTCGTGCTTCCACGCCTGGCTGCGTTTGATTCAATAAAGACGATGAAAAAAAATATTAATGCCTTGTGCAAGCAACAATAACCACCAAATGCTGCAAGATAACCATTGAGACAACCAGTAAGACACTTAGTGAGACAACTTAGTTGAGCGCTTTTGAATAGTGTGGAATCAGCGCTATATAAATAATTTGATTAGATTAGATTAGAAAAGTAGTAAGACAAGCAGCGAGACAAGCAGTGAGACAAGCAGTGAGACAAGCAGTGAGACAAGCAGTGAGACAAGCAGTGAGACAAGCAGTGAGACAAGCAGTGAGACAACCACTAAAGCCAAGACACAAGTTTTCTTTTTAACACGTCTTCCTCTTTTTCGAATCTTAACTTAATCTTAATAACTAATCTAACTCGATCTTAGCTTACTTATTCCTCCAACAACCTCCCAATTAAGCTGAGGCCAAGTGGCCTTTCTAGTTGCTCGCTTGGCGTCTTACAAATATCCACATCATTATTTTTATTATTTTATTATTAGTATTATTATTTTTTTAATAGCATAATCATGATCATAATTATTTTTGTTGTTGTTATTGTTTATATCACTATCCATATTTTTATTTTTATTTTTGTTGTCGTAGTTGTTGTGTT
>OX387247.1:6207292-6292292 GCA_947562095.1 Branchellion lobata | reverse complement strand
TATGTTTCTTCGTTAAAACATCATCATCATTGACGGTTGCGAAATTAAGCACCAAAAGATTTCGATACAAAAATGACTGCGTTAAATCTTTCAAACGTTGATTTTTAACTGAAATGATAAAATTATAGAGCTTTTTCATTTTTTCTTTTCAAATCTCATCAATAAAAAATAGTTTCCAATAAAAACCCAAATCCTACAGCGAGGGCTGCATGTTTTTTTCATTTTCAGATTCTCTTAATTAGGAGCAGAATGCATAAAAAGTGCACACAAGAAAAACTGCTTCCCTGTTGATTTACTTCTGGAGCAGAGATCAATTTTTGTTGAATAAAACACAACGTTGAGTTTCAGACACACTGTTTGTGTAGTTTTAATAATCACCTATCGGGGTTTTCCCTTATGTAAAGTTAACATTATAAAATAAACGTGACGAATACCATTGAATATTGTATGAAGGTGCAAACGATTTTATTTATGCAAAAATAAAACGGGTTCTTCGAAAAAAGCCTGGACATTTTGACTTTTTAACTCTAAAAAAGTATGACTGAACAAAAAAACTATTCTGAAAACAATATACGTTAAATTAAAAAAAGACAACCCCAAAAAGATTATTGGTTGAAACAAAAATATAATTAATTTTAAAAATTAAAATAAAATTTTAAAATAAAATACAACAGAGGCTCCGAGGGCGATCGAACGTCTTTTGAATTTTTGATACTGCTTTTGATTGATTTTTGCTATCACAACGTAGCTTGGTATTCTTGTTTAAGTAGCTTAATATAATAAAAAACGTCTTTAATTTTTTTATGTTCTTAAATTTCGAAACTGAATTGTACCACTAAAATACGGCTGAAAGGACAAAGATAACCGAGGAATATAGGCTTCTCGTTGGACTTCCCCTCATCCTCAGCGCACACAGGCGCTTTCATTTCCATCATAGCCCTCAACTCTCATCACGTAACATTGGTCATTCTTGAAATTATCATCTTTAACACTCTCATTCGCCCATTCTTCCCAAATGATGGCCTCAATCCTAGCTCGTGGTTTAGTCATCAGTAGTGCAATTTTATGTAGTACAACTAAACTCAACATGAACAAACAGGTCTACAGCAAACGAACAAAGCACTTGTGGTTGCACTCAACATTTAGTAATTTGACAACTACCTTAATCATTCTTTAAAAAGTTGCCTTATTCAACTCCATTGGTTTCCAGTACGATCAAAATAAGGTTCAAGATTGCATTTTAAACTTTCAAATCTTCATAGACCTCTGCACCAACTTATGTATGCAACTTATGCAGTTTCATCAAAAATAAATCAAATACCAAAATAATTGGTTTTTCAACTAACCAACTCCTCCAATTACAATCTACCACTAGTAACATCTACAAACAAATTTCCAGAAACGCCTGTTTGGTTACTTGGATTCTTTTGTCACCAACAATGAAAACATCCCTTTCACTCTTCTCACCAGCACCCACCCATGACCAGCACCCACCCATGACCAGCACCCACCCATGATCAGCACCCACCCATGACCAGCACCCACCCGTGACCAGCACCCACCCATGACCAGCACCCACCCATGATCAGCACCCACCCATGACCAGCACCCACCCATGATCAGCACCCACCCATGACCAGCCTCCACTCATGACCAACACCCACACAAGCTGTGAATAGCACCCACCAACACATTTGCTCACAACCAACATTTGCCTTTTTAATCACTCATTCGCAACCAAAACTCACCCACCTATCCACCAACAGCCAACACTACCCATTCACTCACATTATCCTCAGTCACCCGCGACACCCACTCACTCAAAACACTAGCCAGCCAATCACAACACTAGCCAGCCACTTACTAGCGATGTGCACGTACTGCTTGGAGCTGAGGCCTGCCTTGTGGTACTTATCTTTGAGTTTGCACACGTAGAGGCCATAGTGGGAGATTTGGACGTTGGAGATGGTGAGTTGGATGGTGGTGCTGTTGACAACTCTGACGAAAGGGGAATTTCTGTAAGTTTTGGCTCTGCTGGAGAAGCTGAGGTGGGAGGAGTTGAAGAGGCCGTGGTGAGCGGAGTGGTTGAAGAGGCGTGCTGGGGGTGGTGATGAGATTGAAGATGGTGATGGCGCGGGTTTGATGGAAGATGATGAGGAAGATGACGAAGATGATGTTGACGATGCTGATAATGATGATGATGAAAAAGATGAAGAAGAAGAAGAAGAAAAAGAAGAAGAAGAAGAAGAAGAAGAAGAAGAGACAGAAGATGGCGGGGATTCTTCGAATAGAATGGTGCAGGTGAGAGTGAGTGTGCTTCCTTCTTCGAATGAAGGGTCCACTGGGAGGACCTCTGTTGAAGTGATCAGCATCAATATTTTTATTATTATCATTTTCTTAATTATTTTATTATTGTCAATTTTTTTCATATTTTCCACCAATTATGATATACTAAAAGATTCGAAAAAGTTATTAAAATTTCAAAAATTCATCATACAAGTGGAATTGTGAAGTTTTTCTTAAAAATTTACCAAAAAAAATAAATGTTATCAGAAAGAGTTTTTTAAATTGAAAATGAGCAAATCATGACATAAATACTGAAAATAGCTGAAGCCTTATAAATCATAAAATGAAATTTTACTTTGTAGATATTATCTTATCTAGTTTTCTTCTCCTACCACGTTGAGTGCATAAGACCGAAGAACATGTGTGCGTGTTCTTATTTTGAAAACGTGAATTAGTGGTGGAAGAAGTATTTAATTATTTAATTAATTGGTTAATAAATAATATTAATTATTAATTAATTATATTAATTAATTAATATTAATTAATAATATTATTCATGATATTGTGAACGTAAATTATAAATAAATGAATTAATAAATTTCGTTTTCAGTTTATCTGGTTCATGTTAAGATAAAGTTCAGAGTACAAAAACTATCCAATTATTTGGTGCATTGAAGTTCGAACGGATCAATAGCGTGGAGCTAAGGAGCACTTTTCAATGGGAAAAGCGCTAGATACCACCACCATCGCGCACCAGCCCAACCCCAACGTAAATAAACTCAATATGCACCTTTACACACAGCTATTGCCTCAATTAGTTAGGTCTGCGAAGCCTCCCTACGTGGCTCATCACCTCCTCCGCCCCCTAATGAACCTGAGTAACATTGCCTTTTTGGAGAAGGATTTTCAATCCATTCAGTAATAAAAATGTTTTTCAGTTATCAATCTGATATTCATTATCTCTTTAGACGACCGTCCGTTATTTATTATTTTCGACTGCCACCGATCATTTGTTTTTGTACCAGCACCCATTATCTAGATATCAAAACCAATCACTATGTTAACCACTTATAAAAGCTATAGATGGAACCGCTTATGTGGCTTGGCTGTAATTGCATGAGCCAAAGTAGAAGAAGTGAGATATATCGTGAATTTTCTAAGATAATAAGATGTACTTGCTAGAGTGAATAACACTAGCTGTAATAATATGATTATAATTAACACACAGCTCCTCTGGTTATTAGTGGGTGAGTTGTGATGAAAAACTGAAGGTACTTGTGAGGTTTTTTTATTTTCAAGGTTTGCTTAAAGCTTTAAAAGTTGATTTAAAAAATTTTTTTAAAGTTTGCTGGCCTTTTTTGATGTATTAAAAATTAAATTATTTAAAAACTAAAAAAGCTACGTTCCAAGGACCTGGCTTGAAAGATTTCCATATGTTGGAGGTGCATGTTGCTTTGAAGTCATACAACCTTTCGTTCAATACAACGAAAGAGGGCTCTTAAAATAACAAAGAAACATGAACTACTGTAACAACTGATGACGTCATTTTGAACGAATGTTAAATCCATAGAGTGGCTTATAAGATTTATTGAAAATTGATTATTTATCATTTATTTGCCTTTCAGAATTATTTTAACTTTTGAATAATTTCATTATAATTTACAATTCGTCGCAATTTTATGCAATTCATTTAAAATTCACACTTATTTGTGAAGTTTGTACAGCAATTTTTCTGTGATGTTCGTACAACACCGAGTAATTTTATTCACATCTGCCAGTTAAGGGAGAAAAGCAAAGAAGCTGTGTTGTGGGTTGAGACTTTATGTGGATGAGATGAATGAAATGCGGGAGAGTGTCAGCATTTACATGTTGCTTAGGTGTGAGAAATTTATGTGAAAAAATCTTTTTTTTCGAATAATTTAAAAATCAAATTTTATAAATAAAAATACAAAAATACACTCCAATTACGTTTTCAAAAGGTGGGAAAAAGAGAATATTGAAGTTTAAAAGTGAAATAAACTGAAATTAAAATTTTGAAAAAGGATTATAAAAAATTAAACCGTTACAGCTCACAAAGTAGCGATTTGAATGATAAATGAACAAAAAAAAACAAATTTTAAAATAAATTTTAAACTAAGTTAAAAGAGGATTTAATAAATAAATTGTAAAATAAATGAAAATTTTAAAGAAAAAATAATTGAAAAAAAAGAAAGATAGATAATGCATAATAAATCCATAAACTAAATTGTAGAATAAAATGAAAACAAGTCATTAAAGGGCTTTTGAATAATTAGATAAAGGAAATTTTATAAAGCGAAATCATGTTATTGAGAATTGAATCGAACGTGTAACACGCAACACGCCACACGAGACCCCTTACAAAAGGCCGTGCGTGTATCGGCCAGATCCACTGCATACCTCGGCAACAATCGCTTTCATCCGTACTTAATTGATTCGTGAGTTACACATGTTCAAGCGTCATTTAAATTAAAGGAAATTTATTCTTAATTAATTCCATCCATTAAAATCGATTTTTATACCATTAAAATATTCCACAGCATCGCAATATGCACTCATCTTCAGCAGAAGACTCGAGAGAACTTTAACTTTTTATTAAAATTTTCAGTTTTTAAAAAAATTGTTTTTCCTTCAAAAATAATGCTTATATTACCTAAAAAAATAATTATTTTTGTCATGGATGCAAAAAAATATTTCTGGGAAAAAAACTAATTATATTTTTTACTAGAAATAACTCATTTTGTTGCTGAAAGTAAAAAATATATTTCTTATGACTGTAATGATGTCTACTTTCTCCAAAGCTAATTTAAAACTCCCCAATCTGCGCGAGAATCTTTCTCCACAAAAAAACCTTATTGTAACTTGCTCTGCTTAATTGCAAAAGTCACGAATAAGTGCTACATAAATTATCTGCCTAGAACACTAGTTGTCGGAGTCCTGCATGTTTATGAACTCTTTAAATAGAAATACCTAATCAACGTATGGCATCTTTATGTCTGCTTGCTTAGGTATTTTTAATTTATTGCTGTATATTGTATCAAGCACATCATAAGGTATCAGAAGTTGAAATTAAATAATAATTCACTTCAAGTGATTTTGATCTTAAAATTCGCCCGGGTCAGTGCTAATATACGTAGTATGAAACGATAATAAGATTCGTATTTGTATTTTATTGTATTGTATTTCACTGCATTTCATTCTTTTTTCATTTTATTGCATTTCATTCCATGGCATTTTATTTTTATTGTATTCTAGTGTATTGTATTTCATTGTATTGTATTGATTTGTATTGTATTTCACTGTATTGTATTGTATTGATTTGTATTGTATTTCACTGTATTGTATTGTATTGATTTGTATTGTATTTCACTGTATTGTATTGATTTGTATTGTATTTCACTGTATTGTATTGATTTGTATTGTATTTCACTTTATTGTATTGTATTGATTTTTATTATTTTGTATTTCATTGTAGGTATTATAATAAAGGCAGTTTTATGTGGCGAATGGCCGACAAGAATGGGCAGAGAGGTACAGGTATGAATTAATTAGAGTTGGCACAATGGCATGTTGCTGATCAAACCAATAAAGGCTTTGGAAGCAAGAAAACTCCTCGCATTGATAGACAAAACAAAGGTGTGTTAAAATAAAAATAAAAACAAACGGAAAATTATAAATGAAAACAGCAGACGAAAAATTTTATTTTTTAATAATTATTTAGTGAATCTATTGAAAGAAAACAGTTTGCAGAATTGAATAAAAAGGCGGTAGTGACGTTGATGGTTATTGGCGTAGTTTGCACATGTATGACGTGGGATGCTTAATTCTTTTTTCGCCAAGCCATGGAATACACGAAAGTCCGCAATAAAATATGAAAAAAAGTGAAGATTTTTCCGAAAGTCTGAATAGATTTTGAAGAAAACTCAGAAAGAAAAAAAACAAATGATTAAATGAAAGAAATGTTAGTAAGAAAAACGAAAAACTGTAATAAAAATTTTTTTTAAATGAAATTTTAAAAATCTATTCAAAACAACATTGATGGTTTGAATGGTTCTTCTGATGTCCACATAATACTTCGATCGTTCGCCAAGTTCTGTAACATTTTTAGAGTTTTTCTGGATTTTATTTGATAAAGACCATAAAAGAAAATAATTAATGATAGACACGGTAAAGGCGTAGACAAAAGTGTTACGAGGCCGCAGGAGGCTTAAGGTGGATGCCTTTTATGACCGATCGAGCCAGATTAGCAGGGTTAAGTCGTAAAAAAGAGCATAGACACACGATCCCGCGTAGTCTCAAAGCGCTTTGAAGATTAAAAGATTAAAAATCTAAAATTCAGAATTTTTCTGACTTTTTCATCAAACTTAAAAGAACGACTTAGAACCTCAGTTATATCGATTAAAAGCTTATCAAGAAGTTATCAAACATTTTCAAATGTTTTGAGTTTATTGCATCGAGCTATTGTTATCTGTGGGTACTCACCTGAAAGTTTTTTTGGAGGCAACATTTTATAATTTTCATTTATTATTTATAAATTTTGTTTTTTGAAAAACCTGTCTTGAAGAATTAGAAAAGAAAGTTTACATCAGAAGTTTACAACTAGAAGCCGATTTCACGTCACTCTCCACACCCGACCATCCCGACATAAAAAACTGACTATCAGTTGAATTTTAACTATTTGCACCTTTTCGAATTGAGTGAAACTCTTGCTTGCTTAATTTCAATAAGGATCTAATTTTGAAAATAATAGCAATAAAAGTGATTAAAAAAAATAATAAAATAAATAATAATAATATAATAAGTAGTAACAACCTAAATAATAATAATATACTTAGTAGTAATAACATTAATAGTAATAGATTAATTGTATTTAAAAAAATAATGTTTGCCTGGGTGCTGACAAAAATAAATAACGGTCAAATTCATTCATTCACAACCCCAACACAGGAACAACACAGAAACAACACGGGAACAACACGGGAACAACACAGGATCAACACAGGAACAACACAGGAACAACACAGGAACAACACAGGAACAACACAGGAAATACACAGGAACAACACAGGAACAACACAGGAAAAACACAGGAACAACACAGGAACAACACAGGAACAACACAGGAACAACACAGGAACAACACAGGAACAACACAGGAACAACACAGGAACAACACAGGAACAACACAGGAACAACACAGGAACAACACAGGAACAACACAGGAACAACACAGGAACAACACAGGAACAACACAGGAACAACACAGGAACAACACAGCAACAACACAGCAACAACACAGCAACAGCACAGGAACAACACAGCCACAACACAGCAACAACACAGCAACAACACAGCAACAACACAGCAACAACACAACAACAACACAGCAACAACACAGGAACAACACAGAAACAACACAGAGACAACACAGAAGCAGGCCACTCACCCAGCAGTTCGTGGCCATGGAGAATGTGGTCTTCGAAGGCGGCAGAGAGATGAAGAAGGAGTAGGATTGTTGCCACTCTCCAGAGGGAGGACCCTATGAAGGTCTGCATGACTCCTGTGGCTCTTGTGCTTGAGAGGCTACTTGAGAGCGTCGTGGTTGATCATCTTGTGCTTCGAGTGCTATTTCGGCATCTTGTTTGTTTGGTTAAAGACCGTTTTTCATTTTTTAGTAATTTTTATGGCTTTGAAGTTTTGTTTTTCTTAAAATTAGTTTACTTTTGGATTTTAGAAATTTTATTTTTTTAAGTTAATTAATTATTTGGATTTAAAAAAATTTTGGATGCTAGAATGTTGCTGTATCGGCACTTTTTCTGAACATTAAAACTATAAAATGGCTTTTGAAAGATCAAGTTTTGTAACACGTTGTTCAGGCTGCAACTAAACACTTTGACATGGTTTTGTCACAGGTAGCTTGAAGCTCTTTTTCCTTATTTTTTTATTTTTTGGTGTTTTCAAAAACATTCTAGACCTGGAAAATGAAAAAAACTATAAAATTCTGCAATTTAAAAATATATATTAAAACCAAAATATTTAAATGAAAAAGCTAGTCAGTAGAATTCATTTTGCAATGAGGACAACAATTTTACATTCAGCTTCCACGGCTTTGCGATGAAATAGTCGTTGAAGACGAGAAAGGAACAAGACATCAAAGACAAGTTAAAGGGCCATCAGACAATTTTGATTACGCAGGCGTGTGGGGAGTGTGATAGTATGCCTTTATGACCACTCAGGCTGCATCGATTGAATTAACTTATAATCAATGTCTACCTGGATCAACTTTTGAAAAAATTTGAAAAGATTTTGACAAATATTTTTTAAAAACAAAAGTAAATTGCAGGTTAAGAACTCATCATGCTCCCATTCATTTCATGTATAATTACTCGTCGACGAATATCATCGAACTCATGTTTAAAATAAAAAAATAATCACACACCTTACTACTTAACAGACTTTCTTGAGTTGCCTTCTCGTACGGGACTGAGATCTATTAATTTTAATTTTTAAGGGTACCATCTAACCATACTTATGCTAAATTTGCACTTTCTTACCCCTATGGAACTCTTTGTTTGCCCATCTTACTTCTATTACTTCCCTTCTTTGTTTTCGTAAAGCTCTTGAAACTTTCGTTTTAACAGTTCGTAGCAGAGCGCTCTTGAAAAATATTTAATAAATGCTATACAAATTCCTTAATTAGGTTAGATAAGATTGAACTTCAAAATATTAAAAAAAAAGTTTTCGCTTTTGACTTGTTTATCTCTGCTGCCTCTGTGCAGCCAGTACTAGCAGACAAAATCATAATAATATGTACTCCTTTGAATTCATTCAGTTTTTATTTGTTATTTTTAACTGCATTGTTTGTTTCTGCTATATTTTTTTATTTCAATCGACTCATAACGGATTTACTTTGTCAGTTATCATACTATTTTTAACTTTGGATTTTTGTTCAAAAGAATTATAAGCATTTGTGAGTTGATCAAACAGACTTCAAATTAATTTTCCCATGGCATATCTTTGCTAATTTAACTTTTCTGGGTATTTTTTCTGAGCGAATATGGACTTAATTCTTAAAAAAACCCTTTTTCAAAAAAATTCTCTAATTTTAATACACTTTCAACGTATTTTTCGGTTTTTTCGGTCATCAACGCAACATTTTTACGTATTCATTCTTAAATACTTCAATGCTAGATCTTTATTTTCTCATCCGTTTCCTCCAAAATCCATTATTTAAAATAAATAAATAAAATTCCCAATCTTAAGTTTAATTTCCTACTCATTTAGCGTTCAACATTTCAATACTCTTAAAACAGCATTTATAAGCCTAGAGGGACATTATACGCTTTTTTGTCTTCAAAACAGGAAATTATTATTTTTAACATGTCTTTGAGTCAAACCTTTGTTGTTTTGCCATAGAAAACGCATCTAGTGACCTTATTTAACGAAAAAGATTTGATTCCTCATCTTCCAATGAGATCAGGGTTTTTTAAACAAAGCGAAGAAGACTTGTTATAAAGCTTGAATGCTTTTTTATTTTCAAGTCCATATCTCCACCAATCCCTGTTTCTCATCGCTCAATAACTTTTACGGCTCTTGAAGGCCTAGTTTATATTATTTTTAGCTTCAATAAATACTGCAAATTAGCAAAAAAAATAATTTTTTTATTTTTGTTAGGGGCTTTTGTGAAATCAATCAACTCAAAAATCGTTTTCAAATGGAAATTATGGCATGGCATGTGTAATCTTATCTCGTTTTCAAATGGACCAGTTTTTATGAATAATGAGAGAACTTGGTGCAAGGATTTTGAAAGAATGTGAAGGCTATAACTATGGAATAGGCAATTACATTTCAATAACTATGGAATAGAAAATTCAAATCCAATAATCACGAAATGATTTTATACATGCCGATAATGAATTTTCAATAACCAAACGAGCTGACAAGTGTTTATGCAATTTAAAATTTCAAATCAACCCACATATAATAATCTTTTAAATGTGCTTGTCAAAAGTCCATACACGGACACAACAAAAACACATCTTCAATGTAACAGCCACATTATGTTCAAAATAAATTTTGGCTCAACTTATCTCATCTAAGTTACTTAAAACAAAATTAAATCTTATCGGCGCATGTAGCCTTCCATTCAAAAGTCCACAGCGTTGGGAAGTCACTTGAATATAATTTGAATATAATTTAAGACTTTGAACTGCTTAAATTTGAAGATATAAATCTGTATATAATAATTCTTTAAAAATGACCGAGTCTGGTACACCTGTTTAGCAACTCTATAAAGAAGTTGAGGCCGGCTGAAAACGCAACAAAGCTCCTAATAATACTGAAAAAAAAGTTACTCTTCAAAATCTTTTTGCAAGGCATACCACATTACAAATTACACTACAGTATCTAGCAAACTATATTAAACACTCAACCCCAATCTTAATTGAATAAGGAAGTTGTAACGGCTTCGGAATAACTGCATCACAAACTGAAATGTTCACACTCGACCAAAACAAACTTTTCCTGAAAATGCTAGCGCAGAGATCAAGCATATTGACTCATCTTTCATAATCTCATCGTTCGTATTCTTTTTAAATGTAATAAAATATTTCACTTCAATCGATCAATGTTTTTTCTTGCAAATAAACGGAAGTTTAGCACTTGAAATTTTTGCATATTTTGCATGAAATTTTCAAGTTTTGTGTGAACTAGATTCATAGAATTTTTAATTTCGTTAAAAGTTGAATTAATTTATACAAATTGTCTTATTTTTGCATTACAAAATTTGTTTTACTTTTGCAAAAAGTGCATTAAAGCGTTCAAATGCATCAAAGTTGCGCATGCACAATAATACCCTTACACTTTAGCACAACTAGCATTCAAACTCAAGGATAACAGCAGCACACACACACGCACACACATTGAATATTATGCCTCTATACATTGAACATACTCACATACAAAAATATAGAAAATTTTAGGATAAAGAGCTAAGTGAGTGACCTAATTCGGAATCAGTGAAGAGTCCAAGTGCATAGAAACACGAAATATCGCGATGATGAAATTATTAACATATTTATTTGCATAAATTGAATTCATAATTCTCTGAAAAATCTTCATATTTACTACATCAACATATCAAAGTTCACAATAATAAATTCATTAAAAACCTAAAAAAACATTTTTTAAATGTTAATAGTGTAAATTTGCTAAATTCATGGAAACACGTATATAAACAGTAACTGGTCAACTAAACATGAATAATTTGATTTCCCAAAATATTGGTTATATAATTTTTAATAGCCAATCAAAAATTATTATTTTAGTGAAGTTTCTAAAACTAGCAACCATTGTAAAAAAAAACTAGAGAAATGTTTAGTTAATGTTTAACTTTAGAACATTGTTTTGAATTTTTTGATAAATTATTTTGATTTTCTAATAATAGATAAATGCTCAGAGGACATTTTTGACTTTTCATAATCATATTTCAAAATTTTCATTATATATACTATATAATGCTCTTGGACAGTGTGATCAGCGCTATTGAAATGATTTGCTTAAATTAGATTATAAAAGATACTGTATCCCTATAGGAGTAATGTTAAAAGATTAAGATACAAACCATGTTCAATTTGTTTTAGGAATCATAATTGCTCTCACTTAGAAACTTGCTCAATATTATTTTCAAGCATAAAGCTCTTGAAAGATTATCATAAAAAGGTGTACATAGAATTTTTTGCATTTTTATCTAATTGTGATTTTGAGCCATTTATTTTTTCACAATTAAGTGATAAGGGTGTTGATGTATGTTTTTTTATAGACTTTATTGAAGCAAACCCAGAAAGATGCTTAAAAAGTTACCAATTGAAGAACATAGTTTGATCAAACAAAATAATTGATGATAAATTTAAATAATTTGTGCTTATCCTATGGAAAGAGTAGGAAACTAATTAATTTTTGCAAAGTTTGATAATTTTATCAATAAGGTATCAAAAATCAATTTTTTTGTAATTACTTTCAACTAATAATTAATAAGAGTGGAATAAAAATGAATCAATCAGAAGAACTCACTGTAATTAAAAAATTTATCTCCAACTTTCAAACCTTTATTATTTTGCAGACTATGAAGCTTTAAAGCTTATTGTGGAAGTTGAAATATAATTTTCAATTGAAAGAAAGACTTCAAAAATCTTCTAATGAAATAAACTACAATGTTTTATTTACAAAATTGGATAAAAATCTAATATACTTTCAAAGTTATAAACTTATTTGCTACCAAAATAATGTATACTAGGTGAATGGTTATCGTTTTAAAATTCACCTTTGGTTAAACTCTTCAAAAAACTTAAAAGCATAAAATAAACTAACGTTTATCACAAATTTTAACGCTAAAAGTGTGCTTTGCCAATTTATTAAGGAATAAATAAGGGTAAGTTTAAAAATTATTGACTGAAAAACGCTGCACCAAACATACCTCGCTTTATAAACACTACCATAAAACTATTATAATACAGGTGACTTGTGTATAGTTTCAGTCGGTAGATGCACGCTTATACTAAATGCATATTTTCATAGTTGATTTTCCAAAATTTAAATAGTTGATATTAAAAATAATCTTGATCCCTATAAAACAGAAAGAACTTGGAAGTTTATAAGTTCAACTACGGTGATTTTTTCATATCTGTATCAGATAGTTGAGAAAAACAAAGAATAAGATTGAATATTTTGGAACGCCTCGAAAATCATTATTTTTTGTTTTAAAAATAGGTTATGCGATTATGAATTCAAAAAAGCTTTTCTGCCTCTGCTGTTTACATTTAAAACCCTAGCTGTATATTTCCAGTAACTTCCCCACCTTGAAAGTACTAGACTGAATCTTACTCATGACCAACATCGCTTTTCATTTTATAGGCATTCTTTCATTTAACTTTAAACTCCAGTGTAACCCCTCCAATATATAATCATTTCTCAAAACTAAAATATTTTTATCTAGTCCACCCGAAGCATTTGTATTGCGCTTATGATCCGTTCGAAAGCGCCAAAATTTACACTAGTTACTCAACGCCATTGTAAGTTATAACAGTAAGCTTGATTCAAAAAGTTCATAAATTTGATTTTATAGTTAATTTACGTGATTTTGAAGATATTACCACCTTTCTGGCGATAATTGTATAATCTCATAAGATAAATATGAAAATCCTGTTATTTCTTTAGCTTATTCAATCTAATCTAATCAAAGCATTTGTATAGTGCCGATTTAATATTGTTCAAGAGCACTCTGCTAAGTACTGCTTAGACAAAAGGTTTTAAAAGCTTTCGAAAACAAAATAACAGAGGTAAGACTGGGACATTGTGTTCCATAAGAGAAGGCCAAAATAGAAAACACAGATTCATCATAATTATGGTTAGATGGTACCCTAAAAATGAGAATGAATAGAAGACCTGTCAATTAATTAGGCGAGTAATTATGTTTTATTTAAAAGATGAGAAAGCAGATTAGTTTCATTATAGTCTTTATTAAATCAGCCCCAGAAAAACGCTGGAAATTGTAAAAATTTACACTGCGAAATTTACATTGCGAAAAATCTAACTAGAGAAAGAAATAGTTTAACTCAAAATTAACGAGAAGTGAATGTCATAAGAAGTTATGAATTCAACATTGAACATATATGTGATTGACAAGTTCAAAGGGCAAGCGGCTATTAAAAACAATAAAATTATTTTAAGATTCATTTTTATGATTACTTCAAATTTTTTAAATTGATCTCTTTAGATGTAATCAGTGTAAGAACATAAGAGAAGGAGTCATACGCGTGAATTTGTGAGTACCAGAAACTAAGCAGGCAGCAAAGGAGAAATGTGACCTTTGTCAGAGAAGAGTATAAAATGTTTAAAGATTTGAAAAAAAAGGTTTTGATGCTGTGGAAAAAACGAAAGCTAGATTTGTTAAAAAGGAGAAAATTGTTTTTTCCACAGACCAAGACCTTTCTCAAAAGAATAAAAGAGAGGTAATACATAGTCTAGAGATAATTATTCGATTAGGGATGTAATGAAAGTTTTTTTCGAAGAAGAAAAAAATATTTTTGTAGTCAAAGAGAAATTAATAAGTCTTAGAACTATTGGATAGAAATAGGAAGAAACTCTTAAAAGTGAGAGTTGGGATAAGGTCAAGAAAGCATGTAGAACAGAACTTGCAATTGATTATAACAGTTAATTCAAAAAAGGTTATGAGGGAAAAGCTATTGAAAAAAGCGTTCAAGAGTTTAGTAAAAATTAGACAGACTGATTTATCATTTCTAGAAGAAGGAAATTTGTTAGACTCAGTTTCTTGGAAGAGCTGTGGCAAAAAGAGAGAAAGGAGGGAGTTTTCATACTTTTTCTGTCTGAAAAAAACATTATTAAGAAATGGAAAAAGGACAGCTTTGATGGAGTCTATAAGAAAGCTAAAATGCTTAGAATAGAGAAGACTCTTATAAGAAGTTAGTTCTTTGGGATATTCGTTTCGTAACGTTACAGTTTGTGTTAATCTGACCGTTTTCTCAGTTTGACTATTCACCATGCTTTTTGCTTTCTCCAGCGCCTGTATGAATTTGATTGAATGAAGTCTATGAAAAAAAGTATTGTTAACAGTTACTTTCATTTTTCCTACCATTAAAACGATCGTTAAGTGTGGATATTTGAGCTTTTGCTCTCACCTGAAAAATATATTTTCACTTTTTCCATGCTATTTTAATCAAGCGCTATTGAACAGTGTGAATAATCGCTATACAAAACTACGATTAGATTAATTTGCAGTAACCATGCCTCACTCAATTGTCCATCAGAGCGAGCAGTGGCCATCTCACATACTTCATCGAATTAGTCTTACATAGTATATCTATTTGTTAGTAAAAGAATTTTGCTATTGGCAACCCTTACGAAACGCCTAATCTGAACTAATCAAGCACCTTTTATCCCTTTATTCAAACGCGCTCACATGGAAACGGTTATACACGCTGTGAGCTACTAGGTGACTAAGCCTCTCTAGCACGCCTTCCGATCTTTATTTGAGTTGCCACTTTTGAAAACTCAGACTTGAGCTAACCCGTTTACGCCTTACAGTGGAAAAAGCTAATCAATATGCTACAGGCGCATTCTTCATAATTATCAATAAAAGTTAATTTATTCTCATTTAATTTCTTGATAATTAAACTAGCTGGCTGATAACTAGAAATGTTATCCACGCCTGTACCACGATGGCTGGCAAGCACACTGGAAGCAACTTTTACAATAACTTTCCGGTTTCGCCAAAGTTAGTTCAAGTCCAGACAGACGCTGGAAATGTTACAAAAACACGGCGAACAATCGAACTAAAAAAAACATTAAAATATACGAGAACAGAATGTTATCAGTCATAAAAAGTCAGCATTGAACTCACAACAAACGGCAAAAAAAGGTAAGAATAAAGGTTCAAATTGAAAATGATGAACTTATTGAGTATTGAGAAGACGAGGAAGGAATGTTTTGTCTTAGTAGAAGGAGTAAATTATTTCGGTGTAATTGTGCGTTCGTCTTCGCATATCACGGGATGTAGACTTGACAGGTGGGAGGATCTGATGGAGTACATGGTGCGAGTTTTTGGTAACTCTTGAGAATAAGCGTTCACCAAGAAATGCAAATATTGCTTTTATTTCAGGATAGTTAGGAGGAAGGTAGTTAACATTGCAGTGAAATCGTCAACAAACGATTACATACATATGTTTGCCAACTTACTTAACAAGAAAGTAAACAAGTGTTGAAGGAAATCGCAAAGAATTGTGGTATCCAGACAAACTTACTTGTGAATATGAAAAACGGCTGGGAAGGAAAAAGACATTGCAGTAAAATCGTCAACCAATTGGCTACAAGAATACCTTTTGCCAACTTGAAAAAAAAAAGCGAGCGAGTTTTGAAAACGTTGCAAGGAATTTCGATATCCAGACAGACTTCCTTAAGAATAAGAGAAATGGCTGAAAATGAAAATAGAAGAAAAAAGAAATAACTTGAAATAACTTTCCAATAGTTATATTAGGTGGTTTTAAGATATGATTCAATTCTTAAGACTCATTAATTTGATTCAATAGATAATTATGCTTTCAGTTTCTCAAAACTTTTTAACATTCAAGTTCTGGTTAATTTGATGAAACATCCTTCAATATTCAATCAATATAAACTATGGCTCAATTCTAAGTTTTCGAGATTCATTAAGTCGAATCTATAGTTATTTTTTGATTTCTTGCACCAGACAATCGACATTCAGTTATTGTTGATTTTACTTTTTTTCTTTTATTTTGTTTGTTCACCATGTTTTGTGCCATTTCCAGCGTTTGTCCGGATTTGCTTAAATAAATACTATTTAAAAATTCAGCGGCTTAACTAAGGTTAGACGCTACCTAACATAGTCTTCTTCTTAAGGTACTTAGTCTTCTAGTAGCCAACAGCGAGAAAAACTGTTTCCATGGAAGCGCCTTTGAACAAAATGCTTAAAGGCGCTTTACAAATGCTAATAAAAAAGAAAATGAGGAGAAGTGAAAGTTAGAAGTGAGAAACATTAAATTGCTCACAAGTCAGTCCAAAATCCCAAGATGCACCTTTCTCTGTGGTAGTTGTTTTGTTTCAGCAGTAGCGTTCAGCTTGGCAATCGGTCAGATTGGAGTGGCAGTACAATGGCTGCTAGTGAACGAGACCTGAGTTGGTTGTTTAATGGTGTTGTCCCGTTGAGTAAATCGGAAAAATAATAAATGAAGATTACACTTGAATTTAGAAACATAATTTAGGGTTATTTATTTTAAATATAAAACCTCAAGTCCAACTAAGCCAAAAGTGGCATAACTCACGAGCGCATCTCTTATCTGTTGGATTCTTTTTTTTTCTTTTTCCCTTCATTGAACTCTTATAGAGAGTAAGCTCTATGAAATATTTCTTCCGAATGAGCAACACATTTATTTGCAAAGCAGTTTATTAACTAAAACAATGGTTAATTGAACATTGTAGTCATGAATAAGCTGAAAATCTCAAAAATAAAAATTTCAATCTCAACTTTATCCATCAACATTTGAGCAATTAAACCCAAGACAAAGATGTAAATATTCAAGTCGAAATGAAAAGTTGATTCATTGAATTATGAATGAATTCGAACTAATTTCAAGTATTACGGTTTAACAATGAAGTTAGCTAACATGCAAAATTAGCATTTATTTCATGATGAGCAAAAATTTTTTATTTATCAAAAATCTTATTGAAATAATCGACCTCTACTATCATCACTGTAGAAAGGCACTTGGTAAGCGAATATAGCGTTCATTGTCAAAAGCTCAAGTGAAACATTTTGAAAAATTGCTTAAAACAAAGCAAATGGCTTGTGAATTTGAAAGTAAAGATTTTCCTTCTCAAAAATATTCATTTAAAACCTTTTTTGAAATACTTCAGTGTTACATCAAACATTACTCGATTGCTGAACATGATAACGTTAAAAACTCGATGCTCCACTCGATTGGAACACTAAGACGGGTGCATCAATGTTGACGCTCTTCCGTCCTCCAGAGCTGCTGGCCGAGGAGGATAAATCAGGACCCGTGTGGGGAATGCGGTCAAAAATGGTGGAAGGTGAAGTGCTCGTTGTGGAGGGAGCCTTGCTGGAACGAATACGAGCCATGAAGGAGTTCGGCTTCTTGTTAGCGGAGGCTGAAGGCGTTTCGAATTCTGTCGAGTGCTTGACTTGCGAGTCGAGTTCATCGACGTTCTTCTGCATGTAGGAGGAGTTGCTGGCCCTGGCTCGTGCCATGCGCTTGTAGAGCAGAGAGAAGCGGTACGCGAGCACCACAACCATGACGACGATGCCAATGGTGAGAAGGATGGTCCACACGAGGAATCCGGCCAGAATCATGTTAAGGCGGTTGTCTGTGTCTTCGAGCAGCTTGATGTTTTGCTGGATCAGCTGGCTTGACTCCGAAAGATCTTCTTGCAGTGCTGTGGAATATGTGTAGCAAATGATCAGACTTACTCAATAGCTCCATAGAGTGACTTTCGACATTAAATTCGAAAAGAATTGCATTTTTCATTTAAATATCAACTTACACGCCACTCCAGCACCGATCCTGCCACTAGGTCCAGTGAAACCAGTGTCTCCCCTAGATCCGGTGAATCCGGTGTTTCCAAATGATCCAGAGCGTCCAGTGGCTCCGGTGTATCCGAGTTGGCCTGATTGTATGAGATTGTTGTAAAATAAACTGCATAAATTTTCATGTATTATATCTATGAAAACATTGTTCTACTTCGAAATAAAAAAATAAAAACATGAATAATGCAGCAAAGTTTTCGTGTACTTACCCACAAAACCAGTACTTCCAGTGTTTCCGAAGGAACCAGGGTTTCCTGGAAGACCATTCTGACCTCTTTGACCCACACTGCCTGGGAGTCCTCTGGGTCCAAGCGGACCGGAAACGCCTGGGGGACCGCGGGGGCCTGACAATCCCTGGTTACCTTGTGGTCCAGGGTTGCCTGGGGATCCAATTTGTCCGTCTGGTCCTCGAGGTCCTAGAGTAAGAAGTAATTGGAAGTTAAAATTTCAACTGTAATGAAACGAATTTGAGCAATGGCAGATGCAAGCGATTCACAGACCTTCTAATCCCGCAAAGCCATTGATTCCGGCAGGACCAACGGAACCGGGTAGTCCGGGTTCTCCACTGATTCCAGCTGGACCATTCACTCCCGGTGAGCCTCTAGGACCACTGAGACCTGCGGGACCTCTGGGTCCTGTGGCTCCAAGGTTTCCTGGCGATCCCTTACCTCCTTGACGTCCTGCTGGTCCTTGAAGACCTTGTGGTCCTAGGTTGCCTGTTGGTGAGTTTTGAGAATATGAAACGATGGAATGAAAACCTGACAAAAGAAGCTTGGTGAATTGTTACGAAATAATTCAAAAGTGAATAAAATATAAATCTCACCAGCAGGGCCAAGAGGTCCGAGTGGTCCCGGTTGTCCAACTTGACCAACGCTTCCAGGAACACCAGCCTCTCCCCTGTTACCAACGGAACCAGGAAGTCCAGTGGCTCCTTGAGGTCCTGCTGGTCCTGCTGGGCCTGGAGATCCTAAGGGTCCTTCAGGTCCCAACGGACCAGGCTGGCCATTGGTGCCTCTGATACCGGCAGGTCCAGGCAGTCCTCTAGGTCCTCGAGGACCTGCTGAGCCAGCTGGTCCAGCAGGTCCCACGTTTCCATTAGGTCCGCTTGGTCCTACGGGTCCAGGTGCTCCACTAAAACCGGCATCTCCTCTTGGACCTTGGGGACCAGGACTTCCACTCTCTCCACTCAGACCTTGTGGACCTGGTGAACCGAGAGGACCAACAACTCCTGGAACTCCGGGTGTTCCAGATATTCCACTTGGACCATTTTCTCCACGAGGACCCTTAGCACCAAATGGACCAGGACTGCCTTGTGGACCTGTAGGTCCTGGAGGTCCCGCTGGTCCAGCTGATCCCTTCAAACCAGGCAAGCCCGGCACTCCAAGAATTCCACTTTGTCCTGGGCTACCAGGGCTACCAACATTTCCTCTGGGTCCTGGTTGTCCCGAAGGACCGGCGCGTCCTGGTGAACCGATGGTTCCAGCTTCCCCAGCAGAACCTGGCAAGCCAACAAGACCTGGTGAGCCTGGAGTTCCTGCTTGACCAGGCTGGCCACTGAAACCTGGGGCTCCATCGGGTCCCATAGGACCTGGCAAACCTGCTGGTCCTGGTTGACCTGAAGGTCCTGCCAGACCAGGAGATCCCGCTTGTCCAAGATCGCCTTTAGGTCCCTTGCGTCCTGGTGCTCCGTTGACACCAGGTGAGCCTTGAAGTCCAGGACTGCCATTAGGTCCGCTTGGGCCGGGTGCTCCGTTCACTCCTCTTGATCCTGGCGAGCCTGCTTGACCAATAGGTCCAACGTTACCGGGACTTCCTGGGGATCCAACTGTACCCAGATCTCCAGCGGGGCCTCTGGGTCCAGAAGGACCGGGCAAACCTGCTAAACCAGCAGGGCCAGTTGCTCCCACCAATCCACCTACACCAGGAGCTCCCTTGTTGCCAGCACTTCCTGACTGTCCTTGGGGACCCTTGCTACCAGGTTGGCCAGGAGACCCAATTGTTCCCGGCTGACCTCTCGGACCAGCTGCTCCCAGAGGTCCTGAAGCTCCCGGCTGGCCTGCTCCTCCTCTAGGACCAGCGTCTCCACTGGGTCCTGGAAGTCCATTTTGTCCTCTGGGTCCTGGGCCTCCTGGTGTTCCTCTCACTCCTGCACTTCCACTCAAGCCGCGAGGGCCAGCCGCACCAAGAGGTCCTGGCAAACCTGAAAAGAGATTCAAAATCGAATGAAGTATTTTGGAGTAGAAAAAACATTGGTAAATTTTAATTGTTTTTTATAAGTTATTTCCAAAGAGTCAAACAAACCGGGTTGTCCTGGCTGACCAGCTATTCCTCTTGCACCGGCTTGTCCAGGTAATCCGGGAGAACCTGTTCCAGGCAGACCAGGTGAGCCAGGTTGTCCTGCTTGTCCTGGAGTTCCTGCAGGTCCAGCGAGGCCAGTGTCTCCATTCTGTCCTCTAATTCCAGCAAGACCCGGTTGTCCTAAACTTCCCGAAGGTCCGGGTAGACCAGCGCCTCCAATGGGACCTTGAGGTCCTTGTTGTCCAGGTGAGCCTGGCTGGCCAATTTGGCCTGATGCTCCTTGAGGTCCTTGAGGACCCAACTGACCAGGAGAACCAGTGTTTCCGCTAGGGCCAGGTAGACCATTATCGCCTCTAGGTCCCGATGAGCCCACCGGTCCAGCAGGTCCAACTTGGCCAGGAAGTCCTGGATGAAAAATTGCATAATGTGAGTGAAATGAGATCTCTATTGGAATTATGTAGGTGAGTTTTTGTTGAATATAACCATCTATACTTGTGAACTAATTGTACATATAAGCAAAAAAGGTACCTCTTGCTCCAGCTTGGCCTTTTGCTCCGGGAGCTCCAATGGCTCCTTGGGGTCCCACTCCTCCATTCTGACCTGGAGAACCAGGAAGACCTGGTGTTCCTCTCGCTCCTGGGCCTCCTCGAGCTCCGTCGGGACCTTTTTAAAAAAGGAATAACGTTAAAAACCAATTAAAGTTATTTTCAAATGCCTATAAAATTTTTCGCAACGGTAAAAAACCTGGCGAAAAAATTCATCAAAACCTGGTGCTCCAAGAAGTCCGTTATCTCCTCTTTCTCCTTTGTTTCCTTGTAGTCCAAGGCTACCAGCAGGACCAGGTTGACCAATCGAACCTGGTTGTCCTGGAAGACCTGGTTGTCCAGATTGACCTCTTGGTCCTTCACTTCCTGGAGTTCCGGGCAAGCCTTTTGAGCCTCTCAGACCCTGGTCTCCTGGCTGTCCAGCCGCGCCTCTGTCTCCTTGTTCGCCATTAGGTCCTGGTCCTCCTTGTGGTCCACCAATGCCAGCTGGTCCTACAGCTCCAGGAAGTCCCGAAGGACCTCGTTCTCCTTGAGGACCAGGAACACCTCGAACTCCTGCACCTCCCCTTTGTCCACCAGGTCCTGGTGAGCCGATGGAGCCAGCAGGACCTACGGCACCCGCTTGACCTCGTTCGCCATTTGAACCAGCAGGACCAGGTGCACCATTAGCGCCTGGCTGACCTACACTTCCTTGTTGACCTGCTTCTCCAGGTGAGCCTGCTGTGCCTGGAGAGCCTGGCTGTCCTCTTGGTCCCGGCAATCCATTTTGTCCTGGAGATCCATTGGGTCCTCTGAGTCCAGGAGCTCCTGCTGCTCCAATTACGCCTGAAAATAAAATAAAAAAAATAATTATGGATTATCTGACATCGTTTAAATTTCAGTTTGGTATCAATATGACGTTACTCTACTGTAAGTTAAAACAGCTTTTATACCTCTGACACCGACAGATCCGGGCAGCCCAACTGAGCCTGGAGAACCAGCACTTCCTGGACTACCTGGCAAACCAGCTTCTCCTTGTGGCCCTAGAAGACCTGGAAGACCTGCAGCTCCAGGCTGACCCAAAGTTCCGGAAACTCCTTTAGGACCAGCCAATCCACTTGTGCCTGGTTGTCCTTTGTCTCCTGCCTGACCAGGAGCACCTCGTTGCCCTGCTTGTCCTCGTGGTCCTTGAGCTCCCGTGTCTCCAGCAAATCCAGGCAATCCAGTGGCTCCTACGCTTCCGACGGGGCCAGCAGAACCGTCAGGACCAGCCTGTCCTGCAGTGCCAGAAAGGCCTGGTTGTCCTGAATCTCCAGGCTGACCTTTCTGGCCTGGCAGACCGGGAAGTCCTGCTGATCCTGGCAGACCGTTTTCGCCTCTAGATCCTGCTTCACCTGGCTGACCACGACCTCCTGGCCGTCCTGCTGGTCCAGGCTGTCCTGCCTGACCTGCATCCCCTCGTTCTCCCCCGGATCCGATCTGTCCTTTTGGTCCTGGTGCGCCAGCCTGTCCTGGTGCTCCTGGCTGTCCACGTGCTCCGTTGGATCCCAAACTTCCAGGCGTACCTAAAAATTTTCAATTTATTGTAAATTTCATTACTAAAAGCTGGTTTGTCAAAATAAGAATATTGTTGAAATAAGTTTTTCAAACTCATTACCTGCGTCTCCTATTTCTCCGGGTGTACCAATGTCTCCCCTCTGTCCTTTAGGACCGGCAGGTCCTGCTTGTCCAGGACTTCCGTTAGGACCAGGTTGACCTCTCGCACCTCTTTGACCGGCACTTCCTGGTTGACCTATGGAACCTGCACTACCCGTATCTCCTCTGGTCCCTGGAGAGCCAGCCGGACCAGGCGAACCATTTTCTCCTCTTGCGCCTGGTTGTCCTTTTTGACCTACAGGACCAGGAAGTCCAGCGGGTCCTGGTGCTCCAAGAGAACCGACCTGTCCTGGTTGACCAGGAAGACCGGCTTCTCCGTTGGTTCCAATAAGACCTGGAGATCCTGGAGCTCCAGAATCACCTCTTAAACCTTGTGATCCCGGTGCTCCTGTGGGTCCTGTGTCTCCTTGTGCTCCCTGTTCTCCACTCAAACCAGCTTGTCCATTTGCTCCGGCTGCTCCTCTTGGACCAGCCGATCCAGCCGATCCAGGACTTCCCGCCCTTCCAGGCAAACCTCTCGGTCCTCCTTGTCCTAACGGGCCCGGTGCTCCCACTTGGCCCACCGTTCCACTGTCTCCAGGCTGACCAGGCTGTCCACGTTGTCCAGGAGTACCAGCCTCTCCAGGTGCTCCTGCCAGACCAGTGTCTCCAACACCTCCAACTCCACCGTTATCTCCGGGCTGTCCACTGGGTCCAGGAAGCCCCGTAGCACCTGAAAGCCGTTGTTGAAAGTAAATAAAACAAATAAAATAATTTTTTAAATAACTTGAAAAAGCTGCTGTTAGTTATTGAGAGAATTTAACCTTGCTGTCCGACTTGGCCATTTGGTCCCGGTTGACCACGAGATCCTCTGGGACCCTGAATTCCTGCTTGTCCAGGAGATCCAGACTGTCCTGGCTGACCTGGTTGACCTGCAGCACCCCTGTCTCCAGAGGCACCCTTTTGTCCTTGAGCTCCTTGGTCTCCTAACTCTCCTGGCGCTCCGAGTGTTCCGGGAGAACCAGCCACACCAGGCTGCCCTCTTGCTCCCTGAGTTCCTTGAGGTCCTGGCGAACCTGCTTGGCCTGCTTGTCCGGGTGAGCCGATCTGACCGGCTGGTCCAGGTGAACCTATTTGTCCAGGAGCACCACTTGGTCCAGGGTCTCCTGCGTCTCCTACCTCTCCTGCCGATCCTCTCTGACCACTAGAACCTGGCTGGCCTATCGAGCCCTTTTGGCCTGGATTTCCTTGCGGTCCGGCAGGTCCTCGAAGACCTATGGCATTAAATAGTTTTGAAATGTTTTTATTTTCGTTTTAAACATTTTAGCACGATTATTTTATTACTATAAATTCCTTCCTAAACATCTATGTTCATTCAACACAAATTGAATGTTATTAAAAAAATACCTGCTGCTCCGGGTAATCCGATTTGTCCAGCCGATCCAGGTTGTCCAACTTGTCCGGGCTGACCTGGTGTTCCAGCTGGTCCAGCAGGTCCTCTGGCGCCTGCAGGTCCTCTGGCACCTTGGAGGCCAAGCAAGCCAGCCTGTCCCTTAGGGCCTGGAGAACCTCTTTCTCCTGAAGCACCAGTGTCTCCAGAAGGTCCTTTTTGGCCTGGCAGACCAGCAGCTCCATTGCTTCCAGGGGCGCCAGCCAGTCCAGGCTGGCCTATTGCGCCCTGTTCTCCTGCTTGTCCTTGCGATCCTGCTGGTCCAGGAACACCAGACGATCCCTTGTTTCCTTGCGGTCCTTGTGCTCCTGGCAGACCGACTTGACCGATGGGTCCTTTCTGGCCATTTTGACCACGAGTTCCTGGTTGTCCAGCTGTGCCTGGATCTCCAAGGGCACCAGGCAGTCCTACCTCTCCAGGTGAGCCTGTGGCTCCCTGACTTCCTGGCTGTCCTCTGGCTCCATTTTGACCTTGCGCTCCTCGGTCACCCACTTGACCAATGCTTCCAGGTCCTCCAGTAGCTCCTTGTTGACCTTGAGGTCCTGGCTGACCTTGAGGTCCTGCTTGACCAGGTTGTCCTTTCGTTCCTTTTGGACCCGAAAGACCCCGTTGACCTTGAGTTCCAGGAGCTCCCCTGTTGCCTGTCTGACCTGTCGCTCCAACGCCTCCTGTTGCGCCTTGTGTACCTCTCTGGCCCGCTTGACCCTTCTGACCGGGGCTGCCACTCAAACCTTCGTGGGAAGTGTCAAAGTTAATGATGTATTTGAATCATTTGTCATAACTTGAAATGATTTAAATCAGACACATCAATATTTTTGATAGTTGTATTTTAGTTGAAAGTGATTTGAAATAATCCCACAATTAAACTTGAATTCTAATGGATGACAAAATATACCTGGAGCTCCGGCAGCTCCGTTCGGTCCAGGTTGACCCTTTGGTCCTGCAGCTCCAGCGTCTCCTTGCTCACCAACTTGGCCGACAGGACCTGCCTGTCCTGGTTGTCCAGGCTGTCCAATGGCTCCAGGACTACCAGCCTGACCTGGCTGGCCCAGTGGTCCTGGGAGGCCATTGGCTCCCTGTTGACCAGGCAATCCTGCTTGACCTTGAGGTCCTGATTGTCCATTAGGACCAGGCTGACCAACTTGTCCTTGTGCACCAGCGTCTCCAACGGGACCTCTTGCTCCTGGACTTCCAGAAGGACCTCTGGCTCCTTGCTGACCTTGAGCTCCAGCAGGTCCTGGGGCTCCCAAACCCCCACGTTCACCAGCTTGACCTGCAGGGCCTGCTCTTCCTGGTTGACCTCTCAAGCCGGCTTCTCCTCTAGTTCCAGGCGCTCCAAGACCTCCTCTCTGTCCTGTTCACGATCAACAAAGTAACATTAAAATCTTGAAATTTATTTTTCATTTCAAATTCTTCTTCAGAATCAATTACCTTGTTGGCCTCTCGCTCCACCCGGTCCCACATTTCCTTTAGCTCCAGCAACTCCTTTGACACCCTGAGCACCTCGACTTCCCTGTTGTCCTTGGGGACCAGGCTGACCTACCACACCCGCTGCTCCAGCATCTCCAGGAAGTCCAACCGGTCCTTGCTCGCCGGGTGCACCACGCAATCCATTTTGGCCAGCTGCACCCGTAAATCCAGTTGCTCCGGTATCTCCGTTGTCTCCAATCGCTCCAGGCAAACCTGCCGCTCCTTGTTGACCGATTTGAGGAGTTGGTCCCCGAGGTCCAGGCAATCCAGCCTGGCCCGGAGCACCACGGTCTCCTTTCTCTCCCGTGCGACCAGGTTGACCTGGTCCTCCAGGCTGGCCTTGTGAACCTGCTGAACCTGCTTGTCCTGCGCTTCCTTTGGGTCCTTGCTGTCCTGGTTGACCATCTCTTCCGGCGGCTCCTGGCAAACCTTGAATTCCAGGCTGTCCCTTGTTTCCTGCCGGACCAGGCAATCCTGGCAGACCAGCTGGTCCACTGCGACCGGGTAGACCCACTTCGCCATTACTGCCTCTGGCTCCTGTGAAACCACTCTGACCTGCAAACGAATGAGTTCAAGACATTAGCTTGATTCAAATATAGCTTTCAAATGTAGCTGAAACATAAGTAAGAAAGATATACTCTTCCATGATTTACTGATTTTTACAAAGTAGGTTTGAAATTAATAAAATAAAAAAATCTAGCCTGGTGCTCCTCTTTGTCCACTAGGGCCAGGACCACCCCTATCTCCAGGTTCACCAACAACTCCTCTTGCTCCAGCAAGCCCTGGCAGTCCTACAGCGCCTCTGACTCCTGCTGTTCCAGCTTGACCTGCAGGACCTCTTTCTCCTTGAGCTCCATTAGGGCCTCTGTCACCCTGCTCTCCGTTGGGACCGGGTGTTCCCTTTTCTCCTCTTTGTCCTTTGTTTCCTGTCGGTCCTCTGGCTCCTTGAGATCCTGCGTCTCCAGGAGAACCAATGCTTCCTGCAGCACCAGGAGCGCCAGCACTTCCAGGTTGTCCTTTGTCACCGGATGCTCCTGCTGGTCCAGGCTGTCCTTTGGCTCCTTGGGTGCCCTGTTGACCAGGCTGTCCAGCTTGTCCGTTCTGACCTGGTTGTCCGTTTGCACCTAGAGGACCAGGTTGTCCGTTTTGACCCGACTGTCCTACCGGTCCAGAAGGTCCTACTGCTCCTCTGTCACCTGGAGCTCCGGGTGCTCCTTTTATTCCAGGGAGACCTGCTTGTCCTCGGGTTCCTGCTTGTCCACGTGCTCCGGGTCTTCCGCTGGGTCCAACTTGACCCAGTGATCCGGGAGAACCGTCTCTTCCTTTAACTCCCTTTTGTCCTCGTGGTCCAACGCTTCCTGGTTGACCTCTTGCTCCAGGAGCTCCTGCCAAGCCTGGCTGTCCAGCATCTCCTCGTTCTCCTGCGACTCCGATACCTCCAGCTAAACCCGCTTGACCATTATCTCCTACTTCACCTCTAGGTCCTGGAGCTCCTTTTTGTCCATCAGGACCTGGAGCTCCAAGTTGTCCAACGGGACCATTGTTTCCTGGCAATCCAGGGGCTCCAGAAGATCCCTGTGGTCCTCTGGCACCCTGAGGCCCTGCAAGACCATTTTCTCCTCGTAAGCCAGGCAGACCTGGAGCTCCTTTGGGACCAGCCACACCAGCTTGTCCGAGATTTCCCGGTTGACCAGCTTGTCCCACTTGACCAACAGCACCGACTTGACCTCTCCCTCCACGATCTCCTCTTTCTCCTGGCTGTCCTTGCTGACCTGCTGGTCCTACAGCTCCTACTTGACCTGTGTTTCCTGCACTACCTTGAAGACCAGGAGCTCCTGGTGATCCATTAGCTCCTGGAGCACCTCTCACGCCAGCGTCTCCAGGCAGTCCTTTGCCACCTGGAGCACCAGCATCTCCTGCAGCTCCAGGTTGACCTCTTGGACCGGCTGAGCCTTGTGGTCCCGCCACTCCATTGGGTCCTGGTTGACCTTTGCTTCCAGCTGTTCCTGGTTCTCCTATACAAAGAACATATTTTATTTTTTTCTTTTGTTGAAACTGAACGTAGATAAGTCAAAATGTTTTGCAATGTGGATCAACAAACAACCTCTAGCTCCTTGCGCTCCTCTATCTCCCCTTTGTCCTGGAGCTCCTGCAGCTCCTTGATCTCCAGCCTCTCCAGGGGCGCCTGCTTGACCTCTACTTCCAGGAGCACCCACCGCTCCATTCGCTCCAGCATCTCCTCTCAATCCCTGACTTCCTGGACTTCCTCTGTCTCCTGATTCTCCTGTTGCTCCTTGGCTTCCTGGCTGGCCTGGCTGACCCTTGACTCCTTGAACTCCGGCATTTCCAGGCTGTCCAGTGGCTCCCTGTGGACCTGCTGCTCCTGGCACGCCAGGCAATCCGGCGGATCCCGGTGTACCAGGTCCTCCTCTGTTACCCTGAGTTCCTGGAGCTCCGTTGGGACCTGGTTGTCCTGGAAGACCAAGCGAACCTGGTTGTCCAGGTTGGCCAGCTTGACCGGTATCTCCTCTTGCACCGCTCGCACCGGATTGACCAGTCGCACCTATGAAAATAGTAATTGAGAAATTTAATAATTTTGAATACATTTTTTATATTGAAATATAAGAAACATTTTCAAAATGAATGGTTTTATAATAAGACCTTGAACTCCTTGTTGTCCGTTTTGACCGGGAGTTCCAGGTTGTCCGCTTGGACCTCGAGATCCTGGGGCGCCATTTGCACCTGGCAAGCCAGGTTGTCCTAGTGAGCCAGAAGTTCCTATTTCTCCTCTCGCTCCTGGACTTCCTGGTTGACCTGGTTGACCTGCTGCTCCTGCACTGCCTGGAAGACCTTTTTGTCCTGCACTGCCTTGGTTGCCCGCATCACCTGGAAGCCCCGCTTGGCCTGTTGCTCCTTGCACGCCAGGGGCTCCGGGTTGTCCTGCGCTTCCTGGAGATCCAATTTGACCTGCTTGACCTGGTGAACCAGCGTTACCGGGTCTTCCTTTTGCTCCTTGTGCTCCTTTGGCTCCTGCCTGACCAATTTGGCCTGGTGCTCCATTGTCTCCTCTTAAACCTGGTAACCCAGCTTGACCTGGCTGACCACCAAGTCCTGGTAATCCAACAGCTCCGTTTGGACCTGCAGCTCCGTTAGGACCTGGAACGCCATTTGCACCTTGCGCGCCATTTTCTCCTCTCTGACCAGGGGCTCCTTGAGTTCCAGGCTGTCCGGGAGTGCCTTTGGATCCTTGAGGTCCCAGAGGTCCTTGTTGTCCGTTTGGCCCTGGAGTGCCTGTGTCTCCAGCCTGGCCTCTCGGACCGGCAGATCCTCGAGGTCCACTTCCTCCAGGACTTCCGATGGAGCCACGAGGACCTGGTGTTCCGGCATTTCCTTGAGTTCCTTGTGGTCCAGCATCTCCGCGAAGACCTTTCTGTCCTGGACTGCCCGCTTGACCAATGGGTCCTTGAGGACCGATTGCTCCATTTGGTCCACGAACTCCCGCTTGACCGGGTTGGCCTCTGTTTCCTGGCTGTCCATTCTGACCAGCCACGCCTGGTTGTCCTTGAGCTCCTCGGTCTCCTTGCTGACCAGGCGCTCCTATTTGACCTTTGCTTCCTCGTTGGCCTTGGGAACCAGGAGCTCCTACAGCGCCTGCTTGACCAGTGTTTCCTTGTTGACCAGGACTTCCCGGCTGACCAGCATCTCCAACTTCTCCAGGTTGTCCTCTTGCACCGGCAGAACCAGTGTCTCCTCGAGCTCCAATGCCTCCGTTCTGACCAAGAGAGCCGGCTGCTCCTTGTGCACCTTGATCTCCTATCAAGCCCTGAGGCCCAGGTAAGCCAGCAGCACCTGTGAATACAAAATTAATATTTTAAAATCTCTTCTATGATTTTTATTTAAATATGATTGTATAAGATGGTAAAAATTCTTAAAAAATACACTGAAAATTTCTGTAATAACTTATTTATTTTTTATAGGTTTTCAAAACCTATAAAAAATTATATCCCGATGATCCAATTTGTTGTAAATGCAAAGCTATTGCAGACCTGGAGCTCCTTTCTGTCCAGGATCACCGGCTGCGCCATTGTCTCCTCGCTGACCTTGATCTCCTCTTTCTCCTTGAGCACCTGGCTGACCATTGGATCCTGGCAAACCAGCATCTCCTCTCTCACCCTTCGACCCAGGCTGGCCTGCAGGACCATTCTGACCTGCCTGTCCTGGGTCTCCTCTTTCTCCCTGCCTTCCAGGCTGTCCCTTTTGACCATCAGACCCAGGTTGTCCTTGAGTTCCAACTCTGCCTTGTGGGCCAACTTGACCGGGTTGTCCTGGTTGTCCCTGATTTCCTGGTTGACCAGCCGGTCCTTGTTGTCCCGGCAAACCCTTACCTGGTTTTGTGATTTAGTAGATTTCATCACCAATTAAAAACGGGTTTTTGTAAAAATTTTTTGAACATAATAAATGAAAGGCTTACTTCCTGGAGCGCCAGCAGAGCCGGCTTGACCGGGAGCTCCTCTGTTTCCTTTGGCACCAGCTTGGCCTTGAGCTCCAGGCAATCCTGGCTGACCCGTGAAGCCAACTGGTCCATTGGTTCCTGGTACACCTAGAAAATTTTCAATCATGAATAAAGGATCAAACTTTCGAATTGAATGTTTAATCATCAAAGTGACAATCAAAGTAGATGATAGCGTTGACAATGTATAAGTCGCCCTGCTCAACTAACCTCGTTCTCCAGCAGCTCCGCGAGCTCCTCTGTTTCCGGCTTGACCAGCAGCTCCCGTGGGTCCAGTGTCTCCTTGAGTACCAGAAGCGCCATCGAGTCCAGGTGCGCCTACGTTACCAGGCTGTCCCCGTTGGCCTGCCACTCCTCGAAGACCAACTTGACCAATGACGCCGAGACTGCCTGGCTGGCCAGGTGCACCTTTGGGCCCTTGCTGGCCCCTAGAGCCCTGGAGTCCAGTGGCTCCTTGAACTCCTTGTGCTCCTTGAACTCCTTGCAATCCTCGTTCTCCTGCTCTTCCAGGATCTCCAGGCAAACCCTTTGGTCCTGCAGGTCCTTTGTTTCCAGTTGGCCCTCGTTGTCCTGCATCTCCTGGCTGACCGTTGGGTCCCAGTGAACCAGGTAATCCTTCAAACAATAGATCGAGCATTAGAAGTTATTAAAAATTTTGTAAGACATTGGTGATTTCAACAAACTCACCAACATAAGAATATATTCTATTTTCATTCATTATGTTTCACCGTCTAGCTAATGAAACTGTATTGAAACATATTTTGACGAATATGACTGAGTATACACGAAATCACCTTGTGATCCGGGACTGCCAGGTGCTCCATTGTCGCCTCTTTCCCCTGCAGGACCTAGTGGACCTCTGGCTCCAGCCTGACCAGGCTGTCCTCTCTGACCAGAGGTTCCTCTCTGACCAATAGCACCAGCAGCTCCTGCCGGTCCTGTGGCTCCTTGAGGTCCCTTATTACCTTGAGCTCCCGGGGCACCTGGACTTCCTGGGTTTCCTGCCGGTCCAGGACCCCCTGGGAGTCCAGCAAATCCTGGAAGACCGGGTGTTCCTTGATCTCCTGGCTCTCCAACACTTCCTTGATTTCCTGGCGTTCCAGGAGCTCCAACATTACCTGGTTGTCCAGGTTGTCCAGCATTTCCTTTCTCGCCCTGAGATCCTCTTAGTCCTGCTTGTCCCTTGGGACCTGGAGCTCCTGTGTCTCCAGAAAGACCTATAGCTCCTGGCTGACCCGTTGCTCCAGCAGAACCCCTCTGACCAGATTGTCCATTCGGTCCCGCTGGTCCTGTGTCTCCTTGTGCTCCTCCACGTCCAATGCTTCCTGGTTGTCCTGTAGCTCCTTGAGGACCTGCTGGTCCAACATCTCCTGTAGCTCCTTGAGCACCCGCTGAACCAGCTGGACCCACCGCGCCACTCAGTCCATTCTCTCCTGGAAGACCTGGAGCTCCTAGAGATCCTGGCTGACCAAGAGCTCCGCGAGGTCCTGGTTGACCGATTGAACCCCGTTGACCTGGACTTCCTGGCAATCCTTGTTGGCCCGGAGCTCCCAAGGCTCCTGCTTGTCCTGGCAGACCTACGCTTCCTCGTGCCCCTTTGGCGCCTTGAGGACCATCAGTTCCTGGAGCCCCTGCAAGACCTCTGTCTCCACGCAATCCTTTGGCTCCCCCTTGTCCAGGCGAGCCTGTTTAAGAATCGTTGATAAACATTTATGCCTCTGATATAACAAAGTTTTTTCATATACTGAAGTGAATCCAGATAAACGCTAAAAATTATTTTTTCAAAAATAAAAAAAAATTTAAAGTGTTGAAAAACTAATAACGGCAAAATCAAACTCATTTAAAAAAAATTGATATTTTAAAAATTAGATAAAATAATTTAAAGTTCACTAGGAAGGGATGCTACGGATTACCATCAAAACGGTAACAATTAAAACTGCGGGTAACTTTTATGAAAAATTGTTCCCCAAAAGGCACTATTATTGAATATCTATCTGGCTGGTTCAAGTTTAAATGTCAGACGAAAAAACGGCGAAGAACTTAATAAGCTTCAAAATTTTCGATTCAGAAAAAAATTGAAACTTTTAGTTTGATTAAAATTTTCAAACTATTATTCACCATTCAAAACCTTAGATAATAAAAAATAGTTCAAATATTTTAACTTAAATAATACACAGTGCACGAAACCATGGCAACCTTGAGTTGATATATAATGACCAGCAATGGGCTTGAGTTGATTCAACAATATGGGGAAAAAATCAAATTAGTACTTATGATAAATATTTGATAATTTAAATCATAAAAAAGTATGATCTTCACCGTTGACTCCATTAGGTCCAGGCAAGCCTGGAGCACCAGAATCTCCTTGAGCTCCTGCTGCTCCTGGACTTCCTGGTTGACCTTGAGGTCCAGGCAAGCCTCGACCTCCTGCTCTTCCAGGCAAGCCACTTGCTCCCACACTTCCAGGTTGACCATTGGCTCCATTCGCCCCTCGGTTTCCTTGTGTTCCAGGCAGACCTACCGGGCCTAGCGGACCAGGCGCTCCAGAAGGTCCAGCCGGTCCTCTTTGACCTTGAGCTCCTTGAGAACCAGGCAAGCCTGGGCTGCCATTGGAACCTGGTGAACCATTGTCTCCCCGTTCTCCTTGCAAGCCCGATGGACCTTGACTACCAGGAGCTCCCTTAAGGCCTGGTGCCCCAGCCAAGCCAGCTGGACCCTGAGCTCCGATTAATCCTTTGTTTCCTGCAGGTCCTTGTTGTCCTCTGCTTCCAGGACCCCCATCGGCACCTCTTAAACCAGGCTGTCCAGTGAAGCCTTGATCTCCACGTGTTCCTTTCTGACCGGCTTGACCCGGACTTCCTGCCAATTATGAACCAAATACTTAAATGTAAATTAAGTAATTAATACCAAAAGTGAAAAAAGAATAAATAAACGTATTCATCATCGTGAATTTAGAACAACATAGTTACCTGGATTGCCAGCAGCACCAGCGTCTCCAGCAGGTCCAGTGGCTCCGACAGGTCCAGAAGGTCCTCTGGCTCCTCGTTGTCCATTGGGACCAGGGGTTCCTGCAGGGCCTGAAGGTCCAGCTTGTCCTGATGCACCGACGGCTCCATTGTTTCCTGGGGCACCTCTCGCTCCCGGAGCTCCAATGCTTCCCTGTTCTCCTGGCACACCTGGAGCTCCTTGCTGACCAGCGTTTCCAGGTTGGCCTGTTGCCCCTTGACCTCCTTGAGCGCCATCCGCACCAGCCCGACCAGGCTGACCTCTTTGACCTGCTGCTCCCACGTTGCCAGCGGGACCTTGAAAGATTTTTCATCAAATGAGATTCTTAGATTGACTCTTAATAGATTATTACATAAGTTTATTATTTGTTAGTTGATTGCAAAGATTAACCAACCGCGTGGTCCTTGGCTTCCCGGGGATCCAGGCTGGCCGATCTGTCCATTAGCACCACTCAGTCCTGGCAGTCCTAGAGCTCCTGCGGAGCCTGGCTGTCCAGGTTGTCCCTGGTTGCCTCTTGGTCCTGGCTGACCTCGCGCACCATTAGGGCCGGTTCTACCCGTATCTCCTGGAAGTCCTATGTCACCAGCTTGACCGATGTCTCCACCAGCTCCTGGAGCTCCAACGGCACCAGGTAATCCGGGTTGTCCTCGGCCTCCTGAAGCTCCTGGAAGACCGTTTTGTCCGTTAGGTCCTGGCAGACCTGCTTGTCCATTGGGTCCTGGAGTTCCAGTATCTCCACTCAGTCCAGGGAGGCCTTTAACTCCACTGTTACCTGGCAGACCAATCTGACCTTTTTGTCCTTTTGGTCCAGGTGTTCCAGTGTCGCCTTGAAAAGATTAATGTTAAAAAGTTTCAAAAAATGTATACTTCACTCATTTACGATGTTAAAAATGCATTAAAATGCATTCATCTATGAGATATATTTGAAATTTCCGATTCAATACTTAGTCTACCTGCTGAGCCTCTGGCTCCTGCTGCTCCTGGAGTTCCAGGTCGACCAGAAAGTCCCGGAGTACCGCGCTGTCCAGGGGCTCCTTGAGTTCCACTGGGTCCTGGCTGTCCAGCTGCTCCCCGTGGTCCTTGTTGTCCTTGCTGGCCTGGCTGACCGGCGTTTCCTCTCTGACCAGGTGTACCTCTTGCACCCGCTTGTCCTGGCTGTCCTAGAGAGCCCGGTTGTCCTAATCCTCCTTTGGGACCAGAAGAGCCTGGCAAACCAGTAGCTCCTTGAGGTCCTCGAGATCCTGGAGATCCTGCTGCACCTGGCTGACCTGTAGTTGAGTGCAAGATGTTTGAGTAAAAGAGAATTGCAAGTGAACAACGAAAATAATACATTCTGTTGATTGAAAAACACTTTAAACAAGTATTTTTTAAATATTTCAAAAATCAAAAACAAGTTACGTTATTCATATCTCCAATCAAAAATATATCCGTTGGTTGACATTATGTATGCCACAATTTTTCACTCACCAGGAGAGCCTGCCGCTCCAGCATCTCCTCTCTCACCCGGTTGACCCTGAGACCCGCTCTCTCCCACAGGTCCAGGGCGTCCTTGCGAACCTTGCACGCCTGGACTTCCTGCTGGTCCTCTTTGGCCTTTGGAACCTGATGGTCCCAAAGCACCTGGCTGGCCTTTTTGACCTTGAACTCCAGGAATGGCATTTCCAGGCTGTCCAGTTGCCCCAGCAGCCCCTGGTTGACCATTGGCTCCTGCTTGACCAGGCTGTCCAATTGCTCCTTGAGCTCCACGATCTCCTGGGGCTCCTTGAGGGCCTACTGCCCCAGGCGCACCAGGAGCTCCTGTGTTTCCTTGAGCCCCACCAAGTCCTGGCGTTCCTGGATTACCAATGGAGCCTCTTTGGCCGTTAGGACCAGCGTCTCCTCTAAGACCTTTTTGGCCCGGTGCTCCAGCAGCTCCTCTATCTCCTGCTTCCCCACTAGGTCCAGGCTGTCCCGCTGGACCAGCTAATCCAGCTTCACCTGGTGTGCCTGGCTGTCCTGCAGGACCTGCTTGACCAGCTTGTCCGATAGCTCCAGCAGGTCCAGGAGCTCCTCTCTGACCTGGCTGCCCAATTCCTCCAGCTTGGCCTGGTGCTCCGTTGGCACCACGTTGACCCTTCGCTCCTGCTGGTCCCTGTTGACCAGATGGTCCAGTGAATCCTTGAGCGCCTGGTTGTCCACTTTGTCCTGGTCGTCCATTGTCTCCTCTCAAGCCAGGCTGACCTTGCTGTCCTGGTGTTCCTTGTTCTCCTCTTGTTCCAGGATCTCCTCGTTCACCAGCATCTCCAATGGCGCCCACTGGACCGGGTTGTCCAATTGCTCCAACGTTTCCAATGGGTCCCGGGCTGCCTGACTGACCAGTAGCTCCAGCAGATCCTGTAGCTCCTTGGCCCCCTTGTGGTCCTGGCTGCCCTGCCGGTCCAAGAGGTCCTGCTTGTCCTCGTTGTCCTTGTGGTCCTTGTTGTCCTCTCAGACCCCTGCTCCCTGGGCTTCCATTCTGACCTTGAGACATATTTTTAGATAATTAGAGAAATGCTTTTACTTTATTATCCAAAGTCTACATATAAAAGTATGAATCACTTCTAGGTTTTATGATATGCTTTTCTCAAAAAAATTCAACACTTCTATCATTTTTTAATTATTCGTAATTTAACAGCTTTTTTATTTTAACTAAAAGTTATAACAGGCTCACCTGCAGGTCCATCATTTCCTCTGGGTCCCGAAGCGCCTGTATCTCCCTGTGGACCTAGAGCACCCTGGGTTCCAGGCTGTCCTCTAGCTCCTGGTTGTCCTGCGGGTCCTCTGTCTCCTCTAGCGCCTCTTGGACCTTGTTGGCCACTCAAGCCTACTTCTCCCTGGGGTCCCCCTTCTCCGCGTGGTCCTTGCTGTCCTTGAGGTCCTTGCAAACCATCTTGTCCTTGAGTTCCGGGCAGTCCAGCAGGGCCTGCCACTCCAGGGCTTCCCGCAGGCCCTGAAGGTCCTCTTTGACCAGCAGTTCCAGGCGCTCCTGCAGCACCAGACTGTCCTCTCGCTCCTGCAGATCCTGGTTGACCCAATGGGCCAGCTGCTCCCGCTGGTCCAGTGGCTCCCTGCTGTCCTCGAGCTCCAGCTGAACCGGGTTGACCCTTTTGACCAGCAGGACCGGGAGCACCTGAGAAACCAATTTTAATGATTGATCAAATCTATTGGGAAAAATATCTTTAAACTTCCTTTAAAATTGAATAAATAAAATTTGAAGTACTTGAATTGCTCACCTATCGCTCCGTTGGATCCAGCATCTCCTGGTTCACCCGGTGTTCCAGCAGGTCCGGCTTCTCCTCTGGCCCCAGCTTGACCTGAAGGGCCTGGTGATCCAGCCGATCCAGGTGCTCCTGCGTCTCCTGGTTCTCCTTTGTTTCCTCTGGCTCCTGCAACTCCTGGCAAACCTCTGGCACCAGGCTGGCCTCTCTGTCCAGCAGTTCCTGGGATTCCAACAGACCCAGATGGACCTTTGGGACCCGGCTGACCGGCAGCTCCTGTTGAACCGATATATGGAAATAACTATTTTAAAAGCATTAAGAAAGCTCAAAGCATACCGTCACTTCCAGCTCTTCCAGGTTCGCCTGCAGCACCAGGACTTCCATTGGGACCGGATTGACCAGGAAGTCCTATGCTTCCTCTTTGTCCAGGAGCTCCTGGGCTTCCGAGAGTTCCAGGCTGTCCTGGAGTTCCAGCAGCGCCTAAGTCACCTCGGAGGCCTTTTTGGCCATTTGGGCCTGGTGCGCCTCTACCCCCCTTGGTTCCAGGCTGACCTTGAGCTCCAGGCTGGCCTGGGGTTCCTGCCTGACCTTGACTACCTTTGGACCCCTGCAGACCTGGAACACCAATGACGCCACCAGGTCCACTCTGACCTCTCGCTCCTGCAGGTCCTGGCTGGCCTCTTTGGCCTTTCATGAAAAACGAATTTTTTGTCATATTGCTAGAATTAAAAATTATTTTTTAGGTTTCAAAATAAATTTGAAATTCAACCAGTTTGTGTTGTTAAAAATAAAATAAAGTGAAAAGAACCGGGAGTTCCAGTTGTTCCAGTGTCTCCAGACGGGCCTGGGAGTCCAGGACTTCCAGGTGCTCCAGCTTGACCTACTGGACCGATGTTTCCACCTGGTCCAGGCGCTCCAGCCGATCCTGGCTGACCAATACTGCCCGCTTGACCTCGACTTCCAGGAAGACCCTTTTCGCCTCGTGCCCCAGCACCTCCTTGCTGTCCAGAAGTTCCAGGTTGTCCGCTTGGTCCTCTATCGCCTGATTCACCTTTAGCTCCTTGGAGTCCTTGCGTTCCTGGACTTCCAGGTTGACCAGCAAATCCAGGTAAACCAATTGCTCCAGCTTGGCCTTGAGCTCCGGGCAATCCATTAGCCCCACGTACTCCTGCTACGCCTGATTCGCCTCTCAAACCTTGTTGACCAGCTGCTCCTGGCAATCCTATGGATCCTTGTTGTCCTGGCTGTCCTGGAGAGCCTGGAATCAGAATAATTTAAAAGTTTGAATACATTAAATTTTAAAGTGAGATTGTTCTTTAGATTTTCAACTTAATTTATAAAATTGAAATAGGAAATTAACCTTTTTGACCCACAGCTCCGGCTGCTCCTGCGTTTCCTGTAGCTCCTTGTGGTCCTGCAACTCCACCAGGTCCTGGTTCTCCTTGTTGACCAGGAGTTCCAGGATTTCCAGCGTTTCCTCGATCTCCAACGGCGCCTCTGGCACCTTGTCTACCTGGAGCTCCGTTGCTGCCAGGAGTTCCTATTTGGCCGGAAGGTCCAGTGTCTCCCTGCTGACCCTTAAGACCCTGGGGTCCTGGTTGTCCAGCAGGTCCTGCTTCACCTCGTTGACCAGCTTGTCCCTGCGCACCTCTGTCTCCTCTTGTGCCTTTCAAACCAGGTTGTCCAGCCGGTCCAGGATCCCCTCCCAAACCCGCAAGTCCTCGAGAGCCGGGTTGACCACTAGCTCCCGTGTCTCCAGCCTGACCTACAGCTCCTCTGTTTCCTGCGCTACCTGGTGAACCTGGCTGGCCAAGAGGACCTGGTTGTCCCACTGGTCCAGCCAAACCCGGCAATCCAGCTCCACCTTTGAAAATAAATTTGAAATGTTAATTAGAAAAAAATTAAAATTCAAGAACTTTTGTGCACTATAAAACATAAATAACAAAAAATACCTTGAAGGCCAGGAGTTCCTGGTGCTCCTCTTGGTCCTTGGTCTCCCACTGGTCCAAGTGGTCCAGCACTTCCTAAAGTGCCTCTTTGGCCTGGTGTTCCTTGATTTCCAGGACTTCCTCGCTGTCCGGGAAGACCGATTGCACCTTTCAAGCCAGGGAGTCCCTTGTTGCCTGGAAGGCCTCTATCACCAGCAGCTCCTCGAGGTCCTGGTTGTCCTGGAGCTCCTGTGGCTCCTTTCTGTCCTGCTGCACCAGTGAATCCTTGTGGAGCTCTGACTGGAGCTGGAGCCATGGGTCCTGGATCTCCGACTTCTCCTGGGGCACCCGGAGCTCCTTGTTCGCCTGGCTGTCCTCTGAATCCAGGCTGTCCATTCGAACCCGCCTGACCGTTGGGCCCTGAAAATGTTGATGCATTTCTTAACAACAAAGTAGTCTAACGTGCAAAATATCAAAAAGCTGTTACTGAAACTACAAATCAAAAACAAAACACAACATGGAATAGATCAATATTGAAACCTCTAGCTCCAGTGAACCCAACAGCTCCATTTGGTCCTCTTGCTCCCGCTTGTCCAATATCTCCTCTTTCTCCCTTTTGACCAGCAGGTCCAGGCTGGCCAGGACTTCCAAGAGGTCCAGGAGCACCAGAGTCTCCCTGTTGGCCTACAGGACCCGTTGCTCCTTGGGCTCCAGGAGCACCAGTGAAGCCTGCTTGTCCTCTAGTTCCACTAAGACCTGGCTGACCAGGTTGACCCGCAAAACCCACACGACCAGGTGCACCAGTGTTTCCAGCACCTCCGGCCGGTCCTGGGAGACCAGGAACTCCCGCGGGTCCCTTGTTTCCTTGAGCTCCTTGTGGACCAACATCTCCTTGCAAGCCTTGTGCTCCTGCTGGTCCTGGTAATCCTCTTTGTCCTGGGTCTCCTCTTAAACCAGCACTTCCTTGCGCTCCAGGTTGTCCAGGCAATCCTATTTGTCCAGAAGGTCCCGTGTCTCCTTGGTCGCCAGCACGACCAACGTTTCCGTTAGCACCAGGCTGACCTGCTGGTCCAGCATCGCCTCTCTCGCCTGCTGCACCGGGTGCTCCCGTGTCTCCGTTGGCTCCTTTGAAGCCAGGCAGACCTGCTGCTCCAACAGGACCCCTCGGTCCCGCAGGACCACTTTGGCCCGCCCTTCCCGGACTTCCAGCATTGCCAGCTTGTCCTGCCAATCCAGTGTCTCCAGCCTGACCAGCTTGTCCCGGTTGGCCAGGAAGACCTTGCAGGCCTGGTAAGCCTAGAAGACCATTTGCTCCTTTGGCACCCGGTCGTCCAACACTACCAGCGGGTCCTGCAGGTCCAGGCTGGCCTGGTTGCCCAGCTGCACCATTAGCTCCTCTGTCTCCTGCTTCTCCTTTTGCGCCTGGCTGTCCACGAGCACCCTGCTGTCCTGGCGCCCCTGCTACTCCTACTTGGCCAGCGCTCCCTTGAGCACCTGATAACGATTTAGTTTGGTGGTGTATTAATCCATTTGGTGGTGTATTAAACCATTTGGTGGACAATTCAAAAAAACTCATGAAAAGATGAAAAATTAAAATTAAAAAAATAACAGCAGAAGTAGTACTGGTGGTGGTATTCTTTCAGTCTTTGAATTGAATAATTTGAGTTGATCAAAGAACAATTATTGCACCTGGTTGTCCAGCCTGTCCAGGACTTCCAGGTTGGCCAAGGTTTCCTCTGGCTCCTGGATCTCCAACGAGTCCTTTAAGACCAGGCTGGCCTTGGGGACCGGCGTTTCCAGGAGATCCCGGAGATCCCGAATCCCCTTGCAAGCCAGTGAATCCGGTTGCTCCATTGCTTCCTGGTGTTCCTGCGTTTCCAGGCTCTCCTCTCAAGCCTGGACTTCCTACTTGACCAGCTTGGCCAACAGGACCAGGTCTACCTTGAAGACCACCAACTCCAGGCAAACCACGAGTTCCTTGTGGTCCGGGCTGACCCCTTTGACCTTTGGCACCCTGTCTTCCAGTTGTTCCGGTGTCGCCTGCACTTCCTCGGCTACCAGGCTGTCCTGAAGGTCCTCTTTGACCGGGGTTTCCATTGGCTCCTGGCAGACCTGTGGCTCCTTGTGCTCCATTGCTTCCTGCTAAGCCAGGAAGACCTGGACTTCCTAATGGTCCTGCTCTTCCTGGCTGTCCATCGTTTCCTTTGAAAAGTGTTGAAAGTTTTGAAAAGTCTCGTTACTGCTAATTTAAAAATTACATCAAATTATATGAAATTGCGTTTTTCTGATTGATGCAAACAATAGAAATATCAACCAGCTGGGCCCGGCTGTCCAGGGGCTCCTGAGTCTCCGCTGAGTCCTTTAGCGCCAACTGGGCCATTTGGACCGGGAAGGCCGTTTGGACCTGGTTGTCCATTAGCTCCTGCTAAGCCAGGCAAACCAGATGGCCCTCTCTGACCGGCTGGTCCTTGGAATCCACTTTCTCCCGCAGTTCCTCGGTCTCCAGCTTCTCCGGGAGTTCCAGGAACGCCAGCAAGACCTGCTTCACCCTTGGAACCTTTGTTTCCTTGTGGTCCTGGAGCTCCATTGGAGCCTGGCAGACCAGTAGCTCCTTGTGCTCCGGGATCTCCACGCTGTCCTTTCAAACCGGGTGATCCGTTCTGACCGGCGGTGCCCGTGGCTCCTTGAGGTCCCTTTTGCCCTGCTGGTCCTGGTCTTCCTGCCTGTCCATTGTTTCCCGGTCTTCCGAGAGCACCTTGGGTCATCATAAGAATATTTTTGAAATAAAATTCGAAACTTTAAAATATGTCTTTTTTCATAAATACAATACATGAGTAAATAAAATTTTATTAAATTTAATAAAAAATTGTAAAAGAACACTGTATAAGAAAGTAATATCAACCTTGGTTTCCAGCGGGTCCAGGCTGTCCAGCTTGACCTTGAGGGCCTCTGTTACCTTTTTCTCCCTTGGACCCCGTTTGACCTGTATCTCCTGGCACTCCAGGCAAGCCGTTGGGTCCGGGTTGTCCCTGGTTTCCTTGGGCTCCCTGTGGACCACTCAGACCTGCTGGACCCGGTGCTCCCGCAGGACCAGCGCTTCCTTGCGGACCTGGTTGTCCCAATGGACCAGCCACGCCTGCTTGACCATTTGGTCCTCGAGAACCCTGTTGTCCGGCGGGTCCTGTGTTGCCTGTGTGCGAATGTCGTTGAGCAATTAGAAATCAAAATCATTATTGAAACTAAGTAGTAAAAGCCTTTTCAAATAACTAAAGTTGAGTTCTATGAAATATATATGTATAAACTACAAACATACCTGGTTGTCCTTGAGCTCCTGCTTGACCGGGAGTACCCGCTTGTCCTGGAGCTCCTAGTGTTCCTTTGGCTCCTTGAGGACCTTGAGGTCCAGAAGGACCCAAAGGACCCGCAGGTCCAACATTTCCTGTGTCTCCTGCTTCGCCACCTGGTCCAGGCTGTCCTCTCGCTCCTGCTTGACCCCTGTCTCCTGGCTGACCTGCCGAACCAGGTTGACCCGGCTGTCCAGGCTGGCCTTGGGCTCCAGAAGGTCCCGATAATCCTTTGGAAATTTAAAGTTTCCTTCAATATCAAATTCTTCAAAATTTTAACAAAATTTAAATTTCTTGTGAAATGCGATCAACAAACATTACCCATTATGGGATATTTTCTAACTTATATAATTCAATTGCTTACCAACTAATCCAGCAAGTCCTGGGGCTCCCGCTTGACCTTGGGGACCAGCGGGTCCTGGTTGACCAGCCTGTCCAGGCAGACCTGTGAATCCTGCAGCTCCATTAGTTCCACGAGCGCCTGGGCCTCCTGGCTGACCAGCTGGTCCTGGCTGTCCAGAAGGTCCTGGAGCTCCCAGTTGTCCAGGAGATCCAGGGGCTCCATCAGTTCCTCTTGTTCCTGCCTGACCAGTGTTTCCAGAGGTGCCTTGAAGGAAGTGAAGTAACTTTATAATCCATGTGGCGTTTATCTTTTCTTTTGAGTAAATAAATTGAAACGCTTTTTTAAACTAACCAAAATTTTATTCATCAAATCAATTTTAGTCAGCTGTTACAAAAACTGTTGCTACTAATTTCGCATGAACTCGCCAAACAAATGTCTCACCTCGTGCGCCTGGATTTCCTGAAGAGCCGGTGTCACCAGGCTGTCCTTGGGCACCTGCATCTCCTCGGAGTCCTGGTGTTCCACGTGATCCAAGAGCTCCCCTTGGTCCTGGCTGACCTAGCTGTCCAACAGATCCTGGCTGTCCAATGGCTCCTGGCTGACCAACAGCACCTATATTTCCAGTGGGTCCTGTGGCTCCTGGGCTTCCCGCCACTCCTCGAACTCCTCCTTGTCCCGGGCTTCCAATTTGACCTATAGATAATGATAAGGTAAACTAAAACATGTGACTCTACTTCAAAGTCTTTCTCAAATTTTAATTCAGACAAACGTTGAAAATGTTACAGAACATTTCGAAAAATCGAAAAAAGATACAAAAAGAAATTAACAATAACTGAATGTCATAAAAAGTCAGAGTGAAAACGACCAGAAAATAATATATAAAAAAATTTATTGGTAAAAAAATATTTTTATTGATTTTGAACCTTGTGGACCAGGCAATCCTGGTTGACCGTCAACCCCGGGCAGTCCATTGGGTCCTTTTGCACCGGGAAGACCAGCGCTTCCAGCAGGTCCAGGGGCTCCTGGCTGACCTGGGAGGCCGTTCAAGCCTGCATTTCCTGGGGTACCTGGTTGACCAAGTTGTCCTGTGGGTCCTTTAGTGCCTGGACTGCCTACGTTTCCAGGTTGACCAGAAGGACCTGGTTGACCTGATTGGCCAGGGAATCCATTTTCTCCATTTTGACCTCTGGGCCCTTGAGGACCTGTAGGTCCTAGTTGACCAATTGTTCCTGGTTGTCCTGGTTGGCCTATAGGACCCTTTGGACCAGTGGTTCCGGGAAGTCCTATGAAAATATGAGATTTAAAATAGAATCAAATTTTACAATTGATGTTTTAATTTTAATGATAAAAATCAGTGGAAACATGCCTGCTTGTCCGTTAGCTCCTCTGTCTCCTGCCTCCCCCTTTGGTCCGGCTGGTCCCAGAGGTCCCCGAGGACCAGCAGGTCCAATGCTGCCTGCGGGACCTGGAGTACCAGAGTCTCCTATTTGTCCTTGAGCTCCTCTTACTCCCTGGTCTCCAGGAGCACCTTTCAAACCTGGCACTCCCACGGACCCAGCGGGTCCAGCGTTTCCTCTTGCTCCAAGTGGACCTGAAATTCATTAATAGTTTTAATTACACAACAAAATAAAAAACAAAGTTTTTATATTTTTTACCATCTGCTCCGGGGGCACCAGCTTGGCCTTGTGGGCCAGGTAGTCCATTTGGACCACTTGGTCCTGCAGGACCCGGTAATCCCACAGCGCCTCTTTGTCCAGCATTTCCAGGCTGGCCTGCAGGGCCGGGAAGTCCCGACGTTCCTGTGTCTCCTTGAGCTCCTACTGTTCCAGGCAAACCAGCCACTCCAGGCTGACCTGGAAAGCCATCAGCCCCCCTGTCTCCATTTGGTCCTGGAAGACCATTTAGACCAGGCTGACCCACTGACCCAGGTTGCCCAGGCTGTCCAGGCAAGCCTTGGAAACCCGCTTCTCCTGCGTTTCCTGGTGTTCCAATTACACCCGACTGTCCTGTACATCAATGAGATACATTTTGAAAATACTTGTTTCTAACCAATTTCTACTTTGTTAGCAATAGGCTGTTTAGCTGCATAAAAACCACATATTAACCTTGAGGTCCTGGTGTTCCTGCTTGTCCTGCAGGTCCGCTTGGTCCTCGTTGACCATCGGGACCTGGCTGGCCTAGCTGACCTGCTGGTCCAGAAGGACCAGGAGCGCCTGCGAAACCAGGAAAACCTTTAGCTCCAGGCTGGCCTTGGGTACCGGGTTGTCCAGGAGCACCCAGACTTCCAGCATTCCCTTTTGGACCTGTTCTTCCTGTCGCTCCCTGAGGTCCTTTGAGGTCATTTGGGTTACTTAGATTGAAATATTAATCAAATATTTTGTTGATATATTTTGCTAATTATAAATAAGTCCAACCTGGCTGTCCTCTTGTTCCTGGATCACCGAGGAATCCTTTTGGTCCTGGGGCTCCATTGGCTCCTCGCACTCCATTGGCTCCTGGAGATCCGCTTGGACCAGCAGAGCCTGTTGCTCCTTGAGGCCCTTGGTTTCCTATGGGACCTGCGTCTCCAGGAAGACCTTTGCCACCACTTGCTCCCGGGAATCCAGTAGGTCCATTAGCGCCTGGGTTTCCTGCAGGACCAGCAAGTCCTTTCAGACCTGCAGCTCCTCTAGCACCTTGCTGGCCTTGCTGACCAGGAGCTCCAATCTGTCCTGTGGGACCCGTGTCTCCTTGTTGTCCATTCGTTCCAGGAAGACCCTGGTTTCCTTTTAAGTGAAATAGTTATCTTGTAATTAATTTTATTTTATTATTTTATTTTACAATAATGAGTCTAAAGCTTATTTAAATTAAATTACGTTGAAAATGATCTCATGGCACGATAAGTATTTGTTGACATTTAAATTTAAAAGTTATTGAAATTAGAAATTTCCATTATTTGATCTCAAAAAAAAATTTAAAACTTAAACATGTTTTTAAAAAACTAAACTGATTATAAACTAATTTACATTCATTAGAGTTATATAATTTTTAAAAACGATGTTTTATAAAAATCTGATTATTTCATTAAAAAAAACCTTGTGGTCCTGGATTTCCTGCTGGTCCGTCACGACCCGGCAAACCAACTGCTCCAAGAGAACCTGGTTGTCCTGCTGGTCCAATGGAACCAGGACTGCCCGAAAAGCCTGTATCTCCATTGCTTCCTCGTTGTCCTGGCTGGCCAGGCTGTCCGATGGGACCGCTTGGACCTGGCAAGCCATCGTTGCCTCTACTTCCTGGTGCTCCTGCCAGACCGGGAACGCCTGGAAGTCCGTCAAGACCAGGACTGTCTGCAGGACCACTGTTGCCTGTGGTTCCAGTGGCACCAGTAGCACCCTGTGGTCCTGGGCTTCCTTGTGGTCCTGCTTGTCCATTTGGCCCAGGTAAACCGGTGTTTCCAGCTTGACCCACTGCTCCTCGCGGTCCTGCTGAGCCTTGAGGGCCTGCAGGTCCTGCTGGACCAACTTGTCCGGGCGTGCCCAAGGGTCCTGGAGCTCCAGGTAATCCGGAACTTCCTGGTAAACCAGCTTGTCCAGGTTGGCCCGCGCTACCCTTAGGTCCAGGTTGACCTGCTCCTCCTGGTAATCCGTCAAGACCCGGAGAACCAGCAGAGCCTGAAAAATAATTAATGATAGAGTTCTCATTTTAATTTGAACCAAGTAAACGAATATTATTTTCAGCTGAATTTTTTTATATATTCTTTATATGGGAAATTAAAATATGAAAATTATAACTATATATTTTTATATCTATATTTTAAAACTATTATTTGATTGAAAAAAAAAATAAAATGTATATATAAAAGTTCTTACCTGATTCTCCAGGCAATCCAACATCTCCAGGCTCGCCGTTTATGCCAGGCTGTCCATTGACTCCTCTTTGGCCAGGAGATCCATTTTGTCCAGAACTGCCTGTGAATCCAACCCCTCCAATATTTCCTTTTTGGCCTTGAGGACCAGGACTTCCTGGGGCACCTGGCTGTCCTCTAAACCCTGCGAGTCCTTTCAAGCCCGGGCTTCCAAGCGATCCAGGTGAGCCTGTTTCAATTCATTGTTGTACTTCTTATCGACTGAATCAACATATATTTAATTGGTGAGTGTTATTTAGTGCTTGAAGATGAATTCGATTTTTTGAACTTTAGCATCTTTTCACATTTATTTCAACTTTCACATTTTCTAGTTAATATTAAAACACATCAAACAATACCTATTGGTCCTGGCTGTCCAGCAGGACCCGTGAATCCTGAAGGTCCTTGAGTTCCAGGTTGTCCAGTTGCTCCTTGTGGACCCTGGGGTCCTGCAGGTCCTGCGGGTCCAGTATCGCCTTGAGCCCCATTTGCACCAAGGCCTCCAGCTGGTCCAGCAGGTCCTGGGTCTCCGATGTCTCCAGCAGGTCCTGGGTTACCCACGGGACCAGCCTGACCAGGATTTCCGAGCAAACCCGGAGAACCTGGTAAACCATTGGGTCCTCTTGCTCCTTGAGGACCAGAATCTCCTTGACTTCCTTGAGGACCTGCTGATCCTGGTTGACCTGCGAAGCCCGTAAAACCAGGACTTCCGGCCGGTCCAAGGTTCCCTAGTTTTGAAATTAAAATATTGTTTTAATGGTAGTTGCATACATGATAAATGATGAAGCGATTTAAAGCACATAAGCTTTTTTTAGTTATAGAGTATACATCAAAAAACATATGATTGTTGCACCTTTGGGTCCAATATTTCCCTGCGGTCCCGGCGCTCCAGGTTGTCCTTGTTGTCCAGAAAACCCTGGTAGTCCTACGTTTCCAGTAGCTCCAGTGTCTCCTTTCAAGCCAGGGAGACCTTGAGACGCTCTGCCATCGGGTCCAGGGGCTCCAATGGGTCCAGTAGGTCCAGCGTCACCAACGGGTCCTTTTTGACCCGCAGGACCACTGAGACCTCTTGGTCCACTGGGACCTGGGAGACCTTGGTTTCCAACTGGTCCTTGCTGACCTGGGCTTCCTGAAGGTCCTTGTTGTCCCTGCAAGCCTGCTTCCCCTGGTGGTCCTTGTGGACCTACCGAACCTTTCTGACCAGGCTGTCCCAAGGGTCCTTCAAATTTCAATGATGAAACTCAATTAGAATTTTTGTCCACTTGTCATTTTTGTTTTTATCTCATTCAGAAAACTCAAGCGGAAGTTTGGTTTTACCTGCTGATCCGGGAGCTCCATCCAAACCAGGAGCTCCTGTATCTCCTTGGGCTCCTTTGAAGCCACTTGTTCCTCTGGGTCCTGCAGTTCCTTGTTGGCCATTGGCGCCTGGCTGTCCAGCAGGTCCTTGCGCGCCTGGAACGCCAGAAACCCCAGGTTGTCCTCTAGAACCAGGCTGGCCCGTGTTTCCTTGACTTCCAGGCTGGCCTACAAATCCACTGTCACCCACCAGCCCTGTTGGGCCTCGGTTGCCAGCTGGACCAGGTAAACCAATTGCTCCAGGCGATCCGGCCTGTCCAGGTAGTCCGTCGCTTCCTTTGAAATAATGAGAAGAGGTCAGTGAAATGAGTTATAAAATCCAATCAGTTTACAAAAATACCAAAGTGAAAAAATACTGAGTTAATTAGTTATAAATAATCGATAAATGAAATAACTCAGAAATAATAAATTGAACTTTGCTTTCCAGGAGAGTGTGAAAATATTAATAATAAAAATATGATAATTCTAACAGTATAAGTGCAAACCTCTGTTTCCAGAAGGTCCAGTGGCTCCTTGAGGACCCAGAGGACCTTGGCTGCCTGGCAAACCACTGGGTCCCACGCTGCCTTGAGGTCCGATGTCTCCTCTCTGGCCTCTGTCTCCTGGTTCACCTCGAGTTCCTGCTTGACCTGTCGCTCCCTGAGTGCCTGGGAACCCTGCTGGTCCTGGTTGTCCCACTGGACCAGGCAATCCCTGCCCACCTACGGGACCTGGAAAAAAGAATCATTTGCTTAAAGTTGTTTCACATCATTCAAAATATGAAAGTTTATCCAACTTAAAAAAAGGTATACCCAAATGCCATAATAGAATGTATATGTATACAATGCAATCGAATGTTTTCCAACACTAACCAGTGAAGCCAGCTGATCCTGGAGTTCCTTTTTGACCGGCTGGACCTCTTGGTCCTTTTTGCCCATCAGCTCCGGCTTGACCAAGAGGACCAGGCTGACCTGGTTGTCCAGGTGAGCCAGGAAACCCTTGGAAGCCATTGTCTCCTGGGAGTCCTTTTGTTCCTTGGTTTCCTGGCTGTCCATTTGCGCCTCTCTGACCTTGTTGGCCAACTGGACCCGCAGGTCCCACTTGACCAGGAAGACCTTGTGAACCTGGGAATCCGGCCTCTCCTTGAGGTCCAGGATTTCCTACTGATCCCGGACTTCCAACTGAGCCTGCAACTCCTTGAAATCCTGGAAGTCCGCTTGGACCGGGCTGGCCTGGCTGGCCGATGTTTCCTGGTTGACCGGGCAATCCCGTTGCACCAACTGCTCCATTGGGTCCAGAAGCGCCAGCTGGACCTGCTTGACCTTGGCTGCCTGGATCTCCTCCAAAGCCTGGAGCTCCTGGAGATCCTGCTGGACCAGGACTGCCAGGTCCTCCAATGGGCCCTTGTGCTCCGGGGGCTCCTTGAGCTCCAGCTAGTCCCCCAGCTCCTGGCTGTCCTGCAGCTCCCGAAGGACCTGGTTGACCAGGCTGTCCTAGGTTGCCAGCAGGTCCTGGTTGACCAATGTTACCAGGTTGACCCGCGTTACCTGCATCTCCAGGCAATCCTTTGGTTCCAGGCTGTCCAAGTGGACCTGAATTAATAAAAATGAATTTAGTTTCGGAACTCAACTTCAAGAAAACAAAAATAAAATAAATACAAAATTATTCACATCAAAAAGGCTCAAATGTACCTGATAGTCCTGCGGGTCCCAGTGGACCAGGCGATCCTGTATCTCCTGAAGGGCCTTTAGGGCCTGTCGGACCGGCGGGTCCATTGGGTCCAGGGGGTCCTGGATTTCCGGGTCCTCCCGGTGCACCAACCACTCCTTGGAAGCCTGCGTCTCCTGGTAGACCAGGAAAACCTGAGAATCCTTGAGGTCCTGCTTGACCAGCAGGTCCTGGTGGTCCTGGTTGTCCGCTGATGCCCTTGACTCCAGCTTGACCCGCTTGGCCTGGCAAACCTGTTCCTCCTACTCCTCCGGTAAAGCCTTGGGAACCTGGAGGTCCAGGGAATCCTGGAGGACCTGGGTTTCCTGAAGGACCGAGAGCTCCTCGATTGCCTGCTTGTCCTGCAGAACCCGTTGGACCTGCTGGGCCTTGTGGACCAGGAGATCCCGTGGCTCCTCTTGGTCCTGCATTGAATTTTTGGTTTTTCATTATACATTTTTCGTTTTAACAAACATTTCTTCAATGGTTACCTGCTTGTCCTGCTTGTCCAGGCTGTCCAGAAGTACCAGTGTCTCCCAAGTCTCCCCTTGGGCCAAGTGGGCCAATTGGACCAATGGGTCCAACAGGACCTGTATCACCAGCTTCTCCTGGACTTCCTTGCTGGCCCGTGAAACCTGCAGGTCCCGGTTGTCCTTGGCCTCCTGGTTGTCCTGATGGTCCAGGTTGACCAGAAGGTCCTACATTTCCAACTGGTCCTCTATCTCCTGATGTTCCTCGAGGACCTGTCAAAATGAAAAATTATATATATTCTTTGTAATTGTTTTTTGTCTTTTACTTAGACTTTCAATAAATAATCTTCAATTTTTAAATCTCCTAATTCATCTTTTTATACTCGCATATAAACATCCTTCAAACATATATATGAATGTTAAAAGCAAGGACAAAAACAGTTCCTTGTAAACTTATTTTATAACACATCAAAAGTGTTATTGACTAGTTTGTTAGTGACTTGAAATTTATGGATACTCTGTGAGAACAAACCTCGAGGTCCTGAAGGACCAGGCTGTCCTGGGTTTCCGGAAGATCCAGTGTCTCCTTGAAGTCCTTTGTTTCCAGCAGATCCAGGCAGACCGGGGTTTCCTTGGAAACCAGCATTTCCTCTGGGACCCTCTTGTCCCGCAAGACCAGGCGATCCTTGCTGTCCTTGTTGTCCAGCTTGTCCTTGAGGTCCCAATAATCCAGGAGATCCCGTGTCTCCCTGGTCTCCTTGACGTCCGGGTGATCCTGCAATTCCTGCCTGTCCCGGAGAGCCTCTTGATCCTTGAGGTCCTGGACCTCCTTGTGGTCCAACTGGTCCAGGCTGACCTGGAGGTCCCAATGGCCCAGCAAAACCGGCAGGACCTTAAGAAGGTTATTAGTTGGTTAGAAAATGACAAAAAAAGTGCCAATAAAATGGAACTCAAAAACTTGAAATCGAAATTGAATTCCAACCGGTAGCTCCAGCTCCTCCGGGTTGTCCAAGAGATCCAACAGATCCGGGCTGTCCATCGGGGCCTCTGTTGCCTCCCTGGCCAGGAGGTCCGGGGTTTCCTGGTCCTCCTGGTCCTCCTGGGAATCCCGTGGCACCAGCCTGTCCAGCTGGTCCAGGCTGGCCGTTGGAGCCTGGTGGTCCTTGCAGGCCTGGGAAGCCGGTTGGTCCTTGAGGACCTTGGGAACCAGCTGCTCCAGGCTGCCCTGAAAAAAGTATTTAAATAACTATTTTAATTGTTTATGTTGAAAAGTTGTATACATAAAATTCATCATCGTATCACAACTTGCCTTGAGTTCCTTGAGGTCCTAGTGGTCCGATGGGACCGGGCTGGCCTGATGGACCAGGTTGGCCGGCAGTTCCAGGTGGACCAGTTCCTCCTTGAGGTCCTGAAGGTCCTGATGGGCCTGTAGGTCCTGGCAGTCCAGAAGCTCCCACTTGACCCTGGCTTCCAGGATCGCCTGTGGATAAAATTTAAGACTTACATAAACATCTTTATTAGTAGCTACAATCTCAAGTTGTGTTGCGACGGAAAAAAAAAGAACCTTTTATTCCAGAAGGTCCGCTGGGTCCGCTTGGGCCCAAAGGTCCAACAGCTCCGACAGGTCCTAGTGGTCCAGAAGGTCCAGGACCTCCTGGAATGCCCACTTGACCTGGAGCTCCAGTAAAGCCCTGTTGTCCTTGTCCCCCTTGTTGTCCTGATGGTCCACTGGGTCCAGGTGGACCGGAGTTACCTTGAGGTCCAGGCAAGCCTTTGTTCCCTTGTACTCCCTGATTTCCAGCTGGTCCTTGGAATCCTGGAGACCCATCATTTCCGTTGAGTCCAGGTTGACCAGTAAAGCCAGGTGAGCCAGGTTGGCCTGACGGTCCTGGCTGTCCAGCAGTTCCAGGTTGTCCTGAAGGACCTGTGTTTCCTTGAGAACCATCCGGTCCTGGTTGTCCTTGCGGTCCAGCGTTTCCAGGCTGGCCATTAGGTCCAGACTGACCAGGCAGTCCTGGAAGTCCAGGAAAACCCGCACTTCCATCGGGGCCTGGTCTTCCTGCCGGGCCTGAGCCTCCTGTGTCTCCTGCCACACCTGGAAGTCCTCTGGCGCCTTGAGGACCTTGCGGTCCTTGTATACCTGCTTGTCCTGGTGATCCTGGCTGACCGTCCGGACCTAGAATTTTAATAAAAAAAACTTTCTACTTTTCTGTCATATATGCTGTATCATGTTGATTAAAAGTATATTCAAGCTTCTCGTGATTTGAAACGTTCATTTCAAGTGCTAACCACTGAATCCGGGACGTCCATCTGGTCCTGGCGACCCGGGAGTTCCCCTCTGACCATCATTGCCCCTAGGTCCTGGAGGTCCTTGGTTTCCAGGCACTCCATCATTGCCTCTTCTTCCAGGGAAACCTGGTGCTCCTGGAGCTCCTGGGGCTCCTGTTATGTCAAAGTAATTCAAGTTTAGTCTTTTATAAGTTTTTGACGGATACAAATTCGAATTAAAAGCATGCAATTGATTTGAAAACTAGTTAAAACTTGCAAACATAAAAGATTTTTAATACACAGCTACCTTGTGGTGGTCCAAATCGACAGGTGTACTCCAAAATGAGGTCTCTCTTCCTGTTGGTCACAAGATCCACAAAGTCTCGGCTCCAGAGTTGCAGAACTTCGTTAGGCGACGTAGCTATCTGCAACATCTCTTGGAAACCTGTGTCACGGTGGATAAGAATGCTTTTCATCTCGATCATCCACCATCAGCCATCATCGTTTGCTTCTAATAATGCCATAGAGTTTGGTGCTGTATACATCTCGACGTTGCCAATTTATAACTCATTTACTTGTTATAACCTATCAACTTGGTATAAATTGTCAATTTGTTATAACTATAAGACCTTTTATAGAATTTAAATTTAAATTTGAACAAGTTATTATAGAAGACTAATCATATCTTCAATTTTTTTTAATATTATCAATAGACCTGGCGATTGTTGGTTGGGTGTAACTACAGCTCCAACAATACGAATGCCGTTAAACTTGACCCTGTTGGAAGCTATCACGGACAATCTGATGTCATCTGACTGGCCGTCCGTGATGATCACCACAGTCTGTCGATAATGGTTTTTGATGAGTACGTGTGTAGTAACAGTAAGCAGAGCGATACAAATGTCTTGATTATAATAGATTAGGGTTGACATGAAGATGTGTTGCATTTTTGCGAGGGATTTCCAATTTGATTAGATTAGAATGAGGTTGATCTGTGTTTCAAAAGAATGCATTTTTGCGTTCTTTCTGAAAATACTTGTCTTGAACTATAATAATGTGTGAAAAAAATACACACGTGCTAAGGGAAACATGACCAACTAACCACACCAGCCACACCAACCACACCAGCCCCATCAACTACACCAGCAACACCAACCACACCAGCCACACCAACTAACCAGCCACACCAACCACACCAGCCACACCAACTTTGGAGGACGATGGTCTTCCTGACCTCACGAAAGCATCATACGCTATGTTGAGGGCTGAAGCAAGGTTTGTGGAACCTCCAATGAACCTCAGATTCCTTATAGCTTGTATCACCGACCCTTTGTTTGAAGTCATGGGAAGGATGGTCTGGTGGAGATTGAAAATTTCTTCAACTTTCAGTTTGCGATGTTCGAAAGTAAATTCGAAAACATTTGAAACTCAGTGATCGAGTACATCCTCCATTGATCTTCAGCTCATCAAGGTGGCAAGTTATTCATAATGAATTTTTTCATCATAATTATTTTTCAAATTATTCCAGGATATTCCAATAACGCGCCAACTCAACTCAAACTTTGAACATTTCTAAATGCCCACCTGCGCATCCGACGAGTAACGGATCAGACCGAAGTTGACACGATTCTGTTGGATGGACAGTTTGTCGACCACAGAGCTCGAGAATGACCTCAGACGTGCCCAGTCAGCATTCCTGATGCTGCTGCTGGAGTCGACCAAAAGAAGGATGTCCTGGGTGCTGTTGCATTTTTCCTCCAGCGCTGTAGACGTGAGGGCGGGTTGAGTGAAGGTGTCATGTAGCACAACACAATAGACAACCACATAAGTATTATTGACATATTTGGGCGCTTCAGTTGCTTGCTTTGTCGCTTAAAAAGTTATATATTTTTTAATAATTATTATAACGCTGGAGGGATTTAAGTCCATGATAGGAACTCCCGTTCAAGTATCTCAATTTTTTTGAATTTGAAAGGTTGAGAATAGATATTTTGAGCGTATGAAAAATAGTTCGAAAAGAACACTTACTTATGCAGTCTCCTCGAAGACCAGTAAAGTATCCTTGAGAGCACTCAACACACAGGTTGGTGGTGTTGCAGCGAACGCAAAACTCAACGTTGCAAACTAGAGAGGGAAAAAAGGTCAATCGAACCATTTTAGTCTATTTTCAATATTTAATTTGAAACATTGAAATCATTCAATGGTCTCTTCTTAAGCAATTGAAATTTACTAGTTAACCATGAATAAGCTTACGCAAGTATCAATAATTCAATTCAATTTTCAAAAAAACTTTCACTATAGACTGTCAAATGGCTCCATGTAAGAACACTAGATGACATGAAGACAAGAAATTAGATTAGATTGGAAGAAATGTTCTAGAGAGTTTCCATGGCACTAACTTTGGGCAGATGTCAGGGGTAGTTGCCACGAGGTCATTGCGACCAAGAGGAGAAGGTAGATCGAAAGTGTGTGCATGTCATTACCAAAAATCCGCTGGATAAGTGAATTAGGAGGTTGTTTCCCCATGTTCACTGCGGTGTGAGGATGAGGCTTGTCAAACATTTTTGAAAAAATCAAAATGTGTTTAATTAAAAGCAATAAAATAATAAAATCTGATATTTCAATTTGAGCGTTTCAAAATGTATTAATCAGTTTCATCAATAAGCTTTTTTATTCTCATTTTTCGTCTCATATTTTTTATAACGGCTGAGTCAATTTTTTTTTATCTAAAAAGTATTCATTAAAAATTAATTTTCAAACTTGATATTTGAATTTAATTTTTCGAAATATTTTTTTTATAAGTTTTAATAATCATTTTTATTTTTTATTTCATGTTTTAATGATCATTGTTGTTTTTATTTCTCACCTTATTTAGCATAGCCTTTCAAACAAGTCCAAATGTTGTCGTCTGTTTGGTGCAAATAAGTTTCAATTTAACATCAAATGACTTTTTGCATTTTTATAAAGATGAATTTTCATTTTTTTCATAAACATATATTTTCAACTGTTTTGTAAATATAATTTTTTGTTTTGTTACAATAAATTTTAATTAAAATAATAGATTTTATTTATTTTTCGATAAAACTTTACTCTTTTATTTTACTTTTCTAAAACTTCACAATAAAAACCCAAAAAAATTGATGAAATCATTTTTCGTCAAATAAATTCTACAGTCAAGTGAAGACTTCGATGTAACACAGAGCGTGACGCTCCGTTGGTTGATATTGTGGTGGCATTCATGATTAGTTAGTAATGCTTGAGCAATCTTGCTTCTTTATTGCTCTGTCCTACGTCTAGGTGAAGACAGTTTTTTTTATCGGAATACGTTTCAGAATATATCTATTCACCAAAAATGATAGCCATAAACCTCTGAGTGTTGATTTAAAGTTGTTATTATCTTCAGTGTTATCATTATTTTTTTTTGACTCTTTTATCGTCAATTAAAGTTATTTCACTCAGCTGCACAACAAAATCACAATGGTTTTATGGCAAGCATATAATATTATTATATATTTTCTTTGGCCATTCTTTGCAATGACACCACCGCAGACGATTTATTTAAGGCCTCATTGTCTTGAACGCCTTGCCATCCTACGTCTACTGAGCGCCTCAGCTCTTTCATTCAACTCTTCACCATTATCAATGTGTCTGCTTTCGTGTAAGCATCGGTCATAAATCAAGACCACCTATTTTACAAGTAAAATTTTAAGCTAAAACCTTTACGCCAAGTATTTTTTGGGTGTTTGTCTATTGTTAAAGTGATTTGATTTTTATTTATTTTATTTAAATAATTCGTTTTGGAAAACTTTTCATAATTTTTCTAATAAATATTTTCTCCTAATAGTTTTTCATTTTTATTTTTAAATAAGTCAAAAATTATTGAAAAATCAATTGTGCTTCTGGTGGCTGTAAACGCATCTTATCAACATTGAAATAAAAAAATTAACGATAAACTTGGATAACCAAAAAATTATAAAAAAAAAACAAAAAATATATAAAAACAACAAAAATTATATAAAAACAAAAAAAAATATTTAAAAAAATATATATATAAACGGAAAAAAATTATAATCACGAGAAAATTATACTAAGAAATAAAATTTATTAATAACAATAAACTTGAACAATAACAATAAAGTCTCGAAGGTAAGAAGCTCTTAAATGGATCACATTGAAAAGTTGCGAACCTCTATTGAGAATGCATGCTTCATGCTTGACGACTTAATGCCATTTCGAGCCGCCTTGACTATCAATGTTTTGGTCTCTTCAAGGACTTTTATCGCCTCAGAGTCGACTATGCAAGCGTCCGTATGCCTTTTGAAGGCGTTTGTGCGCAAGGATGATTAACGTTGCAGTTGAATCATGCTTGGAATTATGTTGAGCAATAGTTTGATTCGAATCAACTGCTTGCCACAGGTGTTGACGTAATTTTCAAAAAATTATTTGATAAAATATTGAAACTTAAACTTTGAAATATTTGATAAAATTTCAAGATATTTCTAAAAAATAATTGATAAGTTATCAAAAATAACATTTGATAACATATCCAAACAATAGCTGATATTAAAAATAGTCTTTTTCAAGCGCCTCTGAGGCAACCTAATTTGCGAGCTGTGCGCTATAACAAATAGCAAATTTATTTATTTATTTATTCATACATTCATAAATTATTTTGAATAATACTTGGGGAAATATTGATATTTTATGACGTATTTAGGCAGTATCCTTGAGGCTCCTGTGGTTAATACCACTATGAATAATCTTTTTATATACTTTATTATAATAATTTAACTTTAAAGTGGTAACTAAAACATTATTCAACAGTTGATTTAAAAAATTTTAAAAACAAATTAAAAAAAAATTCGAAATTAATAATAAAATGACTTGTTTTGTAAACATTTTAAATAATGATGATGATGATGATAATAGTAAAAAAAGAAGAAGAATAATAATAAAAAATAATAAATGAATAAATAAATAAATAAATAATAATAATAATAATAATAATAATAATAATAATAATAATAATAATAATAATAATAATAATAATAATAATAATAATAATAATAATAATAATAATAATAATAATAATAATAATAATAATAATAATAATAATAATAATAATAATAATAATAATAATAATAATAATAATAAAAATAATAATAATAATAATAATAATAATAATAATAACAATAATAATAATAATAATAATAATAATAATAATAATAATAATAATAATAATAATAATAATAATAATAATAATAATAATAATAATAATAATAATAATAATAATAATAATAATAATAATAATAATAATAATAATAATAATAATAATAATAATAATAATAATAATAATAATAATAATAATAATAATAATAATAATAATAATAATAATAATAATAATAATAATAATAATAATAATAATAATAAGAATAATAATAAGAATAATAATAATGATAATAAACAGAACTATTACTAATAATAATAGACAAAAATAAATAAATAAATTATTATGATTATTATTATTGTTGTTGTTATTAAGACAAATGTAAATAATAATTTCGATTTATTGTTGAATCATCATACTCTGGAATAATAATAATTCAAATAAAAGGAACAATTTCATTCATTTTTACACATGAAACCATAAAGTTTTGTAGTTAAGAAGGGGGTGTTGGAAACCGCTGTTTTAATCTCTGTCAGAATTATGCTAGAACCACGGTGGAAGTATGAGCAGTGTAAGTAGTAGCAGAAGCAGAAGTTGGAGCTGTTGTTGTTTTGTTTCAGTTTCAACATCATTCAAGTCAATTCTATTTTTGGGTTTTGAATAACCACCCCCCCGTACGCACCACTACCATCTATCACAGTGGCTTCTGACATTAAAAATTTCTGAAGCTCGATTGACAAGACTATAATTATGACTCATCATCTCGCCTTTTTGTGCCGTTGCCCATATTATTTGTTATATTAAATGTTCTACTCATAATTATACTGTTCATTTATGTGTGGCGAACTGGGGTTCTGAAGTTATTCAACTTCTCATGAAATACATGTTATACGTTCACCATGTTCGCAAAGGCCGATACGGAAACGTGGTTTCACTGGCAACTAGGCAATCGCTAGGATTCGAATGTATGACTCTAGTGTCGATTTGTAGCCACTCAGTCGCGTTAGCAGACGTTTGTCCTCAAAAATGAATTGCCACTGCCTGGTCAACTCTGACTTTTGCTTCGTCGTGTTCGAATCAAAATGATTAGTCGGAAATTAAGTGATTGTTCTCGCTCTTGGTTGTTCGTCAGCGTGGCACGATGAGCACTGGAGGTAGGTTCGAGTTCTCATCCATCGTTGAGTCAGTTCAAAGACAGCCAAGAACTCAGTCTATTGAAAAATACTCGATTGAGAGTTTAATTTTTAATTGGCAAATCAAAATTTATTGACCACTAAATTGAATATTAATTGGATATATTTTGATTGCCAGGAAAAACTATTTATGACTTTTTAATACAAAAATATTCAAAATAATCAGCATTTTCTCAAATCTTAATTCAAATTTCAATTTTAATTGATTTTTCTCTAAATTATTTTTTTTGTGTCATGCAAGCTGAAGAATCATTAGAGATTAATTCCAAGCGTCACATATCTATTTTTTATCTCAGCGATAGATTTTTAACCACAAACGACAGCTGAGTCGTTTGTAATAGCACTTTGAAAATTTTAATCTGATCTAATCTAATCTGTTCTAATCTTATCTAATCCAATCTGATCAAAACATTTGTATAGCGCTGAGTACACACTGTTCAAGAGTTCATCAATAAGCTTCAGCATTGCTTTGTGACAAATACAGCGTTCTAAAGTGGAAAAAGGTTTGGTCATGAAAAGCCACCACAAACAACAACAAGCAGTGAAATGTTGTAACCTAGAAGGCTTCTTGAATCCTTCTCACTGGATTCAATGCTCTGTATGTTTTCTGCGGATTAAATGGATATGAATTAATCATTGTATCGTCAAGATAGTTATATATTTTTCCACAGTTATCGCAGTTATTATAACATTTTATTTATATAAACTTTTTCACATTTGGGAACTTATGGGTCTGATTGCTTTGTTGTATTTGTAGGCATTAATTTTTATGTATCTCAATCTCACATTTGCGCTTATCCCTCAAGTTGCTATAAAAAGTTGATGAGTTCAAAAAGTATTTGACAAATTAAGTTTCAAAATCAGTACTAAAACGGCAAAGTAAATAAGTGGTACAAAGCCTTATCTCAGAACTAGCCTAAACGACATGCCATTAAGACCGAAGGCCTTAGCCGAGGACAAATATTCTATTCACCCTCCACGCACTTCGCTAGGTCTTTACAATTAATCGCTATCAGCGAATATAAATTATCGCGTTGAGGTGGTGATTGGGAGTATCTTGTGGTTCTTAGCGACTTCATTAATAAATTAGTCAATTCTCAATTTAGTATCAGTTTATCGACTTAATTGTCTCATTACCTGTTGTAACGTCTAGTTTTCTTATGTTTTTCGAACTCGTTCGCAAATTACTTTCTAATTGATGCCGTATTTTTCATTCAAATTTTTAAATAGTTTTTTTATTTTTTATTTTTTATTTATTATTATTTTTTTTTTTTATTTATCGAATTAATTTTAAACAATTTTGATCTTATTACTTTATTACTTAATTATGGTTTTGAAGCTGTTAATTTTATCGAAGAATATTGCTAAAATTATTCTTTTTCGAAATTTATGAAAATAGGGTTATAAAAAATAAAAAAATTAAAAATTAAAATTGAAAAATAGATATTTAAAAAAATAAATATCAAAAAATAAATACCAAAAAAATAAATACCAAAAAAATAAAAACCAATCAAAGAAATACCAAAAAATAAACACAAAAAAAACAAAATTTAAAACCAAAAAAAAAATTTATAAAAAAAATCACCTTCAAAACTTTGTTGCTTTGCCAAATCGATAAGAATTACAAAAAGAGATGGAGTCCTATGCAGACTCTTCACCGATGCCTTGGCAGCTGCGATGTGTTACAAACAACAGAGCCTGGCCACTGCTTGGCACTCTACCTTATATATCAAAGTGTGTGTCTTTGTGCCACTTTGGGCAGTGCAAATCTTCCAGCGTAGTATTACCTGTTAATATCGTTTACATATAGCTCAGTAACTGCATCAATAATGGTTTAAAATAACCTTTACATAGCTGTTGTTTGCCAGGTTGGGATATATATGTGGTTGCTGTTTTTTATTCCTATATACTCAGAGTTTGAGGAATTTGTTAAGCATTTGAGCATACGAAGAGTAATTAATGTAGTAAGGGTTTCTTTGCTAACGTGTATGAATGAAACAAACGTTAGATGGTGGATGGTGAAATATGCTGGATGAGATGGTGGAAAAGGTTGGTGGAGATGAGATGGTGAAATGAATATGACAGAAAAAAATGTGAGAAAAAAAATTGAAAATATTTTTTGAAATTTGGAGATAGCTTTTTAATTTTTATTTTCTCTTTTTATTCAAATTATGATTATATTGTCAATTTTCGCAATCCAATTTATCACAATAAAAGTGGGCAAGTTGAATTGGTGAAGACGAGATGGTGAAGCTGAGAAGGTGAGAAGAGACGTTGAGTAGAGAAATATGGAGAAAGAGAGAGGGCAACCTAGAGAGCCAAAAGACAATGTGGCATTGTGGTTGGAGCTTCTAAATAATGGATTCAGCAAAGACCGCAACCATTCTTCTAACACAGCCCACGGATTGTCTAGTCACTCAAAGAATAAAACAGTAATGAAATCAATTGCTTAGACAATTTACTTCAAAATTATCGTCGAATTCATCAAAAAGTGAATTTTTGTGGCATTTTCAAGCAAAATGTTATCCCATAATAAATCCTTGAGAGACAAGGAGAGTGTATGAGCGCAGTGGGTGTGGGATCTTACTGAGGAAGAACCGAGTGGTGCTAGCCCCCATAACTTTCAAGTCACTAAACCGTTGCCACTTATCAAGTATACGAGTGTCTGATTCTATTTCAAAGAATTCAAATATCACTTAACATGTTTCGTTGATGAGATAACAAACAGTGAATGATAAAAATGGATGAATGAATAAATAATAATTTTATTTTCATTATAAAAAATTTTTTCGAACTAATCGTATATTTTCTAAACCGCAGTGCAAAAGTCACTGAATACACACACACACACACGCGCGCGCGCGCGTGCATAAGCGCGCACACAACTACAAACAAAAAAAACAAAAAAAAACACACAAACACACACACACACACACACACACACACACACACACACACACACACACACACACACACACACACACACACACACACACAAACGAACACATATTGTTCTTTGCTGCCTTGAGATCGAAGGACGACCGTGGTAGTTCTTTAAAGAATGCCATTAACTCTCCATACCATGCTTGAGTCCATTGTAAAAAAAACAGCTACTAACTGCTTAAGCATTTGAAACTTTAACAGACTGGTTTGAGTATCCTTTGAAGTATAAGCAACTTCAGATCAAAGTTTTTTATTTGATCTTTTGTATAGTTTCATGAAATTGTATTTTTAGTCATTTTACACTGATGCACACTTTTATAGATTTATACACGACTAAATAATCTGAAACATTTTCGTAAATTTTATTACTTATCAAAATGTTTTCATACACATTATCAAATTTCCATATAAGGTCTATGCAATTGTCATACCTTATTCATACATTGTTGTTAAATTAATGATAAATTTAGTAAATAGTCACATTTCGACGCTGATTACTTGAATTTCAATGAGAAATATTGAAACATTTTTGAGTGTACAACTGATGCATACGATAGTGAGCTAAGCGTGTTGGTTAGAGGGTAATGAGAATTACGTTACATTACGCTCTGCTAATTCTATTGTGATTGTTACTGCAAGTCTTTTGGTTGCCTGAGCAGAGGCATTACGTAAGCTGCTTCTATAAGCTCTTATGTATTTATTATATGTTTTATTGTATTGCGAAAACTGTGAATGTTAAATCAATTCAGTCGTTCCTTACCCAGCAATCCTGTCATTAATAATCTTTCAACTCCAAAAGTTAATAGTTGTGGCAATGCCAAAAATGTAATGATCCATATATAAACTGATACTTAAACAACAATATCAATAAAAGTTGCTATGAAAACATTGTAAAATTTAAATTTTAAAAATGAAAATAACAATAAACGTGAGAAAAATAGAAATAAAAATAACGTTGTCTGAAAAATAGAAATAATGATAATAATGATAAAAATAAAAATAATAATAATGTCGAAGAAAAGATGACGTTGAAAGAGAAAAAGTTTAAAAAGTATGACTGAAGAAAAATAAAATTTATACAATGGTCACGAAGTTGACGAAATTATAGAAAGAAGAGTAAGAATGGCAGATTATTAAGGGTTACACAAATTCCTATTCGTTTTTAGGTAGAAAAAAAGTATAAATAGAAGCGAGAAAAAAAATATATGAACGAACAAAAAGAATTATCTAATCTTTACAATAGTATCAGTAGTAATTTCAGTATTAGTAGTACAGTATAATATGGTAGTAGTACAAAAAAAATTTCTTTTTTTATTATTATTTCTCACTTTTTTTAATAATTCAGATCCGACTGGATCATTGTCATTATTATTATTATTACTATGTTTTTTGCACTGTTGTTAGATATTATAGTTTCCATGGCTTGGTGAAATATTTTTATAGTTAAGAGCTGAAAGAGGAAACCCTGACACAAAATCTAGGAGTATCGGCCTGTGCCTGGAAAACAAAAAAGCAACGTGGAAGACCCCTTGGATGACACACGACTGCAGGCTGGCCACTGCATTATAAACCAAACCCAGCCACCTCGATCTAACTTTTGTCGCTGGACAAATTTGGTTCGGAAAAGTGTGGAGATCAGAATTGATTGTTTATACATTTTAAAGTTTTAAGAGTTACTTAGTTTGATTTTATACTCAATTTTCCTTGTTTTGATGAAAACGTGTATCCTAAAAAGCTTTCTGAATGAACTGTTATAACTAATTCTGTGTCCTCATTCACTTGCACTGCCAACTTTATCCGAACTCTAATTTTTGAAGAGCTTTACTTTTTTCACCCAATGGACTTTTCAGTTTTCTTTTAATTTGGGGTTGAAACCCTTTTCTTTTTCAAAAAATCCATAATTACAACAAAAATAGATAAATTCTCTCTAGACCTTTCCCCACTAACAAACTATAGACCTATCACAGGTCTCTTTCATTTCAAAATTTTTGAAAAAGTTGTTCATCTCCAGTTTCTTTTTTTTTCTTTTTCTTTTTTTTATAGTCTTCATTAGATCAAGTCCAGACATACGTTGGATATGTTACAAACACGGCAAACAATCGAACTAAAAAAACATTAAAATATACGAGAACAGAATGTTATCAGTCATAAAAGTCAGCATTGAACTAATAACAAACTGAAAGAAAAAAGATTAAAGGTTCAAATTAAAAATGATGAACGACGAGTATTATGAGCTTATTGAGTATTGAAAAGACGAGGAAGGAATTTTTTGTCTTGGTAGGAGGAGTAAATTGTTTTGGTGTATTGTGAGTTCGTCTCCGCATATCACGAGATGGAGACTTGACAAGTGGGAGGATTTGATGGAGTACATGGTGCGGGTTACAGGTAACTCTTGAAAACAAGTGTTCATCAAGAGATGTTAATATTGATTTTATTTTAGGATAGTTAGGAGGAAAGTAGTTAAACATTATATGTTTATTAAGTAAAGATTGGAGTTGTTTTATATGTTCATTATTGGAAATACCACACCATGAAGGTGCTGCATATTTTATGCGCGATATAATTAAAGTTTCAGTTACATCATATAATTTAGGACAGAAAAGTACATGAGTCCTAATTATTTTAAGTGTATGAACTGTTAGATAGCATTTAGTCATAATATTGTCAATGTAAGGTGTGATGTTGAAAGTTTCAACGAATGAGACTCCCATGGTAGTGAGGTAAGAAGTTCGTTGGAGAGATGGATGAAGACTAGGGGGTGTTATTTTATTATAATTATTATGTATAATTAATTCATAAGATTTTTTGAGGTTGAAAGAAAGATTACTTAATTTAGCCCATTCAGATAAAGAGTCTAATTCTAACTGCAAAGAATTACAATTGGATGATGGAATGACAAGATAAGTGTCATCAGCAAACTGGATCCTTTTATTGAGAGGATGTACAGGTTTACGAGAAGATGCATTAATAATAAAAGATGATCGACCCAATACCGAACCTTGCACCACGCTAGCTTTAATAGATATTCTTCTTTCCTTCAAACCAACATTCTGCTTCCTCCTACTCAATCTGGATACCGTCCTTTCCACAGACCTCTCTTCTAAAAATCTTTAACGATTCAATACTCTTCTCCTACAAAGGTAATTTCTCTTTTCTTCTTTTTTAGACTTCTTCTCGGCCTTCACACCCTTTACTAATCTACTGATTCAACGACTCGAAAATCTCTTCGGTATCTGTGCTTTTTGTCTTCAATGGATCTCCTCTAATAGGAATTTAGTAAAATCTTTAAACAACTTTCATTCCTATTTTCCTTCTTTCCCATTTAGTGTTTTTAAAGGTTCTAACCTTAGCTCTCTTCTTTTTATTTTATAAACCGCTGAATTCCAAAGAATTATTTCTTAATTCTCTCCTCTGAGTCAACTTTATGCTGACGACTCCTATAGTTTTTCCATTTTAAAAATCTCATCTATCATCCACCGTTCTCAACATTTCTTCCTGCATTGACAAAACCAGCTTTTGATGAAATTTTGTTTTTCAAATTCAATCCTTTTAACTTTGACCTCTGCAGTCTAAACGACTTTTTGACTTCATTCCCTCAATTAATAATTCACTTTACTTTTTAAGCTTCCCCTTCTCTACCATCCATAGCTTAATTTTTTTTCTTCCTTTCATACCGTGCTTCAAGTGTGTAGCTAAATCTTCCTTCATACATTTTCATCGTATCAAAAAAATCAAATTATTCTTTGACAACTCCGCCCTCAAATTAATAGTTTTTTCACTTATTTTTTCTGGCTTTTCTTATTGTAAATCTCTATATCATGGACTGTACTACACTCAATCACCAAAACCTTCAATAGCGCTGCTCGACTAGTTTCTGGTACGCACAAATTCTTGCGTATAGATCTTACTTTTATCTCTTTACAGTGGTTTCCTTTATAAAAAGACCAACCTTCAAAGTCTGTACTCTTATGTTAAAAATTAAAAACAATCTCTCACTGGATTGCTCAACTAACAATATTAACTGACCTTTTCGCACTCAGCTCTTCTACACGTCCTCACTTTTTCACGACTCCATGAAACCACACATGCTAAATCCGCACTTTCTTACCTCGGCACCTTTCTATGGAACACTCTTTCTTCTAATCTTACCTCTTTCACTTCTTTTTCTCCTTTCGTAAAGCTCTTGAAATCTTTCTGTTTAAACAGCTCCTAACGCAGTTTTATTGCACAATCTCACCAGCGCCATATAAATGTTCGGTTGTCTTAGATTAGAGGGTTTAGTCTTAAATTTTCGTGATTTTGCTGCTTTGGTTCTATGGAAATCTGACTTCACGGCAATTATTATAATCAATTTTCACTCTAACTTTTTGTGTTATTGCAGTTTTGTTCGATCTAATTTCGCTTGACTTTCCTATTTTGACCTTGTACATCTCTCAGTATTTATTAAACTCAACTCAGAACTATTTTCACTTCAGATTTCAAAGTTTTATCATTTATTTCTCTAGATTTTTAAAACTATTTTACACTGACTTTCCGTAATTTTATGGCTTCTTCCGCTGTAGAGTGTGATAAGTTGATTTTATTTTATTTTTCTTTCATTTGATTAGAATAGGCATTCATTTTTCATGGCATTCAGTTATTGTTGGTTTTTTTTCTTTTGTTTTGATTTTTTACCATGTTTTGTGCCATTTCCAGCGTTTGTCTGAATTTGCTTCAATAAAGACTATGAAATTTTTTTTCTAATGTTGAGCCCAGATTTGAGTTCTGAAATGGGCAACTCAATCGAAGTACAGATGCCGTCCTAGATTGCACTATACCTCTAGTAGTCCATCACATGTAAAACCATTTCTATGGGAGCGCCTTTGAGCAAAGTGCTAAAAGCCGGGCTATAAATGTTTGATTTGATTAGATCGGAAATCATATTTTTCAAATTGCTCTTGTACTTTAGATTTTCCTTCAATAAAAAGAATATCATTTTTTGGTGAATGTTACATCTTTTCCGCTTTTGATACGAAGTTGAAAATTGAGTAATTATTCAATTTTTTTAACGGGTTTTGACATTTTCAGCTTTTTTTAAAATTGATTTCATTCAAGTCTATGAAAAAAGAACTTGAGTTTATTTTGGTATACTTTAGTTGAATTATACAGAAAATTTTAAATAAATAATTAATTGAATTTATGAATAAAACTGAAATAAATAAATTTCATTTGTGGCGACTTATTAACATTGAAACATATAAAGCTAAACACTGAATAATTGGGCACCGCAAATAATTCACTTTTGTATGTAAGCTTCCTTTATAAAATAATTATTCTTAAATTGTATTGCTTTTTGAAATTTATCGAAAATATATAAATGGTTGAAATAATGGAGACGGAGTCCAAGCCAAATCACACGATTTATGTTAATAATTTAAATGAAAAAATCAAAAAAGCCGGTTAGTGAAATGCATTCCTAACGTTGAATAAACGTAGTCTATTTTGATTAAGTAGTTTTTCTTAAGACACTTTTTATAATTTAACATAAATTTAATCACGAAAACGACCGAATATTTTTATGCTTGAGCTCGAAGCAGACAGAGCATGAAAATTAAACTGAAACCATTTTTGAAGAACTCAAGAAGTCCTTGTTTGCGGTATTTTCCCAGTTTGGTGAAATTCTTGACATTGTGGCTCGAGATACTTTAAAAACGAAGGGGCAATCATTTGTAGTTTTCAAGGACATCAATTCTTCTACCAATGCTATGCGTTCCATGCAGGGATTTCCTTTCTATGATAAACCAATGGTTGGATTTGCTTAGAGAACCTAGCGTTTTGTATGTATATATATGTAGTGTAAGTGATGTACTAAAATTTCAAACCAACTTCCTTTTCATACCCATTCAGAGAATCACTTTTGCTAAAAAGGACAGTGATGTGATAGCAAAGATGAAGGGCACTTTTGTACCTCGTCCCAAAAAACTTTTTGTCAACGATCATGTCATCAAGAAGAAAAAGTCAACTAAGTCTGTCAACTATTCATTCAAATTCACTATATACCTCAAATTTAAATTTCAATTTTACCACTGTGTAAATGGTTGCTTTGTTATAAACTGAATTTAAAAAATTTGCTTGGTTGCAAATGAAAGAGAAGTCTGCATCATTCATTCCAATGAAAATATTATATAAATTATTCACTTAATAAATTAAGTAATCATTACTCTTACCATTTAAAAAATAATTATTTATTCATCTCTACAGGCAGTCAGCAGTTGAAAAGATGGGTAAAACAAAGGCTCAGGTGACTAAACCACTGCAGCAGGGTTAATAAAAATTCATTTATTAACAGCAATAAAAAAAATTTATCATTTTCTTTTCAAATAAGCTTGAGTTTGATTCATTTTGAAAGATCAAACAAACTAATCTGATGATTATTAATTTTTCTCTCAATCGAGAATTTAGTTAAAGTTCCTTCTTTTCCTTCCCCAGTGTCTCAGCCATTGCAGCCTGCTCAGCCGACCAACCCGGCATTGATCCCCGACCAACCTCCCCACCACATCCTCTTCCTCACTTGCCTGCCTGAAGAGACCAATGAATCCATGCTGCAAATCCTCTTCAATCAGTTTGCCATTTGTTGCTATTTGAACATTTTTTTAAAATATTTAATTTAATTAATTAATATTTTTTACCATTTAAATTTTTAATTAGTTTTTTTCGTTATTTCAATTGGTTTTCAAATTTAAATTCTTCTCAGTTATTTAAATTTTTTCAACTTTCAATACTTCCCATTAATTTATAAAACCAATCAATAATTCAATTTATAGAAAAAAACATTGCTTCCCACACACCACTGTAATCTATTACAACCTTCTCCAAAAATTTATATAGCGCCGATCAACTACCGCCCAAAAGCATCCACATCTCTTACCCCTTTCCAGGTTCCCAGGTTTCAAGGAGGTTCGTCTGGTGCCCGGGAGGCATGACATTGCCTTCGTGGAGTTTGAGAACGAGTACCAAGCTGCGTCTGCCAAGGAGGCCCTGCAGGGATTCAACCTCACCCCCAACAGCGCCATCAAGATCACTTTTGCTAAAAAATAATTATTTTTTATTATATGTAATTATTTTTCATAATTGTTAAAATATAGTTAATCTTTTTTTTTATATTAGATTATATAATTCATTTTATTTAAAACTGTTATTGTTTGTTCAAGTTTTTATTTAATTATAGATTCTTTGACTGAATATATGAAATTAGTTTTCAATGGTTAATGTTCAGGAGTTTTTTTTTCAATAAAATAATCAATTAAAATTTTTTTATTTATTTATTAAATATTTTGTTAACTATATTCAACAGCCCTTCAGCAAACTTTTTTTATACCTCTTTGAAAAACGCTTCTGAACCGTGTACATCCGCGCTATGCAAATGTTTCAATTGGATTAGATTAGGTAAGGTGTTGTATACTTCACATTTATCCAAGAAATTCCACAAAATGTCGCCAAACATTTCTTTTGAGAGCAAACCAATAATCATATTGTGTTCTGAAATGCAAGGCGTTCAAGACAAGCATTAAAAAAAACTTGATAGAATCTTCAAATTAATCCAACATAGAAATGGAAGAAAAAGGCTTTTTTGAGTTTTTGCTTGTAAAGTTAACAAAAGATGAAGGAAGCAAGAAAATTTATTGGTCGTCGAAAGGCATTTGCAATCAACTTTGCGTAATAGTCCTATTTAGATAGGTAGGCGTGCTGAAAGTAAATGCATAGATACTAATCTAATCCAATCAAAGCGCCTTTCAGCGTTTTGTTCAAAGTCGCTTCTAGGGAAACGGTTTTAATTTTCGTAGGCTACTAGAGGACTATGTCCAGAAAGTGGTACATAGCGCTTAGGGCCAGTGCTAACCGTCTGTGTAGTTTAATTTGTAACATTTGAGGCGCTTATATGGACCTGCCTTAACAAAGGCTATAAAAACAACAATATAAACACCAAAAAATCTAACAATGATATGTTTTATTAATAGGAATAGTAACTTAATCTCATCTTCAAATTATCGTTAAACTAACTATCCTTTCTCGAAAAGCTAGTTTCTTTGCTGGACGGCTTTTGTGGAATTCGAATGCTGAACTTTGCAGCTAGAGAGCTACCGGCTACAGGTATGAGACCGCGGTTGTCGAAAAACTGAATATTGATTATATTTTTTTCAAAAATGACAAAAAAAAAGATTTTTCAAATCTTTCTACCGATGTTGTGTTTATGAGCAATGATGGCACAGTTTCTGGGTGAGACGGTGTCGTCAAAGATATTAACGAGGTCACATGTGTGACCTTTTTCCTTGATGTAGGCACGCCTGTCGACCAATAAGAGGAGCTCTAACAGGGGCTGCAACATCACCTGCAAGGCCTGTTGAGGCGTGGATCGGCGATGCATAAAAGATTAATGAGCTTGACCACTTATTTGCTTTAATAACACTTATCGTTGTATTGTATTGTACTTGTATAAGGTTTTTGATAGTTTGGTTTTAACAAATGAAAAAAAAAATTCAACGTTGGGCTTGAAACTCTTATAGCCTTACGCCAGTTGGATGGAGATAAATATTTCATTTTAGTGTAGGCTACTCTGATAAAATTATTACTATAATAATAATTTTTTAAAAAGTTATAAAAACAATTATAAGAATAATTATGATTAGATTAAAATAACAATAACAATAATAGTGTTTTATAAATAAGTATTATCGCAAGGATAAATTATTTGACCGTGAACGGCTCAATAAAGCGGATGTGTCCTCGCTGATCCCGATAATGCGCCATTATCAAGTCTGCCTCCTCTTCTGTTGGTCAGCATGAGCTTTTGTAATCAAAAAGCAGATGAAATTATAAAATAAACTAAACAATTAACCGAAATATCACAATTTAAATGAATTATTTGAAAAATCGATGTAACGAAAATTTAAAAAAAAAACAAAAATAACAGAAATTAAAATTGAATTCTTGATACAGGTCATGAATGGTGGAGAGAGGGAAGCTACAAGCAACCGTTGATGGAGGATCGATGTCTGAGGTGGTCGAGGTACTCTTCGAAGGAGGTGTCGTGCTGGATGTTGCACAGTCTTTTTTTGTGTTTGTTAAAGGTGATATTATCTGGAAGAAACATCGCAATGACTTTTTTTAAACAAAAATCGAGTGTTGATTTAAAAAAACAATTTTAAATATAAAAGTTTAAAATAAAAAAGTTGTTCGAAAAGGAAATGATAGAAGGAAAGCAAAGAATTTTGAATGGAAATTTTAATAATATTACTTGAAATCTATTTAAATCATTTGTATAACGCCGATCCCACACTTTTCAAGAGCGCTCTGCTACGAACAGTTTAAACCACACATTTTCAAAAGCTTTAAAAAAACAAAATAGAGAAGTAACAGAAGTAAGAGTGGTGGAAAGAGAGTTCCATAAAAGAGGGCCACAGTAGGAAACTGCAGATTTAGCATAAGTACTATTAGAAGGTATTCTAAAATCGAAGAACAAGTAGATCTCAGTCCCTTACGAGGAGGCAACTTAAAAAGGTCAACCAAGTAGTTAAATGAGTGATTAATTCTTATTTTAAACATGAAAGAACTGCTTTTGAACATTGAACTTTTATTAAGAGTCAACCAGTGTAAAAAGCTAAGAATAGGAGATATACGCGAAAGATTTTGAGCACCAGAAACTAAGCGGACAGCGCCACTGGTGAGAGGGTGTAGCGTGGTTTTAAAAAGACCAAAGTGGGAAAAAAAGATTGAAGAAATTATTAATTTGAGGGTGGACTTGTTTAAGAATAGTTTAAGTTTTTTGATACGACGTAGATGGAAGAAATTTGGCTACAGCTTAGATTTTTGGTTTGAGAAAAAATGAAAAGTCAAAGGTTGAACCTAAACTATGGATGGTGGACGGGTAAAAAGTTTAATTTAATATCAATTAAAAAAGATTCAATAAGTCGAGAAGACTCGCCAAGGTATAAAAGATCACAACATTATTTTGGATAACAAAAATTCAAAATAAAGTGGAAATAATAGAAGAAAAGACAAAATAGAACAAAAAGTATGAAAAAACTAGTAATATAAAAAAATAAAAAGTGAAAACTAGAGAAACGAACGTTTTGCGAGAGCATCTTGCAGGATGGAGCGGTAAGCGACGTTGAGGCGATGTTTCTCGTGCTCTTGAGTGCTCTGTCTCGCCCATGCAGACCTGCAAGTGGTGTGTTCGTGTGTTTGTTCGTGTGTTTGTTAGTGTGTTTGTTCGTGTGTTTGCTTGTTTGTTCATGTTTGTTTTCTCTGCTCAACTTTTTTTTGTTCACAACGTTGTTTAAGTTTGTAGGAATATTCCTGTTTTATTTATCTGCATTATTCTTTTTTCTCTTCCTTTCTATTTTGAACTTCGTAACTTATTAAGTTCTCAATTGATAAAAACAAAATAGATAAACAAAATAGTTAAATCGAAAAAAGAATTAAATTTGAAAAATGAGTTAGTGAAAAAATTCAATATTTGAATAATTGAAAACAATTAGTTACAAATTTTAAAAGTTCAAATAAGCGAGTCTGCAAACAATAAAAAGTGAAAGCATTTGAACAAACTTTGACAACAACAACAACAAATAATAAAAAACAACAACAGAATCAAAAATAACAACAACAACAAACCTGCTCTGTTGACAGGCCAATCTCAGAGAAGCCACATTTATAAGAGGTTCATTGTCGTGTGGTGGATAAGCAGAAGATGACGTCATTTCTCTTGGTTGTGATTGGTTGGAATCTAAGCATAACTCTCTTGGCTGTGATTGGTTGGATGCTGAAGATACTTTTATTGATTGTGATTGGTTTTTCGATTGTTCTAGTGACCTTTTGAGCAGCTGACTGAGTGGAAAGTTGTGGAAGGTTCTTTGGTTGGTTTCTGGGAGTTGATGGAGGCTGTATCAGCGCATTGGAATGGAAAATTATACAAAAACAATTATCGATGTATCTTTTTTTATTTATTTTCGATAATATTTGACTAAAAAACATTTTAATTAGAAAATACTATCTAATTTATTTAAATTATCAAACCCCTGGATTTCATGGAATGGTAGCAACAGGATAAGAGAACAAGATGATGGACTGAAGGTAATTGAATGAATGAATTGATGACGCTGATGGAAAGATCGCCACAGCAGTGCAAGCCTGTCATCAGTTGTGGACTGTAGGATGGGTTAGACTATGAGAGAACTGGTGAATGAATGAAGGAATTAATGAAAGGTGAATTAATGAGGTGAATTAATGAGGTGAATTAATGAGGTGAATTAATGAGGTGAATTAATGAGGTGAATTAATGAGGTGAATTAATGAGGTGAATTAATAAATTATTAAACTAAGGAATTTATGAATTATTGAATTAATGAATTAATGAAAGGTGAGAGAGTGTGAATGGATGAAACAATGGAAGATGAACGAATGAAGAGTGGTTGAACAAAGCAGTTAAAGATAGTTTGGATGAATGAAGACTCAATGACAAAGTGAAAAAAATTCTGATGCTGGACTTTTAGATATTATTATTATTACTATTATTACTATTATTATTACTACTACAATCGTCATCTTCACCACACCACACACCCTTCATCAAATGTTTCGGCAATGACGTCATGCATATATTGCATCGAATCCCGTCCAAGCGTGAAGTTCACACTCCTCAGCCTGGAAGAAGCTGTGATTGATGATAATAATGATGATGATAATGATGATGATGATGATGATGATGATGATGATGATGATGATGATGATGATGATAATGATAATGATGATGATGATGATGATGATGATGATGATGATGATGATAATGATGATGATGATGATGATGATGATGATGATGATGATGATGATAATGATGATGATGCTGATGATGATGAAGACGATGACAACGATGATGACGGTATTTGTGATGATAATGATGAAAAAAAGAAAAAGATGACGATGGCAACCGGGTTACATAAAATTTCCAGAGTTACCTCAACTGAACACGTACAGTGGGTCTTGGAAGAGGCCTTGAAAACCATGGCCTCATCCTGCTCCAGTCCTAACACCTGCAGTGGGTAATTCTCCGTCAGGTGCAAGTCCAAGTGGCCCTGGTGGTGGTGGAGGAAGATGAGGAAGATGAAAAGAGAAAGAAGGAAGAAAAAAAAGGAAAAAAAAAGAAAAAGATGAAAAAAGATGAAAAAAAAGTTATACGGAGAAAAGGAAGAAGAAAAGGAGGAGGATGAAGAAGATAAGAAGAAGGAGAAGAAGGGTAATGATGATGAAGAGAAGAAAAAGGTAGATGGTGGTGATTCTAAAGATGATGAGGAAAACAACAATGATAACAATAATAAAAGAAATAATAATAAAAAAATGTTTATGATGATGAAGATGATGATACAACGGGTTGTTGGAAAACTGAACTAAAAATAGAAACGACTGGAAGTCCCACTCACCACTCCAGAACCCACGTCGATGACGTGAGCACACTTTGATGACTCACAAATGCCACCGACCACCTTCGACAGATGTCTGATCTGGTAGGAAATTGTTGAAAAGACAAAAGAACATGAATAAAATAATAATAATGATGGACTTGAGTGAAATAATATAATAATAAAAGTAAAACTAAACGAAGTATAAATTTGTTTTAATGTTATATAAATGATTTGATATGATTAGATTAGAGAGAGTTGGATTAACAAGCAGAACTGTAGAAAAACGATTTAGTCGAATGTTATAAAAACATTTTTTTATTGAATAATATTAAAAAATTGTTGGAAATTTTAATATTATTTAAATAATTCATAAGAACTCAATAATATAGGTTTTGAAACCTTTTTGAAGTTTTTATAACAGGCTAATTCACAAAAAGGTTTTTACAAAATAAAAGAATTGTCCAAATTCAACCTCATGCAGCTTTTTGAGCGTCAAGCCCGGATGTGCCTGAAGCTCTCTCTGGCACTCAACCTCAATGGGCTGCTCTGTGTAGTCTCTCCTGCGAGCTAACCTGTCACATTCTCTTATGAAACTTTTCAATGAGTCTGGCCAGTCTTCCTTGATAGATGAAATGTTTTATTTCATATTTTATAAAAGATATGTATAATTAATATGAAATTATGTTATGTTACTTTACTTTCAGTTTTTTTAGAATAATCATGGGTTTTTTTCCTTTTTGAATTATCTCAGTACTTTAGAAAATATTAGTTCACTTTATAGTGGCCGAAAGGGAGAAAATTCAGTTCTTGCAGAGATAGCCCAGTTATTATATCCTTCCACTGAAAAAAATTAAGTATATCCTTTAACCTTCAAAAAATCTTTTGCTTGAATATGATGAAAAAAATACAATTGAATATTTTTGTTTTTGAAAACCTTCCATGAAAACATTTTAAAAACAAAAATATAATTTCATTGTTGAGTTTAACCAGCATTAACAGTCCAATTTGAAATCAGAACGTTATTATTCTGTGTTGTACTTGAAAATATATTTGTATTTAGTATAAAAAGAATTTTTAAATATTTTTGTGACAACAAAAAAACATTCAATTACAACTGAAAATGTGAAAAAAAAATAATTTAAATAAAGTTAAAAGCAGTTTCAATTCTTTTTGCTTTCATATGATACCAACATCATGAGGTATGTTGTTATAAAGCTTTTTCTTCAAAAAATCAGTCACCCTATGCTGATGTACCCAACTGTACTTGGTTAAAATTACTATTATTTCTTGCACTGTCGTTTCAAAAGATTCCATCATCTGTTAACGTTCAAAGTTAGAAAAAAATAATTCTTTAAAGGAAAGTTGACTTTTAAGCCTAAATGTGAAAAAGATGAGACAGTTGATTGTTGGATAAACAAATAATTTTTGTTACATTTTAGAACTTACATTTTAAAAATCAATATAAACAAGTAAAAAACATCCTCTATTGTTTGAAACATATTTTTTGGATTAAAATGACGATATTACTGCAACCAATAGGGTAAAAGAGGCGGAGCTTCTTGAAAGATGACTGGTCTAAATATAGGGGCTGTGTTTAAAGCTTTTTCGAGTCTGTCTGTGTCTTTTGGCGGTGGTGTCTTGCTCAGCAGGAGTCGTACCTTGCACGTTGCAACTTTTTTGAGATTTCCATCAAGTTCTGTTTTCACTCAATCTCAAGCAACAATGTCGTACACTGTCATTGAAAAGGGGTCTCTCAACACCCTCAGCTATCTCTTGTACTTTGGTATTATTTGTTTTATTAGTTAATCACGCCTTTTTGTTAATACATTCTCAAACAAATGACCAATTCAATTCTTTTTTCCAGCATCTGATAAAGGTGAAATTATCTCGCCTTTTCACGACATTCCACTCTATGCCGACGCTTCGAAGCAAGTCTTTAATATGGTTGTCGAGGTTCCCAGGTGGACCAATGCCAAGATGGAGGTGTGGACACGTTTTCCATTGTTTCGTGTTCAATTTTTTCAATTAAAAATTTTTGATATGTATTTTTATAGAAATATAAATAGTAAGTAATTAACAGTTGTGTTGTCACGATGTTTGAAGCTATGTACAATATTTTCATCTTACTTTCAAACGTGCGCGTACCTTTTAACTCGCTTTCTTAATTAATCATTTTATTTAGTTTTGAATTGTATATTTTATCACTGAAATGTTTTTATACGTTTCACGTTTAGCCCACGTCAGCGCCCAACCTTTTAAGCTACCACTATTCCATATAGCTGATCAACTTCTTGAACTTTTCTGGTATTTTTTTTTAAATATTTTCCAACTATTGTGTCTTTGACAACTTATTTTATGCTATTGAACATTAAAGTTGTTTGAAAACTATATCATTGCTTGGATGCCCTCTTTGAATTATAAGATAATTGACAAATCTTTTCATGAGTACTTTTTAACTTTCATCCTTTGTCTTAACATTCTTTTTGTTTCAACCTTCACTTTCTCTTCATTGTTATTTGTTTCATGAAATTTTATTTTTTGATCTTTATCTTTTTATTCCTTTATTTTTTCTATACTTATCTTTTTTTTTATATGGTGACTCATTAATCCTTGCTGTCTTTTTCAAACTATCTCTAGCCACTTTTTTTCAATTTATTTTCAACCAATTATCCAACATTATCTGTGACAACTTTTTATAAAAAATATCAGAAGAAACCATTAGAAGATTTTTCACTCCTTTTTTTAATATACCACTTATGGCTAATTTACAAATTTTCTATTTTAATTCATCTTTTTCAAAACTATGTTCTTCTCAAACTTGTTTGCAAATTTTTTTTTGGACTGTTGTACAATAATTTGTGCCTCTGTTACAAATCCTTTTTCCACACCAAGGTTTTCAATGCCTATTTTATATAGCGCCTGCCTTCCAGTACATCACATCTTCCATTCATGAGCATCACCAAAATCATTTTCACCATCACCATCATCACCACATCCATCTTACTATCAAACCAATTTCACCATCAATACTACCACACTCTACATCACCACACCACCATGCAGATCAGCAAGGAGGACAAGTTGAATCCGATCAAGCAGGACACCAAGAAAGGTAAACTCAGGTACGTCAATAACTGCTTCCCCCACCATGGATACATCTGGAACTATGGAGCCTTGCCCCAGGTTATGATCTTTATGGTGGTGGTGATGATGATGATGATGATGATGATGATGATGATGATGATGATGATGATGATGATGATGATGATGATGATGATGATGGTGGTGAGGTTAATGATGATGGAGATGGTAAAAGTGGTGGTGGTATTGCCGATGTTGGTAGTGCTTCATAGTATCTGTGTATCTTCATCTCTTATACAAGATAAGAAAAATAGACGTAGATATGAAACACGTCGGTAACCTTGATGACCTGGTTGACAGACTTGGGAAAACCCATTCCTGGTGGACCAGCACACTGGACAGAAGGGAGACAACGACCCTATTGACGTGTGTGAGATCGGCTACAAGGTTGCCATGGTGTTGTTATTGTTTGTTGTTATTATTGCTTGTTTTTTTGTTGTTGTTTTTACTTTTTTTTGTTTTTGTTTTTTTTGCTTATTTGTATTTATTCATTTATTCTTTAACTTTTGTGAACAATGTTTTTATTATTATTCAATAGTCTCATTTCAGTTAATATATTTCAAACCCGTTATTATTTTTTTATATTAATCTTGTTTTATAAATCACGTTACTTTTTAGCCATCATCATCTTCTTCTCCATCTTCTTCTTTTTCTTCTTTTCCTCCTTCTTTTTTTTCCTTTTCTTCTTTTTTTTCTCTTTTTCTTTTTCCTTATCATTGCTTTTTCCATCACACCTCTATTCATACTCTCCCATCTTTCTCCTCGTCTCTTCCACAACATAACACTCTCTTCTACTTTTTCATGTGCACTTTTTTTGTACATACTCCAAGTATTTTTAATTTGTTCGAGTAAATTGAACGATAATTTTTCTTTGAATAAACAAGAAATCGAGAATTTAATGACTAATAAATTATAAAAATTATATTTTTTAAGATTAAACAGTTTATTAGGTTTTATCATAAAAATTATAATATTACTTTGTTTTAAACATTTTTGGTGCCTTTAGTTCTCACCTGCTTTCCTAATTATAGACTATGCAATGTTTCATGTGTGGAAGGGTGGAGTTATGTGGAGGTGTGTGTGTGCGTGTGTGCGTGTGTGTGTGTGTGTGTGTGTGTGTGTGTGTGTGTGTGTGTGTGTGTGTGTGTGTGTGTGTGTGTGTGTGTGTGTGTGTGTGTGTGTGTGTGTGTGTGTGTGTGTGTGTGTGTGTGTGTGTGTGTGTGTGTGTGTGTGTGTGTGTGTGTGTTGTAATTTGTCGAGGATCGTGATGACGACGATGATGATGATGATTATTGTTATTATATTTATAATTATAATTGTTATTTTTATTATTGTAGTCTTCTGTCACCAATGCTTTTATGTTTTCCAATTTTAAAAATTAACGTTTCTTCAACTCAAGCACGATACCCTTTCTTAATTAATTTTTTCTAATGCCTTTTCCATTAACTTTTCTAATCAATATGTAATCCAGGTGAGGAGCAGGGGTGATGTGGTGCAGGTGAAGGTTTTAGGACTTATGGCCCTCATTGATGAAGGTTATATTTTTATTATATTTTTATTTTTTCTTATTGTTTCTTCATATTTATTTTTTCTTTCCAAACTCAAAATTACTAAGACTTAGTTGTGTTCTCAATTCTTTGAAACTTGAATTATTCAAATTATTCAAATGTTCACCTTATATTTTTTATCCATTCATATAATAACTTAAAGGCTGCTTTCGATTAAAATATTTTATTTTAATTAAATACCTTTTTATCAATTTTATTTTTCTATTCATTCTCTTCTTCTCGTTTTCCAATTAATTCACTATGAGTTTCGTGAATTTTTGTTGTTAATCATTCCTTGTTTCTCCCACCAAATTTCTCACCTTGTCTTCTCGCTTCGGGCCTTTACAAATTGAATTTACTTTTAGGATTATTCATTGTTATTATCATTTTTATTATTATTATTTTTTAATTTTTTTTATTCTTGTTATCATTGTTTGCTCGTTCATCTACACGCCTACTGAAATCATTATTCCATTCATTTTCAATATTGTTTGGAATCCCAAAAAACACCTCACCAACCCACCAACTCTAATCAACCAAAAGGTCATCAAATAGATATTTAAAAAATTTTCATTACATCAAATTCAACGGCAAGACTATTAGTAACATCAATAATAATAACAACAATAATAATAATAACAATAATAATAGTATCAATAATGAGAGTAATAATAATAATAGTATCAATAATAATAGTAATAATAGAATTAATAATAACAATTTCAACAAAACAACACAGGTGAGACAGATTGGAAGGTGTTGGCAATTGACGTTGAAGACCCACTTGCCAAAAAACTCAATGGTGCCTTGTAATAATTATTCTACCATACAATTCTCAATTATGATTATTCTACCATAATATCTTTAATTATGATTATTACGTCATCAATATCCTCAATTGTAAGTATAACGATATAACATCCTTGATTGTAGTTATTACGTCATAATCTTCCTAATTATATAATTATTGTACCATAATGCTTTTAATTATAATTATGATAATAATATTCTCATCTTTTTTTTTTCTTTTATTATTTTTTTCTGATACAATCAACACTATTACTATGACTACTACTACTATTTCTACTATAATAATAGTAATAGTAATAATAATAGTAATAATAATAATAATAATAACAATAATAATAATAATACATTGCCCAACAAAGATGTGACTGACATTGACAAAGAAATGCCTGGTTTCTTGAGGGTTTGTTGTAAATTTTGATTGTTAAATAAAAAATAAATAAAATGTTGATTTTATTCACTCAAGTCATTCAAACATGAATTCATCAGCGACATCATCAATAATATTCATATTAAAAGTAATAGGAATAATACTAATACTGATAATAATAATAATAACAATTAGGAATGATAATGATAAATTACTAATACTGATAACCCATGAACATGACCATTTCGAATAAGTTCATGGTTACTACGACCACCACACTGAATGCTGCTACCACCACACCACTAACATCATTATCTTACGATCACACCATTACCAAGCGACCAACGCCGAGCCTTCACTATCACTACACACCACGCCACACCATCTTATCACCATACCACAGGCCACGCACGAGTGGTTCAAGATCTACAAGATGCCGACTGGAAAGCCAGCCAATGAATTTGCCTTCAGTGGAGAAGCTAAGGACAAGGTTGTAGGGGTAGTTGCTGTGGTTGAGGTTATTGTGGTGGCGATGGTTGTTGAGGTTGTTGTGGTGGGGATGGTTGTTGAAGTTTTGTGGTGGTGGTCCATTACTCCCAACGCTACTGCTACTCATTATTTATTTATTTCTCAATTTATTTAATTATTCATTGATTGATTTATTTAATTATTCATTTATTTATTTATTTAATTATTCATTTATTTATTTAATTAATTTTTTTAATATTTATTTGTGACAAAACTAATTTATTTATTTCACCTATTTAAAATATAATATAACCAAGTTTATTAACTTATTTTTATTTATTTATTTTCATTATTTCAAACTTGCAGCAATTTGCACTGGCGGTGATAGAGGAAACACATGGTCAGTGGAAGAGACTCATGTCTGCAGACGATGCCAGCACCATCGCCTGGTGGGTGATCTTAGCCTTTTTGTTTTTATTGGTACTTTTTTTTCTATTTTTATTATTATTATTTATACTATTATTATTATTATTATTATTTCTATTATTATTATTATTATTATTTATTATTATTATTATTATTATTATTATTATTATTATTATTTATATAATTATTATTATTTTATTATTATTATTGTTATTATTATTATTATTATTATTATTATTATTATTATTATTATTATTATTATTATTATTATTATTATTATTATTATTATTATTATTATTATTATTATTATCATTTTTATTCTTACGCAATCCTCATCACCACCATCCAGCTCCAACACCACGGTGACGGACAGCAAGTTCAAGATTGAACAAAGTGATGCTGTGAAGACTGTGGAGGAGGTGTGTGATGGTGGTGGTGGTGATGATGATGATGATGATGATGATGATGATGATGATAATAATTATTTTTTTTTTTTTTTCGAAATACAAACTAATACATGTTTAGCCGGTTTGTTTTACTATTCAAAAAATGAATAATAAAGCATTTCTTCTTTCAATCATTATTCATTCTTTTTCCTCGTTTATTAATCAATTAATTCAACCATTCATCCTTCCATCTATTAATTCATTCAGCCATTCAACCATTCATCCTTCCATCTATTAATTCATTCAGCCATTCAACCATTCATCCTTCCATCTATTAATTCATTCAGCCATTCAACCATTCATCCTTCCATCCATTAATTCATTCAATCATTCATCCTTCCATCTATTAATTCATTCAGCCATTCAACCATTCATCCTTCCATCCATTAATTCATTCAATCATTCATCCTTCCACCCATTAATTCATTCAACCATTCAATCATTCATCCTTCCATCCATTAATTTATTCAATCATTCATCCTTCCATCCATTAATTCATTCAGTCATTCATTCATTCATTCATTCATTCATTCATTCATTCATTCATTCCACCTTTCCAGGCTTCTCCCTTCGCTCCCGCTCAAGCCATTCCCCAAGAAGGTCACTACCCCGCGCGTTTAAAATATTCATAACAACCTCAAAAACAACAATAATAATAATAGTAACTATAATAGAAATAATAATCATAATAATTATTTAAATACTTTTTTATTTTTTGGCATTGTTATCAATTTTTTAAAAATTGTTAGTTATAATAATATAAATACTACTACTACTACTAATAATAGTGAAAGTGACGATAATGAGGACAGTAATCATTAATATATTTGTTCATTCATTCTCCGTTGTTTTTGGCTTTTAATCAGCTGTTTCTCACTTCCAGTCGACAAGTGGGATTATGTGAAGCTGTAGAGGTGTTGGTGGGGGAAAATATGAGAGAGGAGAAAGGAGAGGAGGGAGAGAAGGAGGAGAAGTGAGGGGGGAGGGGGGGGGAGAAGAGGAGGATAATAACATTGATAAGTAGCGAAATAGGGATAAATAACGGAAAATATTTGAGGAATAGTGAAATGACTGCGCGGACAACTATGAGTTAATGACGATGTACAAAGAAGCCGAAAATGAAGAAAAGAAGTTGAAGATAAAGATGATGATGATGATGATGATGATGATGATGATGATGATGATGATGATGATGATGATGATGATGATGATGATGATGATGATGAGGATGAGGATGATGATGATGATGAGGATGATGATGATGATGAGGATGACGATGATGATGATGGTGATGATGATGATGATGATGATGATGATGAGGATGAGGATGATGGTGATGATGATGATGATGAGGATGAGGATGATGATGATGATTACCTGATGTCTCAAGTCTTTCCATCTCAGTGCTTTTTATTAGTTCCAATTAATTGGCGTGAAGTTTTTAGGGTCATGTTGCTTATTAATTATTGTTAAGATTCTAAATTTATGTTCAATTTCTATGCTTTTTTTGTTGGTGAGCCATTTTTAATATCATTTCAACGTAAAAAAAAGGAAAAAAAATATTTGAAATATATTTCTTTAACAAATTCTCTCAATTAGATAACATTTTAACACCAATATTTCCGCACTCATGTACACGCTTGAGTACGCATGCACACAAATAAATGTACAACTCTATTAAAAAGTGCACAAAAGCCCCAATAATACAAACATTATGACGTTGGCCTGTACAATAACCACTTTAAAATGTACTTTAGCGCCCAGCCTTTCGCTTTGCTCGTCTGGTGCGTATTAACTCTTTAGCTTACACTCCGTTTATATTTTAAAGTAACATCAATTTCGTTTGTTCCGTTCCTACGACTTGTGTTTAGTTCAAAAATCTTCTTCGTCAAATTAATTTCGAGTTTAGATTTGGTTTTAATTTTAAATTAATATTCTCTAACTTTTAAATGCTTCTCCCTCGTGACGTCACCAACTCAATTTCATCAAACCCATGTATTTTATTGCATCTCATTACTAAACTCCATCTTCGAGGGCAATATGTCCTGCTTCATGAATATCATGATCTGGTCATATTATTATTATTTTATTATTATTATTATTATTATTATTGTTCATGTTAATAATATTACTTTTTGTTGTTTATAATTACTCATTATGTGCTCAGTTATTGAATCTATTTATAAGTATAAATGAACCTTATTGTTATCATTATTCTTCCCTAGATTTTAACGGCTCAACTATTAATTAATGATATTTACTCTCAATATTTTAAATATTCTTTCATAGTTCTTAGGCCAAGTTGTGGCATGGAGGGATGGCTGTACCAGCTGGAATTAACTCATTGGTTATTGTGGTTTGAGCCGTTGAGGCGGTCACAGTTTTTCTGGCGTTTTTAGTGCTTTTGATGATGTGGTTAATGTGGCGTTTTCAGCTCTAGTGACCTACTTCTTTCTGGCCTAGTCTCCTTTGTCAACTAGAAGCTGAATTATCTTTTCGTCATATCCACCTCTCATCACGCAACCACTCAAACATGCCACCATTCAACCACACCACCGTTCAACCAATCCACCATGCCACCACACCACCATGCCACTACCACGCCACCATGCCACCACACGACCATTCAACCACACCACCATGCCACTACCATGTTACAAGGTTTGCGTCAATACTTGATCCTGATCGACGACGTTAGACTTGTTCTTGAAGTTGATTTTTCAAATTCGATTTCCATATCATTTTTTAGTTGTTGCCTCGGCTGATGGTTCTGTTGATGGCATAAGAGCATGTGCGTTTATAGTGGTATCATGTTTTTGGTCTGTGTTACAAGCAATCGAATGTACGGCAAAATTAAATTAAATTCGTAACGGGCTGGCAGGATAGATCTCCTATTGTATTTTCATAGACTTGTTGTCTTTTGTGTTAGTGAGGATCAGCATCAAAGACGTCTTAAGACGTTGATTCATGTTTAGATCATAGTTTAGGTAGTCGCATACAAAAAAATATATATACATTAATAAATATATATATAAATACATGAATGAGTTTATCTAAATATATGAATAAATAATTCTATTTAGGTTTAGTTGCACACTTCCCTCAAGGGCGGTTGAGTCAGTATGTGGCATGTGTTAAATTTCAGTAGTGACCGAGTCTCGTTGTTGTCTTATCAGTGTAACAGGCTGTTGCAGAATAAAGCTTATCTGCTGTGTCTTATCACTCGTGCATGGAACTCAAGGCAACCTGGCTGATGCATTGAATACTTTACGCAAGTTATGTTAAGATGAAGAACATAATAATAATAACATTAAATATTATTAGCTGTTTGATAATTTAATTAGTAGGAGTAGTACAATGCGTATATTATATAATGTACAGTATAATCATTGTAATTTGTATTGAATGTGATTTTGCAAAAAGCCAAGACAAGCAAGTGAGGCGCAAATGAGGATATTGATGGGCTTGCATTAAGGCAGGGAGTTTTAGTGGCAAGTTTATGGCTTGCATGAGTATGCCACAACCGGCCAATCATGCAAGGAAGCATCCAGCTTAAAGCTTCAAGCCGATTAGGTTGGTGCTGGAAATGGGCGTAGTCGCTGAGGATGCTTTACGAAATGTAAGCGCTAATCTAGTTGAGTTACTTTTGTGGCACGTAGGTTAATTTGTTGATAACATTGACGTATGAGGTTGACCTTTACGTCAGAACAAACCGTTCAACTTCTGCGGAAAGAAATAATAGGTCCACGGTACTCAACACTCGCGTTTTATTCCGCTTCCCAGTCTTTGCAGGGCTCTTGATTCTCATTCGTGTCAGCTGTGCGTAGAAATGCATTGCCTACCAAGGGTGGTTTGCGAACATGGGTGCTTTTGCAAGTGCTTGTGGATGTATGGGTTATGTGTATGGATGGGCTGTGTGGATGTGTTGTAATGAATAAATGGGTAGTGTGGATGGATGGGTGGTGTGGATGGATGGGTGGTGCATGGATGGGTTGTATGCATGTATGGGTGGTGTGTGCATGGATGGGTTGTATGCATGTATGGGTGGTGTGTGGATGGATGGGTGGTGTGTGGATGGGTTGTAGTGTGATAGAATCTAATATTTGAAAAGGTTTTTTAATATGAATTAGTTTTAATATAACAATAACTGATTTTTTACTACATAACTTTTAAGGGCATCTGCCATAATTAATTTTGGTCGAGGCGGCT